>OX578146.1:57500568-57888069 GCA_951213105.1 Amaurobius ferox
ATTATCTAGTTGAATATGATACATTTCAGCCCGTAGTTTTATTATGTCCAAAAGTATAGCATAATTGGTTGTTGCAAAGGGCTGTTTTTTCTGAAGTTCATTCATATTTTCCTTTTTGCAAATATTCCAGATACGTTTAATATATCTTTTACGAATACCAAATGCTACGTTTTTTATCCAATTTGTTCTGATTGCATTAAAAGTCGCCATTTTTATAATGAAGGCTTCCAGCTTTACTAGTGTGTCATTATATGTTATACCTTTATTATTACCACCTCGCTTCCATCTTGTTATTTTCCGTTGAGTTGGATTCTCCATTACAGCTTGAGTATTGCTGTTTCTGCAGTATTCTATGTTATGTATATGGTTGAAATTGATTGAATTAAGTCCATAAGGAAAACTGGTACAAAACTGTCGAATGTGTACGTTCTCCCACCATAAACGTTCTTCTGCATTAGGCACAATATCCAAAATTTTTACAGTAATAGCCTCAAAGCCATGCCTTTTAAAGTGGCTTAACTCCAAATTCGTATTTTGTGAATCATTACTTTTGTATTTATTAATTTGACTCCTGTGCAGATTGATTCGTAGGTTAAGGGAGTTTTTAGTTTGACCTATATATTGAATATCACAGTGACCACAGGTTATACAATATATGCAATTATAAGTTTTACAGAAACGTTGAAAGGTATTTTTTTCACAAGAGATTTGTTCAGATGCTGCAACAGGGCATAGTTTACATCGACTAGATTTACATTTGTTAAATTTATAGGAAACAATTCCGTCAAATTTGTAGTGCTTTGCGGTGTCTTCGTACTTAGGGGGTTGGACTACGTCTTCATTGTTTATATCATCATGACTGACATCTGATACGTGAATTACATTTTTTATAGTATCACTCGGTTTTAAACTGGTCGGCTGAAAATAGTGCGTTATAGTTTTCATCCGTGGGTAGCAGCATATATATATATATATATATATACAGAGAAAGAGAGAGGACTCTTGTTAAGACAGCACCCGTTTAAGATGGATTTCTCCTTATTACGTACAAATATGGATTCCCCTGTTAAGGTCTATGGACGTTGCATGTTATAAACATTGCTTAATAAATTCAATTATTCGCTAAGATAGACACAATTTATTTATTTGTCAATCAGTGAAAGATTTTCCGAACATATATTCTGAGCAATTGACAAAAATTGAGAATGACTTTAAAAAATATTGAATACCCACAAGAAACACATAAAGATTACTTTATTTTGAAAATACTACCATTAACGTACAACTACATTTTGTTTATGCTTTGAACGTTAATATTTGTTCATATTTACCTCACTATACATATTAAATATTTTTTTGAATAAATTTTTCTGAATTCTTTGTTTTAAGGTTGTATTTTTCAATGTACCTATGAAATTAAGGATAACAAACTTTCATTACCATTTCACAATTTTATTACTTTTTTACTTCAGATTTATGGACACTCGCTAATACGCACAATAAATGTTAGCCCTTGAATGTCCGTCTTAACGAGAGATCACTATATATTCATTTTGTGCTAATTTCATGAATGTTACTGATTTAGTAATTGTGCGAATTCTACGAAAATGAATTAGGTATATTAATAAAGAAGTTTCAAATGTTAATAATTGTTAATACTGTATAAATAGCTAAAAAGTAACATCTTCGTTGAAATCACAGAATACAACAATAAATGATACCATTACTAATTTGTTTTAATAAATATTTATGTCATGTTTTATACTTTTGCTTTGTTGTTGGACCACTGTATCTGCATGCCAAATTTGATGGCTATTGGATAGATGGTTCAGATTTATAAAAAGAGAAGGGGTCTTTATAACAAATTGAACTTTTTATTAATAGTTTATGCGACCCAGGCACCTATACAATTCAACCTTGTGCCTGTCCTCCCCCCTATTATTGTCCCTTGGGGTTTCAGACAAATAAAAGCAGTCGTTAATAGTGATCCTACTTTTGACTATAGAGAGGATTCATGTGATATCACGACAATGTTTTATTTGTACAAGCAATCACTGGACGTATATTATGTTTGTAACAGAAGATACTATTTCTTCAAGTACTTTGGAGGGTTTTTATTTTAATAAAGAGCTATTTTATTTAGAACCTAGATGTACATCAATATAGTATATTGATGTATCCATAGCTAGAACTAACTGGAAAGCATAAAGACGTGTCTTCCTTTCATTATGAATCAGAAAAACAAAACAGTATCGTTATAGTAGACTATCATCTCATAATAATTCAAATAAATTTTATTAATATAGTTTTAAATATATTTACTTTTATGTTCAGTATACATCATCCAGGCAGTTATCGATAAATTTTAACTTCTTTGTTTTTCTGATTTTAATATTAATTATGTTTACATTAAAAATGTCTTTACAGTGAATTGTTTAAATACCTGAAGTAATAGTACCTCTGTACTGATAATTGTACCTCAAAATTATGCTGAAATTAATTATTCCAAACTATAAATGTGTGAACTCTTAGTATTATATGTTATAATAATGTTAATGTTTACTAATTATAATTTAAATACAATATATTTACTTAATCCTATATTTACGTAATCCGGTGAGTCCCAAGTATTTTGAAGTAGTCGAGAAGATTGCACTGAATCCATAAATGAGACTTTTACATGCGAGACTTCAATTGAATTCAACCCGTCTCCTCCAAATTATCCTCCCCCTAGAGGAGTTCCAGAGCATTTGCCAGTCCTCCGAAGTCCAGACATTTTCTGTCGGGAGCTTTTGTAAAGCATCAGCGGCAGGGCCTCAAAGAGAAGCAACGTGTTGACAGGCTTATGTCTTTTGCTCCCATTCGTTTCTCTTCCGTGATAATGTCAAATTTGTCCATATGGTTTTTCCTTCATATGAATGTGATTTTACTTTGCACAGTGACGGCATACAGACATTCGTTTTGTCAACAGACGATTTTCGCTCCACAATCTGTGGTGTTTCTCTCACGTTGCCTCTTCACTTTTCCTTTGATATCTTCCTGTTCGATTTTCATTTCGTTTTGTATAGTTTTAATTACTTCTTTTATTTAGAATTGAGCGGATTTAATTTCTTCTTTCATCTCGAACTTAATTTCTTCCTTTATTTCGGTTTGTATCGCTTTCATTTCTTCTTTAATATCGCTATTCACGGTTTTCATCTCTTCTTTCACCGCCTCTTCTCCGCGTTTCATCTAAATAATAGCTGTAAAATAAACCGTTTACCTATGTAATTATTATCTTGGCTTGAAATAGCTCGCGAAGAGAGACTAAGAGGGTTGGGGAAGCGTAGAGACCAGGGAGCAGGACCCCCTAGTATATATATATATATACATATATATATATATATATATATATATATATATATAAGAAAAAAAAGTTTTGAAGATCCAATGAAAGAAAAGTGAGAATCTGTAACACGAAAATTCAAATATCTAACAGGCTTACGAAATAAAAGTATAAATCAACAAATCCTCAAGCAAATGGAAAAAAATAAAAAACAAATACATAAAATAAATATCGAATGTACAAGTCAATGAAATGCATCAAAATACAAAGGTAAGGAATCGAAAAAAGAATAACAAACGAAATCAAGCACAAACGCTATACACGAGGATAAGGCTCTCAGCCTATATCATGAATTGTTCACTTCCACAAATATCGTACTCATGCCCAAGTTTTTTGTAGAAGCAAACACAAAAATGTATGTTTCTGAAGAAATACACAGATTATATCTATAAACTATTTCTACTTGGACGACATACATAAAAAATAAAAATAAAAGGAAAAATGGATACCAAAAAACGGACTGAAAAAACACACTAACCTAGTAAGCATGGGAACACAGAAAGAAGTGACAAGTGTTGCCATTCATAAAGGAATAAGATATACTGTTGTCATTCGTAAGAAATAAATAACTGTAATGCGAAAAGACATGTACAAGAGACAATATACCATCAAGAGGTGCAATGAAAGAAAGGCTAATGTCAAAGTTGACGTATAAATAAAATATTAAAGCAAGAGAAGGGAGAAGTCAAGCTGAAATTTAAAGCAATATTAAATAAATAAAATTCAAGAATATCCAGCTATTCTAAATTTTTTAACTATACCATTTACAAAATAAGAGGGATATTTATATAAATTGCTGGTAATTTTTAGATTATCAATATGTAAAGCATGGAACTTTTTATCAGATAATCTATATATTCTAAAAAGCTAATTAAGAATAATATTTCTAAACAATAGAAACGAGTTGCAGGAATTAAATGGTAAGATTTTATTAATTTTAAAATTAAAAGTGTCTTTTTTATCATATAAATTAGTAACAATTCTATTAGAAGGTTCAACAAAAAGATTCAAATCCAAAAAATTAATATTTTTACTAATAGTAGCTTCATTAGGAATTAATTCCAAATTATTAGGGTAGAAATCTATATTAATGACACAATTTTCAGTATGTACTAAGCAAATCAGATCATCAACATATCTGTATATTGTATAATCTATTGAAGTAAAGGACTGTTCAAAATGAAAAAGATATAAATTAGCTAACATACTGCTACTGCAGCCACCCTGTGGTACTCCTGAGACTTGTAGGTATAATTTATTTCCTTGAAAAATATAATTATTGAAAATAACAAAGTGAAGAAGTTTAGGAAAATTAACAAAACTAGCATGAGTTGTAAGATTAATAATATAATCATTGTATAGAGCCAAAATTACATCATACAGGTTAGAGCTCTTGATATTATTGAAAAGATCTTTAAAATCAAAAGTTTGAAATCCTATTAGACTTTTAAGGGATGTTAATTTATATTTTAATTCTTTACTATTATTAAGAATAAGGCAGTTATTGCTAGACTGACGTAAACTATCATTTATTTGATTTATATATATATATATACTGGAGGAAAATAAAATCCCAACACCAAAAAGAAATTACTTTAGAGGAATGAAATTTAGGGTAAGCAATTGTGTAGATAACATACTTATTTGATTAAAGTTTCAAGGTCACAGGTTAAAGTGTGCACGAGAAGAACCATTTCAAATGTGAAACAGTAGTACATTAATAACTGCTGTAGTCGCCACAATTTTGAATGCAAGCATGCAAACGTGCATGCATTGTGTCATACAGGTACCGTATATCATTTTGTGGGATGGAGTTTCATGCCTGTTGCACTTGGTCAGCCAAATCAGCAACGGTTAATGCTGGGTGTGGATGACGCTTCCAATAATATCCCATACGTGCTCGATGGCAGAAAGATCTGATGATTTCGCAGGTCAAGGCAACATGTCGACACTTTGTAGAGCACGTTGGGTGACAGCAGCGGTATGAGGACGAGCGTTATACTGTTGGAAAACACTCTCTTGAATACTACTCATGAATGGCAGCACAACCGGTTCAATCATCAGTCTGGTGTACAAATTTGCTGCCAATGTGCTTGGGATAACGACAAGAGTGCTCTTGCTGTCATAGGAACTGGCTTCCCAGACCATAACTCCTGGTTTAGGCCCAGAGTGTCTACCTCGCAGACAGCTTGGTTCCAAGAGCTCACCTGGCCTCCTTCTTACCAACATACGATCATCACTGGCACCAAGACAGAAACGGCTCTCATCTGAGAATACAACAGATCTCCACTCTGCCCTCCAATGAGCTCTAGATTGATACCACTGACGTCGCAGATGGCAGTGATTCGAAGTTAGTGGTATAAACGCTAAGGGGCTCGGAGCTGTCTCTCAAATAATCGATTTCTTACAGTCTGCTGTGTCATTCTGGGCCAACATAAGCTCTAATTGCTGCTGCAGATGCAATACGACCCGCCACAGCCATGCGGCGAATACGGCGGTTTTCCCTCTCAGTAGTGGTCCGTGTGCGGCCAGACCCCGGTCTTCTTGAGACAGTGCCTTTTCTTGACCATTGCTGCCAACAATCATGCACAGTGGATAGATACATACCTGTCAAGTCTTTCTGAAATATCGCTGAAAGAAAATCCACCTTCTCGTAGCCCTATTATACAGCCTCATTCAAACTCACTAAGCTGCTGATACTGCCTTATTCGTCTTCTTAAAGGCATTATTGACTCAAAACTAGCTCACAACGCCCGGTCTGGAAGATAAATAACGCTCACGAAGTTTACATCGAGTATTTAAAGCACACGTGATTTGCATGATCATAATGGCGCTACTAGCGCCACTCTTATTCGTCTAGCTCAAAATTTGAATAGGAGTCATCTTTTATATGTGCAAACGAGCCTCCCAAATTTCGTTTATCTAGCACAACTCGTTCTTGGTGTTGGGATTTTATTTTCCGCCAGTGTATATATATATATATATATATATATATATATATATATATATATATATATATATATATATATATATATATTTATTTATTTATTTATTTATTTATATATTGATAAAGTGCCATTATCTGTAAAACATTCTATATACAATATCTGTTAGATTATTTAATAAATTATAGTCTGTTTAAACATGATGCACACTCTCTTATTAGTACCAAAAAGAAAATTATCAATATGTATAGTGATTTAAATATTAATCATACATTTTTTAAATTTCCATCCATGTGCTTGTTCCTAAATTTCATAAAAATCCTATGTAATTTAGAACTGTCGCTAGTGCTCATAAGTCTTATTCTATTACTGCTAGTAAGTTACTACTTAACTAGCCGAATACACGTTGAAAATCAACGGTCTCGCAATGAGCAAGCCCTGAATAATGTAAATTTTCGAATAATTTGCTTTTCATATTTATTCGGCAAATCAAATGTGTTGGTGTACAGAAACCCCTAAAGAAGAAAATATAGGAAAACTTAATTTCCCATTTCTTCCTTTCGAACTATATACCCTTACACCAAATTAAAGTCTCTATCTCATCCCGAAGCGTACTATTTTATCATTTTCCCTTTCGAACGTTTTTCTGTGGAGTATACCCATAAATTAACATTTTTGAAAAACAATGTTCATCTTGGGTTTTTAATCAGATGATTGAAACATATACCAAATATCAAGTCTCAATCACATTAAAAAAATCGTGTCTCTTTTATTCGCGAAATCGAACATATTGGTTTGAGGTACTCCCTAAAGTAGCAAATACTGGAAATCTAAAATTGCACGCTTTCTTCCTTTTAAACTATCTAACCGTACACCAAATTTGATGTCTCTATCCTACCGCGAAGTATGTTTTCTATCTTAATTCTACCCCCTTAAATGAATCTTTTTGAAAAACTGTCTTGGTTTATCAAATTGGTTATCAAATGATTAGCCCATATACCAAATTTCAAGCCACTATCACATTGTAAAGGAAGCCTTTTTTCATTTCTTCGATAAATCGAATATTTTAGTGTGCGGCATCCCTACAATAGCAAATTTTGGAACGCTGAAATTGTATACCTTCTTCTTTTCCGACAATCTACCCGTATACCACATTTGAAGTCTCTATCTCATCGCGAATTATGCTTTTTCTATCATTTCAACTTTCGAATGTTTTTGCATGGAGTACCCACTGCCTTGAATGAACATTTAAAAAAAAACTCCACTCTTCTTGGATTTTCTATTAGATGATTCGCCCATATACCGAATATCAAGTATCTATCATGTTTTAATAGAGACGTTTCTTCTTTAATCTGAAAATCGAACATTTTAGTGTGCTGAACCCCCCAAAGTAGAAAATATTAGAAAACTGAAATTGTACACTTTCTTCCTTCCAAACTGTCTACCCGTATGTCAAATTTGAAATATCTATCTCATCCCGAGGCATGCTTTTTTATTAATTCACCTTTCGAACGTTTTTCCCTCGTGCACCCCCTTAGACGAACATTTTTGAAAAACTATATTCGTCTTGGGTGTTTTCTTTAAATGATTAGCCTATATACCAAATTTCAAGCCGCTACCAAATTTTAAAGGAGCCGTTTCTCATTTATTCGGCAAATCGAACATTTTGGTATGCGGCACTCCCTTATATAGAAAATATTGGAAATCTGAAATTGTACATCCTCTTTGTTTCAAACAGTTTACCCGTACACCAAATTTGAAGAGTCTAGCTCATCGCAAACCATGCTTTTTTATCAATTCACTTTTCGAACATCTTTGGTGTGAAGCACCCTCTCTTCAGAACATTTTCAGAAAATACTATTTACCAAGGGCTTTTACAAAATGATCGACCCGTGTACCAAATTGCAAGACTCTATCTATTCGGAAGTGCCTAAAAAGCGTGACGGACAGAAGGACAAACAGACGGACACGTGGCAATTAGTATATAATATCTATTCGGAAGTGCCTAAAAAGCGTGACGGACAGAAGGACAAACAGACGGACACGTGGCAATTAGTATATAATATCTATTCGGAAGTGTCTAAAAAGCGTGACGGACAGAAGGACAAACAGACGGACACGTGGCAATTAGTATATAATATCTATTCGGAAGTGCCTAAAAAGCGTGACGGACAGAAGGACAAACAGACGGACACGTGGCAATTAGTATATAATATCTATTCGGAAGTGCCTAAAAAGCGTGACGGACAGAAGGACAAACAGACGGACACGTGGCAATTAGTATATAATATCTATTCGGAAGTGCCTAAAAAGCGTGACGGACAGAAGGACAAACAGACGGACACGTGGCAATTAGTATATAATATTTATTCGGAAGTGCCTAAAAAGCGTGACGGACAGAAGGACAAACAGACGGACACGTGGCAATTAGTATATAATATCTATTCGGAAGTGCCTAAAAAGCGTGACGGACAGAAGGACAAACAGACGGACACGTGGCAATTAGTATATAATATCTATTCGGAAGTGCCTAAAAAACGTGACGGACAGAAGGACAAACAGACGAACACGCGGCAATTAGTATATAATATCCATTCGGAAGTGCCTAAAAAGCGTGACGGACAGAAGGACAAACAGACGGACACGTGGCAATTAGTATATAATATTTATTCGGAAGTGCCTAAAAAGCGTGACGGACAGAAGGACAAACAGACGGACACGTGGCAATTAGTATATAATATCTATTCGGAAGTGCCTAAAAAGCGTGACGGACAGAAGGACAAACAGACGGACACGTGGCAATTAGTATATGATGGTCGAATACCCGTTGGAAATTGACGGTCAAACATTAAACAACCCTTGAATGACGTAAATTTGTGAACAATTCACGTTTCACATTTATTGGGAAAATCGACAATTTTGGTGTGCAGAACCCCCTAAAGAAGAAAATATTGGAAAACTGAAATTGCTCACTTTCTTCCTTTCGGACTATCTACCCGTACAACAAATTGGAAGTATCTATCTCATACAAAAGCATGCATTGTTATCATTTCACCTTTCGAACGTTTTCATATGGAGCACCCTCTTAAATGAACACCTTCTTAAATGAACATTTATGAAAAGCTCTTTTCGTCTTGCATTTTTTATCAAATGATGAACCCAGATACCAAAGTTCAGGCCTCTATCAAATTTAAAAGTATGCGTTTTTCATTTTTTAGGCAAATCGAACATTTTGATGTGTGATACGTCCTAAAGTAGCAAATATTGGAAATCTGAATTTGTACACTTTCTTCCTTTCGAAGTATATCCCCATACACTAAATTTGAAGTCGCTATCTCATCCCAAACCTGGTATTTCTATCATTTAACTTTTCGAACGTTTTGATGTACGGAACTCCTAAATTACAGATATTCGAAAATTTCTATTGCACACCTTCTTTCTTTTGAACTATCCACCTGTAAACTAAATTACACGTTTCTAATCCAGCGCGAAGCATATTTCTTGTATCATTTTTTTTTTTTTTGACTTTTTCGTATGGAGTAGCTACCCCTTAAATGAACAGTTTTAAAAAACTCTAATCTCTGTGTTTTTTTTATCAGAACATTGTTTCAAATATCAAGCCACTCTTACATTTTAAATGGAGGTGTTTCTCATTTATTCGGAAAATCGCACATTTGGATTTGCGTCACCTCCTAAAATAGAAAATTTCGGAAAACTGAAAATGTGCATATCTCCCTTTCGAACTATCTACCCGTACACCAAATTTGAAGTTTCTTTCTCATCTTGAAATGATTTTTTATCATTTCACCTTTCGGACGTTTTTTTCCGGAGCAAAATTGGCATAAGTCAGATTTTTCCATTTATTATAATTCAGTTGATTTTAAAGATACCGATATGCGATTTTTTTAATGAACTTGCTGCATTAAAAATAAAAAATAATTTGATTGTCTAAGGGGGTAGATACCAGGTCCATAGGTGACAAATGACGGAACGCTTGGCACTTAGGGCTCCGGCTACTTCCGAGTGTCGCTAGCCCCCTTCTATACGCCCTATAACTTTCCATCGCCTAACGTCACTCTGATGATGTAGTCTACTCATTTTTTAAGATGTAGCTCTTTCGATTTTACTTCTTCTTCTTCGACCCCGACCATCCTACCAGAAAAGTATAAGGTATCTATTTGAATGGCCGGGAAGTGCCACAAAATATATACCGGAACCCACTGGTGGAAGCATCCGCAGGGGCAGTACCATCCTTCCCCTACTACCAACCTCTCGGAAGGACTTACGGACCCACATGCTTAACGTGATCGTACTTCGCGTGAACACGGCGGCAGTTTCGGCAGTGGTGGGAATCGAACCCGAGCCATCCGAGTGCAATTCCCGCACGCTAACCACTGGGCTGTCGCGCTCCCGATTTTTCATTTGAAATCCGTAACGTGGAGTTACATGTTCTGTCGAAAACAGGCATATTATATGCATTTTTATACATAATATGTTTCCTTGTTAAAAATGCTGGTGTGCCAAATGTTTCCTACGAACTAGTTTCCGCCTGCGTACTCCTGTCATGTATGCAGTTTTGTGGCTACACTTTGTTTCTTTCACCAAATGTGCTAATTTTTCCGTTTGTTGCTTAACTTTTCTATATGAGTGTATATGTACAAGTACAATCTCTTGTTAACATAAATTGAATTAATTAAAGTTCATAAATTCTTTGTATTTTCTTGAGAGAAGCACACACATGCATATTTTTCAGTAATAGTGTATATTAATATGAAGATCAAATACAACTTTTGTTGAGGCAGCGTATTTGATCTTTAAGTTGATAGACAGTATTTTTGAACTGATGAAGAAGGCTTACAACACCCTTAAAACAATGAAAACCACCTAATTTGCTTCTATGAAATATAAAAATTTGCAGTCCCACAAGCAGCAGTTACTTTCATTGTTAGTCAAGTTTTCCAGTTTTGTTGCCATAAAGAAAAGTGTTTTGCTATTAAACTATTTTCAAAGATTTTTTTTTAGTTTTTATTTTTACTTTCGATACATACACAGTATAGGAAAAGTATTGTACAGTGTCGAAAATCTAAATTTGATTTTTCATGAAGAGCACATATAATTAAATTTCATGAAGAGCACATATAATGTATTCCTGAAATCGAGTCGACCGTTTTAGAGGTGATGTGTGTATCTATGTTAGTATATGTGTGTTAGTGTGTGTAACCGTGAGTCTGTCTACGCGATATTTCAAGAACGAATCAAACGGTTCGAAAACAAATTGGTACGATTATTACCAATAATAAATACTGAAACTCTTGATTTCTAAGGTGATTGAATATTCGGAAACCCTCCATACACTTTTCGAATGGCCGACGCGGTGGCTGAACTGCCAAGGCAATCGTTTCCTAGCAATCGTTCGGCGGTCGGGTTGTGGGTTCGAGTCCCACCTTCAGGCATGGATGTTGTGTCGTTGGGCGGGATGTGTTTCTACCCCCACTGGTGCGCTGGGGCAACGTCATGTGACGGCTAAAAGATTCACGGTTCTGGCCGGTGTATAGGCCAATGTTGAAAATCAATGGCCTGGCCATTAGAAAGAATAAAGAAAACTAAGAAAAAAATTCGAATAAAATTTTGTAAAAGTACTTTAAAAATTAGGAGCTACATTAATGTCAAATAAATGATCATTTAAGTAATTTATCTTCTGAAAATGAATGGTACCAAATTTAGAAAGCTAGCATACAATTTCTTCAAATATAGCCACTTTTCAGTTCGAGGAATTTACATAAAATAAGAATAAATAGCAAGTACCCTTAAATAGGTTGACCTTGAAAAAATATTTCGCAAACTGCCGCTACTTAAACACTTTTCTTAAATGTTGCCAAATTGACAAAAATCTTGTAGGAAATGTCCTCAAAATTAATGAATATTCATTATTTTCCAATGATTAAAATCATTAAATATGATGATGATATTTCATAGCGAATTCTAGCAATATATCTAATTGGCAAGTTAGATTTGGACAAATTGTAAATTAATGTGGTACTTTGAAATCGGTTTATATGTTTTCAGCCAGAAAAGCGTCAAATATTAGTAAACAATTCAGCGTTTAAAACTGTGCCATAAATCTTATGCATTTACCCGGGCAGAAATTTGCAAACTAAGTGATATTTCAAATTTTCTCTGCATGTAGTGGTTCACCATATACTTGTAACAATGTAACACAAATATTAATAATTACACCATATAAATTTAAAGTTTAATCACGGATGTTTACTTGACTGTCTATGAAGACTAAGTGCTAATACCAGGACTAACAAGTGCCAATACCAGGACTAACAAGTGCCAATACCAGGACTAACAAGTGCCAATACCAGGACGACTTAAATTACCAATTTTCGTAAATCGATAATTTGACAAGAAAATCGTAATTTGACAATTTCGATATAGTACTTTTTTCTTTTATCAGGTTATCACTCAGGTGAAATGAAAATAGCAAAATTCAGTATCTAATATAAACTGAAATTTGAATCATGAAATTTCATTAGATAGTCGGTGAAGGTTTACAATTTATGCTGTAAACAACTTTGAATTATTCGGTATATAATTACTAAGTGCCAATTTGCAAGGACTTCCAAGTGTCAATTCCAGGACAGCTTAAATTGCCAATTTTTGTAAGTTTAGTATGAGAGAAAAATGCATTTTGATAATTTTCTCTTTCACCAAGTTATCACGCCAGAATTTCCTGGAGGTTCACTGGTGGATTGTTAAGTTCGTCTAACACAGATAGATTTCTATCTACATATTATGCTGCGTCCGCATTCGGAGCAGCTGTCTCGATTGAACTGTCTCATAACTGTTATAATGACGCTGATTGAACGAATTCTTTTTTTATACTTCATTTGTTATAGAATATTTATGGTGGATAAGGAAAATTTTAAATTTTAGACTCAAACTCTGATTTCTATGTGGTTTTCTGTTCATCACAGAAAGTTGTTACATATTTTCCCTCCAGGACGCCTTAAATTGCTAATATTGATTACTTGAATTTGATAAAAATGTATTTATTTTTTTAATAAATATTTATAAACTCAAGCCATCTAGCTCACAATAAGATGAAGAGCAATGAATTTTGACATTTTTTAAAATACGATACTTTTCTCTTTATTCAGGTGGTCAACCCAAATTTCTTGACGATCAACAATGAACCGCTAAGATCGCCTTGCCCAAACCTTTTGTACAGTTGCAGGAAAAATGAATCACCCATCTGTTT
This sequence comes from Amaurobius ferox, assembly GCA_951213105.1. Taxonomy (NCBI): domain Eukaryota; kingdom Metazoa; phylum Arthropoda; class Arachnida; order Araneae; family Amaurobiidae; genus Amaurobius; species Amaurobius ferox. The sequence goes on from OX578146.1 coordinate 57,514,166, forward strand.
AGTGCGCATTTCAGCGCCGAGCAAGTTCAAATGCACCATTTCATAAGAAATAACATCCTTTAAAAATAATTTTCTGCATATCTACATACGATTAATTTCAAATTTTCCACTTTTTCTTTTATTATGAAGGCAAATGGTTTGATCTTTGAACATAATAACCGAATAAATTTTTGTTAATATCTAAGGATATAAATCTAGACGTAGCGGGAAAAACCACATAAGTCAAAAATTGCAAATTTTTTTTTATAACTTATTCTGTTGAAGAAATGCATGATCTATGCTGTAGGAAAAGCACGTACATCTATCTGTTGGGCTTCTAAGATATCAAGAAAAAGGAGCACCATAAACAACCTACTAGATTTTGCTCCGAAGTCAGTGAGGAAAAACCACATAAGTTATAAAAAGTTATTTTTTTCTAATTTTCGGATAGATATCATTCGGGAAAAAACACATAAGTCAAGATAAGTTATTATTATCCGTTTCATTTGTGCAGATTTTATCGTGTAAAAACATGAGGGAAGAAATGTTATCATTCACTACAGTTTATGCAGCTTGCTGAAACTACATCACAATATATATTTTTTTTATTTCGTAAAATGTCGAGGCGCGCACGGCGTTCTCCCCCCCCCCTCCTTTCGATTCCTATTTCAGGTGCTTGTGAATTCATTCGCCCGGTAATTAATCATTGTTAGGCAGCTGTTTTATTCATATAGTTCTGAAATAACACTTTATTTCAGCCATTGGTGTCTCAATTTTAGAATAATATGTTTTCACGGGGACAACTAATGGTGAAATTAGCCATCCACAAGAGTAAGCATATTTCAGGTATGTTGTATTTTATTAAATATCTCTCTTAAGATGTAACCAGAATAGAAACTAGAGTTTTGAGAACAAAGCTCTTATATGCAAATTAATGCATAAAAATAAAAATGTTTCTATGCTGTCAGCACTGTAGCCAGAGATGAATCTCTGTAAAAGAATAAGGGGCGGCAGAACAAATGTTTAATAGTAAAACGTTTTGAATTATGTTAGATAACATAAATAAAAGTACCCTACTCCCACGCTGTGGCACGATGTTGGTCTCTATAGTTTATAAAGTATAATTAATACTTTATAAACTATAGAGAATATTTACTTTAATATATACAAAATATTTAATTTTATATAAATATTTAATTATACAAAATATTTACTTTAATTAGTCCTAAGAAAACATTAAAAAATAATAACAGTTTGGAATTAGAATGCACAAATTAATGCTGCATTATAATCGATGTTTTAATAAACAATTACTTATGTCTGTATTTGTAAACACATCATAATTGTGTTTAAAGAATAAATACTGAAGTCAGGAATAGTAACTTATGTCTGCATGAGTCAACATATTTGGCACAAACTTGCTTCGGGAATAACCACGTAAGTCAGTATTTACCTAAAAATTCATTTTCTGAAATTACAATACAATGCATGCTTATTTAGCATATAAATGTATAATGAATACCATAAACATTAAATGTGTATTTTGAAAATCAAAACCAAAACCTTAAAAAAAACGATGTCTTGAAAATATCATTATTTTCATTCGTTAATATCTCAACTTGTTTGTTTTTTGACTTAAGTGGTTTTCCCCCCAGCTCTAGAAATATTTTCTGAAAAACTACTATTGCTATCTGTCAAATATGTGGTTCTCTATCAAATACCTCTTAAAATTAAGTGTCCACACAAGCGAATGGCATTGGTGGAATGGTTTAACTTAGTATAACACTGGCAACTAAAATAAATGTTATTCTCCAGAATTTTGCGAACTTCTATCGGGATAAATTGTTATATTCCACGGGTGTCTTCATATATGCAGAAGATTATGCTCTGATGACCCGAAACGCAGTACCCATTTTCACATTTATAAGATCCGATGATTGGGACATTCTCAAAGATTGGGATATGACTGCCTTCCTCTGTTACTTTAGACGCCCGTATCATTTAGGAATATAACAAGTTTCTTTTAAATAAACTTCATTTCCGATAAACGACTGAGTTAGGATTTTATTGCCGAAAATCCCAATGGATCGGTTCCTTAGTTCAGCATAACCAAATGAAACCATAAATACTTGGTAAGATAATTATCAACAATAAATACCTGAATCCTATTGATTTTTAAGGCGACAGAATATCCGGAAACCCTCCCCCATGCAATTTTCGAATTAATTTTTGACATCCTTAGAAAATTATGAGCTACATTGATGTTACATAAATGATCATTTTTTATGTAATTTATCATTAGAAAATGATTGGTACGAAGTCTAAAAATCTAGCATGAAAATTTCTCCAAATACAGCATGTTTTCTGTTCGATAAATTTACATAAAATTAGAATAAGTAGCAAATACCCTCACATTAGTTGACCTTGGAAAAATATTTCGCAAACTGTCGTAATTTGGCGATTTTTTTAATGTTGCCAAATTGACGAAAATGTCGTTAAACTGGGAAAAATATTCAACAAAATGATCCCAAAAGTAATAAATATTCACTATTTTCTAATGATTAAAATCGTTAAATATATTGACGATATTTATTAGCAAATTCTAACAATATTTCTAATTGGTAATTTAGATTTACGTGAAATATAAATTAATTTGGTACTTTTTAAATCGTTTATATAGTATACTAGCAGCACACCCGTTCTTCGTACGGAGTATATAATATAAAGAAACTTGAAATTCATAATCATGCCCAAATTCTTATAGTATACTAAATGACATGTTTAATCAAAATATTCTGTTAAAATATTTAATATAATGCTCCTAAAAAGAAGTTTAAGAATCTCTGTTCTCGCTATATAAAATTATCTTCATGGACATATCTGAAGAATAAAACATCTTGGACCCCTTATGTAAGCAAATATAAAAAAAAATATGGAATTGAATCAATATATGCAAAATAAAAGCGTTAAAATTGTATGGGACCCGTACTAATTATATACGCGAATATTTGAAAATATAACCTGTATTAGTAGATTACATGTATAAATTGAAAATACCAATAAACCCGTAATCTTTAAATCTGAAGACAGTCATTTATTCCAATATATGTCAAAATTAAAGTGCTAAAATTATATGGGAAGATATACACGTACTACTTATAATGTCCGATTATTAGAAGACGATTACCCGTTTTGCAATATGAGTCACAAATGTTTTTTGGTAAAATACAACAGACGACGTAATAAATTGAATATATAATTAATCCCCATAATCTTCATACCAGAAGACTGTACTTGATTCCAATATATATGCCAATATACCTGTACTACTTATATTCTCGTAGGTTAGAAGATATACCCGTGCATTCCTAGAAGATTACTCGTACAACGTACAATATGCGTGTGTCAGCAATTTTTGCCGCAATAAAACAATGGCGTAATAACTTAAAAATATCAATAATCCCTGAATCAATAATTCCGGAAAATATCAATAATAATAATGTTTAAACCTGAAGAGTATAATTGATATTATCCAGTCCAAAATGAAATGGCAATGAAATTTATTTTATATACATATCTTCATTATTCAAATCGGAAAGGATTTAATAAAAATCGTCTGCCGCATAAACACATTGGATTTAAATCCGTTGCTAAGCGACATGATATCATTTGCTTCAAATAAATTGGTAGAAAAAATATCGTCTAAATAGTTATATTTCTATGGAACATTTGGCGACAGTTTCGTCAAATTAGCGACATTTTAAAAAATCGCCAAATTTATCGCCAAATGGGACTGTAGAACTGACAGTTCCACTTTGCGACAAATTGACGAAATATCATCACAATACTATCCCCTAACAAAAAACAATTAATATCATTTATGTAGCGCAATTTTATCAATTTCAAGATATTTTTATAGATTTGAAAACATTTTTATCAATTTGGTGACATTTTAAAAATTCGCTAAATGTATTACTAAGTAGGATGGTTGGTCTGACAGATAAATGCTAACCAAACATCATTTCAGTACTCTCTTTTAACAAAACAAAAAAAAATTTCATTGATATGTAGAAGACCCAAGCCACACGACCAACCCGAAGGTTTATGGCAGCTGTTTGTGTGTCGTTTATATCAATTTGGCGACATTTCCGTCAATTTGGCAAAGTTTAAGAAAAGTTGTCAAATTAGCGATATCCCTCCAAATTCGTAGCTTTGAATTTGCAGATCTGAATGAAACATTCTTATCCCGTTTCAATATACTAAATGAAAACACTACAATTGTATTAGAATATATACCCGCTCTACTCTTTTTCTGTTTCAACAATCGGCTATATGAATTTATTGGCTAAACACAATTTATGAGTTTAGTAGCTAAATGCGATATAAGCTTGAAAACTCTTTGCCAAAATAAATGAAATTGATGTACGCAGTCAGCAATTAATATAATTAAAAGAAAAATCAAACCGTCCATTCATAAGATATACTTTTATATCCATTTATCCATTTATTTGTTATTTAAATCGAAAAAAAATAATAAAAACATTAACAAACACATTTAATTTAATTGCGATGCCAAACCACATGATATATCCTCCTAAAATGTTAAAATTTATTAACCACTAACAGCACACCCGTTATTCGTACGGAGTGTATAATTTAAAGAAACTTAAAGTTCGCAATCATGTGCAAATTCTGTTAAAATATTAAATTTATTGCTCCTAAAGAGAAGTTTAAGAATATATGTTCTCACTATGCAAAATTATCTTCACAATCAGATCTGAAGAATAAAACATCCTGCCCCCTTTTGTAAGCAAATTTACAGAAGAAAAAATAGGAATTGAATGAATATATGCAACCCCGTACTAATTATATTGTCGCAGATCAGAAAATATGCCAATGTGTTAGTAGAAGATTACCCGTATTACAATATGCGTCACAAAAATATTTGTCAAAATAAAAGAGATGACGTAATAAATTGAAAACATCAATAATATCCGTATTCTTCATACCAGAAGGTCGTAATTGATTCCAATATATGCCAATATATATCAAAACATATGTCAATATACCTGTACTACTTATATTGTCGTAGATTAAAAGATATACACGTGTATTTGTAGAAGATTCGTACAACATACAATATATGAGTTTAAACAATTTTTGTCATAATAAAATAATTGCATAATAACTTGAAAATATCAATAATCCTTGAATCAATAATCCCCGAATATATAAATAATAATAATTTTTAAACCTGAAGACCGTAATTGATATTATCCAGTCAAAAATGCTATAAGAAAAATCAAATCGTTCTTTTCTAAAATATATTTTTATATCCATTTATTTATTATTCAAATCGAAAAAATAATTATTAAAATTAACAGACAGATTTAATTTAATTGCGTTTCTGAGTAACATGATATAAGATAGAATCTTATAACATGTTAAATATGTCATGTCTTATAACATAAACTGCGAAATTAAATAACGATTTTGATTTCTCTATACTTCTCATTGTTCCGTAAAAGCTTGTTTTAAATAAACCATGAACCATGGAGATAGATTTCCCCTTTAAATCATGTTTCAAACAATTCATGTTTTCAGAAAGTGACTAATTAACGCAAAAAATCTCCCATCAAACTCAGAGATTAAATTTTAATTCACTTTCAAACGATTTTCAAGCTTTTCGTTTGGATAAACCACGGAGTTAGGGAGTAGAACTCCTAGGAAAAAGTTCCGTTTTTCATTAATATCTCGACAACCCCAGGTCTTAGAAACTCGAAACTTGGACAAAATTTATGGGGGGGTATTTCAAGGCTATTCACCAAATTTCATTAAATTCGGTTCAGCCGTTTTTCCGTGACGATGGGACAAACGAAAATTTCGTTTTTTACTTATATCTCGAGAACCGCTGGTCGTAGAAACTCAAAACACGGATATAATTTTAAGTGGGGCTATTTCTGGGCGACCCACAAAATTTCATCAAATTCGGTTCAGCCGTTCTCCCGTGATGGTGTGACAAACAGACAGACAGACAGACAGACAGACAGACAGACAGATTTTCATTTTTATTTATATAGATATACACTGCTGGCCATTAAATTTGCTACACCATGAAGGTGGCATGCAAAAAATGTCAAATTTGCATGAAAGGTATTACATGCTGGGATATGGAATCATTAGCATTGCAGCGCATGCGCACTAAGCAGCTATGAGTAACGCCATCAACATTCTGTATAAAAGAACAGCGGGTTTCTCATTTGGAAATCGCATTTCAACGTTGGTTGATTGCGTGAAGGTGTTATGTCTCGTGTAAGAAGAATAAACTCCTACCAGCACATGCTGAAATTCAGTCGTGGCATATCGGAACTGCGGTTTATCGTTCCGCGACATTGCTGCTCGCGTTGAGTGAGATCCCGTGACTGTCAGGCGAATATGGAATCGATGGGTCCAGGAGGGCCATACTGAACGCCATGCAGGATCTCAGCGGTCAGGGTCATTAAAGCCCGAGAGGGCAGACATGTTGTCCTCTCGGCCTTGCGGAATCCGACAGCCACGTCACTTACCCTGAGTTAGGAACTTGATTCGTTTGCAGGACGATAAGTGTCCTCACGGACAGTGCGCCTACGTCTATAGCACCACGGACTGGCAGGCCGACAACCATTATTGCGGCTTCACTTGACACTGTAGCAGAGACAGGCGCGCTTACACAGGTGCGACGAAAGACGACACTGGACACATGAGTGACACCACGTCGTCTTTTCACAGCATCGTGACGGACGTATCCGTGTGTGGAGGCACCGCGGAGAACGAACGTTACCAGCTTGCATTGGTCATCGTCATACGGGGCCAGCACCTGAAGTGATGGTATGGGGTGCCACTGGGTACACATCACCGTCATCTCTTGTTCGCATAGCCGGTAATGTGCACAGCCGCCGTTACATTTCTAACGTGTTATGACCCGTAGCTGTTCCCTATGTTCGAGGTCTGCGTGACGCCATCTTTCAACAAGATAATGCACGACCGCATGTTGGCCGTGCTGTCCTGACCTTCCTCGATACAGAGGGTGTTCGACTGTTGTCCTGGCCAGCACGTTTTCCAGATATGTCACCCATTGAGAACATCATTGGTTGCCGAGAGACTGGCACGCCACCACTCGCCAGCCCTTACGATTGATGAATGATGCATAAAGTTGAAGCCGCATGGAATGACGTACCCGTATCGGTCATCCAAACTCAATTCAATTCGATGCCAGCCAGATTACAGCCGTTGCTGCTGCCAGAGGTGGCAGCTCTGTGTACTGAATTCTGCATGTTGTGTACCCCAAATCATCTGCAAATTTAATCATGTCTTCCTCCCATTATACTGTATATCTTAAATAATAAAAGGCAATGTCTGTATCTCTGTGTGTCTGCCTTATACACTATAGGCTCAGCGACCGCGAGTCGCAGAGCTACGAAATTTGCCAATCGGAGACCAGTGGGGTGAGAAGGTGACACGTGAAAACCGATTTTTAAAATGTGAATTATTTTTTTGTTATTTATAGTTTTATGCGATTTCGACCGTTTTTTCTCCACCATCTAGACGTCATAGAAAAACACAAATCACACGACCCGGAAAAAGCAAACAATTGCGAGTAAAAATAGATCAATTTCAAATCTCGGAGATAAATTCTAATATTTTTTAAAGATTTTAAAACAAAAGTCACTTTCGATTAAAAAAAACGAACTTTCGTTTTTAAATCCTCGCGTTGGGAAAAGTACCGACAATTTCAACTAATAATTTACATTTTTAGAAAGCTGAAAATTCAGGATTTCTTACAAGCCCAATCTGATGAAGAAATAATAAAAAGTATCTGCAGGATCCGGATTTTAAAGAAGTAATGATTTTAAATTTCTCGGCAAAACGGAGAAAGCAGTTCCGTTTTTTCATCCACATGCGCGCGCAGACGCATGGCGTTTCTACAGGGACGTTTTTTGGCCTAGGGACAATTAAAAACGGAATCACTGTTTGGTGGTATCTGGCTGATATATTTGGGCCATGCTCTTGAAACCCATGCGAATATCCTGATGAGGATATTCGCATGGGTATTAAATTATATTTGCAAATGTCATCAGTGATTGCTTTTTATACGGTTTTTGGCCTAGGGACAATTAAAAACCGAATAAGTGTTTGCTTTTTATAAGGTTTTTGGCTCATTATGATGGATTGAATTGTGGGGATGTATTGTTTACATCGGGTGGTGGTTGGGACCAAAATGAAAAAACTTAAACACTGAACAAATAAATACAGAAATAAAAATAAAGTTATGGAGATTGCCGTGGTGCATTTATGCATCGAGTGGTGATGGGGACAATCGGTAAAAAAAAATTTTTTTTTTCGCTGAGCAGCATCGTCTCAAAAATACTTTCATGTCATTTACGATGCAATACTAAAAATGCAGACAAAATGATGCAATTTTATTTATGTAAAACAAAAAATAGAGGAGCATACCTCTATAAAAAACATAGGAACAGCTAATCCCGGCTTTGAGTACACGTCAAGGGGATCCCTTTCCTAGGGTTACAGGTACAGAAATCCTCAGAATCTCACAGCTCACAAACATTAGAATAAATTCACTTTACGAATCAATTTTCAAGAACCCCCACCCACTAGAACATTATTTTTCATCTTAAAATTCCATTATTAGTTTTAACGTCATTAAACTGAAACAAACAATAACTCCACGGGGTTATGGCGCCAGCGAGTTTGCCACGGTCAGAATTTTCAAGGGTAGCGAACAGGTGGGTCGCCGAAAGCGGCTAGTGTACAATAAATAAGATTCCGCTATTTGCTTTCCTTCCTGGTGTAGCAATTTTAATGCCCAACAGTGTATTTGCAGTACTGTTATTTATATGTCACGATTGGCAACAGTTGATCTCCACTTTTATCACCAGCGAATGGCAACAGTAGTCTCGTTATTTATTGCCTTAAAATACGACATGTACAGCACTTTATCAGGTAAAATATCTTTGACTCCTACTTTAATTCTCAATATTTAAGCTTGTAGGCCCAGTAGACGGAATTAATAGATATTATCTATCTCCCTCTTCAGAAACAAGCTTAAATAGGCACTAGGCCTTGAAGAATAATCAGTTCAAAATGAATTCGTTTTTAATCCTAGCGCTTTTCCACGTGTTTGGATTTAATGCTTGTTCATTTTCTGTTTTCCAATTTTGAAATCTCACCATTGATATTTGTAGATTATATATGACTTGATGACTCGATATAGGCTTTTTATATATATATATATATATATATATATTAAAATAAGATTTAAAAAATGGATAAAGGAAGGATGGAAAAACTAACGGGCAATATGTTAAAAAGTCCTAAGGGGGGATTGTGTCCCCTTAAATCCCCTTTTTCAGCATGCTGCTAGGTCGCGGCATACTCCTGGTATGCAACAATTCATCTAGCGCTTCTCCAATGCATGTATCTCGAAAGAATAGACCTTGAATCTCAAACGATATCATACATATGCCTAATGTTATTCCAATGAGCAATAAGGAAGGATGACTCATCTATCCCTTCTAATATTCTAAATCAGTCAAATCTTATATACCACTATTCTCATACCCATACACCAAATCACACTGTTACAACTCATTCCTTCTTTCACATTGAGTGAAAGTAGTTATATACTACATATATATATATATACATTGCATATATATACATGGCAGCGCATGCGCACAAAACAGGTATGAGTAACGCCAACTACATTCTATAAATGGTTTTTCATGGCACCCATGCTCCGAAAAGTCGCCAAGGCACGGCAACACTCAATAATCACTAAAATGCCTTTGAATTTGAGAGTGGATAATATATATATATATATTATATGGAACAGAAGGGAGAATATATATACATATATATATATATATATATATATATATGCTAAAGGAGATTTTTTCTGGGAATTTCGTAACAAAAATACAAATGCAGGTTCTATTTCTCAGGGATCCGCTATAATACGTTAAAATGTTCTACTAGACTCAGATGTGCACCAAATGTCAGCTCTTTAGTACGTTGGGAAATATATTAGAAATGCCATAAAAGAAGTTGAAACAGACGGACAGATACACACCAATCATGCACCCGGCCGTCCAAATAGTTGCTCTTAGTCCTCTGGACGAGTCGGACGGTCTGGGTCTTCTACACCAATCATGCATGGCCACCCATCAAAGTGCTCTTAGTCTTCGGATGAGCCGGATGGCCTGGGCTTTCGACACCAATCATGCACAATGAGTAAAAAAAAGGTTTTTAATAAATAATTTGCGAAAATAACAAAAAAGGTTTACCTTTAAACAGCGGGACCAACATTTTATTTGGTCACACACATTTTTTCATTCGTAATTATCTTTATGTATTGAAAGAGTTGATTTTCAATAAATATGAAAGCGATTCGTGTGCAAAATGCTAATTATATGATTTAATTCCAAATCATCACTATTTCAGGAGGTAAAAAAGTGACCAGGAAAATTTTCAAAAATTTAAATAACTTTTTGACGTTTCTTTTGCATCGCCGCTAAGTTTGTCAAAATTTCATTTTATTTTAGCCTGATAGGTCATTAGTCAATTCAATTAATGGCAGTCATTTGGATAACAGTTAATAATAAATAATCTTAAAAATTTAATATTTATCACCCCTCATGAGCACTAACAATATAAATTGAAATAATGTTCCAACAATTAATGTGTATCGATAATATTCTGTTGAAATATTTTATATAAAAAATTGTTTTGCTTAACAGTTGTTCAGAAATATAGTGATTTTGTTCTAGAAATCTGCACCCAAATAGAGGGCACAGCCAGTAAAAAGCAAAAAAATCTTAAAATACGTAATTTCACATAATTAAATAAGCAAGTTGTTACGAGAATACGCTGAAGGGGCGTGTTTTGTTTATGAGAATACACATTTTTGCATATGTGGCTCGTTGCTAAAATGAAGTTGAAAACCACTAGTGTAACAGGTAAATCAAGTCTATTTAAAAGCAATGGCTTTTATTTATGGAATTTTCACACAAAATGACTTCAAATTATCAGTTTCCATCTAAACTCGAAATTCTCCGTTAGTAGGTTAAAAAAATCGAGTAAAAATCGTAATTTTAAAAATTCTTTTAAATTTATATTTAGTGTTGAATCCGTACTAAAACCGCTTTATTTTTGCGTATTTTCTGTGCATCTATATTCTGCGCCAACGCAATTACAATATTTTTTACTTTAAATGATCATCAAACTTTGATTATTTCTACAACGAAACCTAATTTTAATGGACGCACAATGTAAACAAATGATTGTAAGATGAGTTGTATAAGAATTGATGAATTTCTTTCACTCAAAATTATTTAACTCTGGAGTCTAGAATAAAAGTGTATGAATGAAATATTCACTGCTTTTACATAAAGAGCATTGATTGTGCATTGTTTAATAATTCCAGCATTTCAGAGTCCCTGATTCACGGAAGATACTTGAAGTTCTGAGTTAGTGTTCTTGGAGTATATTTCGCCCACTTTCATTTCGCACCTAGCTGGTCACCACAGTAACACAACATCAACGAGCGAGTGGTGACTCCTCATTTACTAGTTTACAACAGAAGGTCAACGCTTCTGTAGCTGCTGTTGAATTTGGTATTTCTTTCTTTCTTCGCTAGGCTCACTACTTTGGCAATTTTCTTGTCAAATACTGGACTTCTTCAGTGGTAGCATTTTGCTGTCTTTACTGAAGTTCCCTCTCCCGTGTTATACCCAAGACGCGTTTCGAATTTTGATCGGAGCACGGGTCGGCACCTCCAGGTAACGTACGGATCCGCCCACTTTGTTAGAATTTGTTTTTCGTGTGCCCGGCGTTGAACTTGACTTCATCTTCTCTCCTCCTCTCTGTCTTGGCGGTTCTATCCCGTCTCCCGTATCGATTTGCCTTTAGTCGCTTCCACAGACAGGGGCCTTAGGCTCCTCCTCCGCCGAGATGTAGCCCGTCCCCTCGCTCCATGAGACCTAAGTTATTAGCTTAGTATTCTCGCCCTAAGTTCTCTCCCGGCAACTCTGCCATTTTCAACTCACGGAGCCGACTTCTGGACGACATCGCTGATATCTGGCCCGCATCTTTTCGTACCTGACGTGCTTCTCGAATACCTGTGCCACAAGGCCATGTAATTGGAAATCGTGCTCCATCTTGTTGATTGAGAACTTGATTAAGCAACCTTGCTGATTATTTGACTGAACAATGCATCCACATCCGAAATAAGTCGTCAGTTTGAACCTATTGATGCCTATAACGATTTTTTTTGGCGCTAATTGAGAATTGAACAACATGCAGACTGAAAGACCTGATAAACCGAAGTGATAGATGAACTAATGACTTTGTGAAACAATTCGATATATAATTAGCATGATAATTATTAATTACTGACAAACAGCGAATTTAGAGTTGATTTGCACATTAGTAGCAAGAAGCGAATACGTCACCAGTTACGAACCCCCACTTTACATTGGGAAATGCAAATAATAAGAACGCGTGGCACGAGATAAAATTACACATCCACTACCAGCGGTTAGTACTTGGGTGGGTGACCACCTGGGAACGTCGCGTGTTGTTGGCTCTTTTCGGGCGCGGCAGCCCAGTGGTTAGCGCGCGATTCTCGCCGCTACCAGAACTGCCGCCGTGTTCATGCGGAGTACGATCACGTTAAACATGTGGGTCCGTAAGTCCTTCCGAGAGGTTGGTGGTAGGGGAAGGAGGGTACGGTCCCTGTGGATGCCTCCCCCACTGGGTTCCGGTCTAAATTGGGTGGCACTTCCCGGCCGTCCAAACAGTTACCTTACACCTTTCTGGTAGGTCGGACGGTCTGGGTCTCAACAACAACATCCACCACCAGTAACTTAGTGAATAAAGAACTGGAAGATGTCAGTCTCCAAGGAGAGTTGGAATGAAAACTTGTAGATTAATTCAAGAAGCATGGAGATTTGACGAGGATCGTGGACATCCCACCACTCTGGGATTGAAGTTCTGGAGCGCCTGGCCTAACTTGGCCGAATCTCCGAGCTGTAGTTGTATATCTTGTACTCTGAAATGAAATTACATAAAATGTCCATAGAAGGGGGATGTAATTGATAAAAGATGAAAAGGTAGAAAAGTGAGATGTGTTCACCAAATAAGAGGGGGACACTTTTTTTAATATATATATATATATATATATATAAAGGTTATCGATTGGATCTTGTTGCAATTCAGAAAAAGATCATAGGATTATCTTTTAAATTTCATTTGAATTTCAGAAGAGGAGGTTTCATTACTTTGAAAGAGAGAATTTGGAAGATTTTGATTGGCTTAGAGTTATGTTAGTATAGTAGAGGCTCTGGACCAATTCCTAAACTTCCATTGGTGCGGATCATATTCGGGGAGATTGCATATCTCGGGATGTTGTATAAATTTTGAAAAAAATTTGTTTCGTTTTTTGCTATTTGAGTGTTTATTTTAGTTATCCCGAAGTCTAGATGGATGAAATAGGATATAGGATTATGAAATATGATATAGGATGGATAGGATTATGAAAATGTTGTTAATTGGAAGGTTTCAGATGATATATCCCTGTCTGACCATCAATTAATTTCTTTTTCTGTTAAAGGTCCTGTAAAACCTGCAGCTGATAAGGGTAGGAACCCTAGAAGTACTAATTGGGGTTCCTACAAAGATGATCTCGGGGTGAGGTTAGCTAGCCACAATGGTGAGTATTCTTCTTCTGAAAAATTGGATTTGGCTGTTGACTCCTTGTAACAGGCCATTATCCAGACCTTTCATAGCAACTGCAGAACCACAATTGCTGACTCCCCAAGGATTGTTCCTTGGTGGTCTAATGAGCTCAGCCGGTTGCGTGGGAAATGCAGGAAGCTCTTCAATAGAGCTAAGAAGAATGGTGAATGGCAGGTTTATAAATCTGCTCTTACCTCTTATAATAAAGCAGCCAGGCACATTTTCATTGTCAAAGTCCTGCATGCGTTTTTCCAGCTCATCATCAGAGATTAGAGGGTTTGCATGAAGTGTAACATCAGAACCAGAAGCAATTTCTAGATCATTAAGTATAGAAACTACAAAAGCGTAAATTTTGAATAAAATAGAAAGTGAAAAGTAGTACCATAATATGAAAAATGACAAAGGCGTGCCTAGAGGTGAACGGTATTGGGCTGTATAAATATGAAGAGTTCATGAGGTCAGGGGGATCATGGACATTAACTGCCCTAGTAATTTGTTTAAGCAGAATAGTGGTCGATGACTGCGAAACTGAATAAAGGCAGAATTAATTATACATATAAACAGTACTGCAATATTTTCCGGAAAGGTTAAACGTATATATGTAAGTAATTGCCCTGGAAAAAACTGAAAATAATGCCAGCCGGACAAAAGTCATCCACTCAACTACAGACCGGAGAAAATGAATACTGAAAAAGGGGAAAGAAATGCACAAAACACAAATGATATTCCACAATTTAGCGGCTCACCGCTGTGGAGTAAGCCAAAAATCGGTCTTGGACTCAGAAAATAATTTCAAGCTTTCAAGACAGCATCTCAGATAATCAGGACTCTAATTAAGAGAGAGAGCTATCCTAAAAAAAACCACGTAAATTAAAAGATCAACCGATACGGAAGCAACCTGCCAAATTCTTGATATTCAAGAGTAGGAACACTCACTAGTTTTAGCTGATAAGACAAGATCTAAATTAGATCTAACAAACAGACTCTTCACCACTGGATGTAACCTTGTGACCCCACCTACCAAAGGGATACACCCCTTACTTCATTTACCTTACATCTTTCTGGTAGGTCGCACGGTCTGGGTCTCAACAACAACAACAACAACAACACCCCTTACTTCAGGGGCGCGGTAGCCCATTGGTTAGCGCGCTGGAGTTGCACTCGGTAGGCCCGGTTCGATTCCTGCCACTGCCAAAACTGCCGCCGTGTTCATGCGGAGTACGATCACGTTAAACATGTGGGTCCGAAAGTCCTTCCGAGAGGTTGGTGGTAGGGGAAGGAGGGTACGGTCCCTGTGAATGCCTCCCCTACTGGGTTCCTGTCTGAATTGGGTGGCACTTCCCGACCGTCCAAACAGTTACCTTACACCTTTCTGGTAGGTCGGACAGTCTGGGTTTCAACAACAACAACCCCTTACTTCAGAGAAGAGGAATTAACAGTGTGGAGGAAACGCAAGATGAAAATAAAAACGAAGCTAACCCAGGAATCGAGGGCAGTATCATTACGACTATTACCCTGCAACCAAACTCAACCGAAGTACAAGAAAATACTGAAAATCCGCTATGCCCCACCTCCAAAGCGGGCGCTGTACAATCCTCTATCCCAAAACTGCAGCCTTATGACCGTAATGAAGTAATCAATCGCATGCACCGAAAACAGAATGGAAACCTTCGACTGAAAGGAAAAAAACAATACAAGCGAAAATTTAATCGAGAAAAGAGCAGAAACTGAGCTGAATAACTGTAACGAAAATGATAAGAAAAGCAACTGGTACTTTACATTTGAAGAGGACGCTGAAAATAATAAAGAGGTCAACTTCATAACGAAAAATACACATTGCTCCTGAAAAGAGGCGATCAAGAATACGATGAACGTTGCGATTAATTCAGTACTGAAAATTAGGACTTCAGAAGAATGTGCTCCGAGCGAAGGCATTAAAAACTACACAAGTCAGCTGGAAAATAAATCAGCGATATTAGATTTCACCATGGACACAAGAGACATTGATGAAAATATTTCAACTCCTCTTGTAAACAAAAAGGCGAAGAGAACGGATAAACTAAAATACCGTGAATGGACGAAAATTAAGAAATGTGGAATGTTCGGCTAAAAAAGAAAGGGAAAAATCCACGCTATTAAAAGAAACCCAAGAACGAAGTTGAACAAACTCTCCGGTGGGGAGAGATGCTCCGTTGTCCCAGCTCGTGCTGGGGATCACACTTTTTCCCGGCCGTGCAGCAATTCCCTTTACGCTCTTTGTTGGCAAGGGGCACGGTCTGGGTCGTGGGTCGTAGAAACTCTCCCCTCCGAACACGAAACTGGCGTTCAACATTTACGGAACGGGAGACATGAAACTCAGACAGAAGAGGTGAAACAAGCCATGATAAAGTACCCGGATATCTGATTGAACTGCCAACTACGATACGGGACTCAAGCCATCCGAGAGTGGAAAGCGAAGAACATGATATGTCGTCCACAAATATGACTTCATATGTAGCAGTATTTCCAGATGAATGCAATTCGAACTCAAGCGATGAATTGCTAATTGATCTTGGAATTGACGAAACGGAAAATATGTCAATATCGGATCAGACTAGGTGGAGTGAAGAGAACAAAAACAAGGCCAATGAATCAATAAAGCCTCCTCAAAGATCCCCCATCCGTGATGATGAAAGAATTGTGATTTAAGAGGCAGAAAATTCAATAACGAAAAATCCTACAGCAATAAATATAGGAAAAGAGTCAGAACTCTCCACAAGAAACAATCAATTGGGATACTACCATGGATAGACCCACGATTTTATGTGCAAAGAGCATGAAAGAGGAAAGTGATCCCCACAAAGATTAATCCAAGCAGCCCCACACACAAACTTCCGCCCAAACAAGCTGAAACACTAAACGAGGAAAATGGTGAAATGAAAACTCTAACTGAAATGAAATCATCGTATGCGACCCGAAGAGTCCAAAACTGACTAGAACAAAGAAATATGGAGACGTTCCTCACAGCAACCCGTACGATGCTAGGAGGCAACCGATTGATGCTAATGTGACAGTCGTCGAAAGTCTGCACAATGCACCCACAGGGGCCAACAAAGGAGAAAAACGAAATATCAATTGATAATAACATAAAATAAAGAAAGACAATAACGAGTAGGAGTAGAAACTCTTCAACACTAACTTGAAGAGATGTCCGGTCAAGGACACAATACAAAATGGGATCCTCCACTATGTGTTCCCCTCCCCGAAGACGAAGTTGTGCACCCAAATAGGATGCACATACAAATTTTGGACCGAATCATGGCTAAATAATTAAGCTGCGCTGATAAATCATCTGTGGAGATTCCACAAAATTGAAATAAGTGAAGAAAACACAGTAAGATGGCGCCTCTTCTGTTCGGATAAACATCAATATCCATAGCTGTTTAACGTGTTTGGAGGGATACCAAACTAAGACGAAGGCACCTGCAGTGACCATCCCAGCATCTGAAGCAAAAATAATGGAGAGATACAAGCGCACCAAGCTCCGGATCACCGGACACACAGTAAAATAGTTTTGGAGATAATAAAAAGAATGTTGTGCTCCCAAGGGACAAGAGCCGGGATCTGGGAGGTGATGATAAAGCATCCAACAGCATGGCATCGTTTACTAGTAGCTATAATGAGGAATTCTAAGCCCTCCTAGCAAGACCAATAATACTCACAAGAGCCAGCCCGATACCGGAGACATACATCCAGGATGCCAGATTCATTATAATAATGGGACTCAACATTGAAGCGAGTAAAAAGTCTGATACAAATCACGCAACATGACGTAATGGCACAACTGAAGAACCTAAGTCACCCTGTGACTCAAACTTTGTCGCTGCACATCGCGTTACAAGACTGGGAGAGGGCACAAGACCTGAGGATGAAATTTTATCTAGAAAATTACATGACCTACTCAACCGAACAAGGACTCATGGAGCATGTTCTGATAGTAAGAGGAGTACAATAATGATGCCCACTTAGCGGGCTGCTTTTTAACAGTTGTCTTGACCCAATCCTGAGAAAGATACATGGATAAATGGTAGAATACGTCATACTTGCATATGCCGATGACGTCATCGTAATTGGGAAGGACCAGAACGAGCTGCAGGATCGAATCGACGTATTCTGCGGGGAAGTGGAGAAGATAGGTCTCAAGATGAACCCAGGCCAGAGCTTCTCGATCCACGTATCCGGAAGAAAGCCGACTGGCACGAAAAAAAACCAAATTTTACATTAATGAAGATGAAATCCATGCCTTGAAAGATGGAAGGCCTGTCCGGTTTCTGGGAAAACCAATCGGGTACTGCCTCCCCAAACCACGTAGTGCATTTGAAGGCTTCAAAGGCCGCGCAAAGATATACTGGCATCCAACCTTGTGCAATGGAAAAGGATCAATGCCCTAAAAATATTCTTCTACCCTGGCCTGACGTACGCCATGAGGACGGGACAGCTTTCGAAGTCAACCTGTAAGAAGCTTGACGATTATGTAAAATCACACGAAAAACCCTTTACTTACCAAATGAATCGATGATAGCCTACTTATATGGAGAACCTGCACAGGGAATCCTGGGAGTCCAATTAGCCGCTGAAGACTCTGACATCGCATACATTGACTAAACCTTCATGCTGTTGGACTCAGCAGATTAACACGTCCAAGCAATTGCATGGGCAAAACTAAAAGCCGTCGTCAGCATATGCATACAGAAGAGCACTCCCACCAATTTCGAGATTCAAGAGTACCTGTCTGGTAAACAACTCTAGAAATTCGGACCAACCGAAACAATTTGGTCATGCGCTAGACAAGCCTTTGCCAGACTGGGAATAAAATGGAAGATAGACTCTTACAGAAATATCAAAATCTCGCATGGGAAAATACTAACAATAAAAGAAGACGGACCTTCAAAAGTATCAGGTCTTGGAAGAAGAAAGAACGTTCGACCCAAATCCTCGCTGTTCCCTACCAAGGCAACTGCTTCCGTGCATATCTTCCTAGAAAGCCAGCTTCCACTTCGTTGCGGATGGGAACTTCACACAGTTTGCCGACTGGAGATTTATCCACAAGGCGAAACTGTGTGTCCACCCTTCAAGGCATACAGGAGGAATGTGTCGCCGGACGGGAATAGGTGCCGAAAATGTCATGAGCACCTAGAGACACTGCGCAAATGAAATCTGCCACTGCAAAACCAACATGGGATGGGTCAGGCAGAGACAAGACGTTCTACTCAGCAGAGTGATTGTGGCGGCCAAGGTCAGAGGGCTGATATTATCAGTAAATCATACAGCTGACGAAATAAGGATGAGACCCGGCGTTGTCCTCAGGAAAGACTCCTCAATATTGATCATCGATACTACGTTCGCGTTTGAAAATGGAACTGACGCCTTCAAAATAGCCCGAAAGAGAAAGGAAGAAAAATATGAAAACATTTGAAAATTTTTCTGTGAACAAGACTTTGATGACATCAGAGTTGAAGCAATAGTAATGGGACCTCTTGGCTCTACGGACATGACCGGATCATGCTCAGGGTGTGTTCCCGGAAGTATTTGAAACTACTGCGAAAACTTGCAGTAGGTGATGCAATTCATAATAGCCGGGACCACTATGTTGAGTTTATGTCCGGGAAGAAGCAAGTCCCAGGTGGAGACGGGAGGAACTGGAATTTCTATGCCGTCAACTGAACCTCGGAACTTAATAACGAATTCGAACTAGGATACTGGACGTGGAAAAAGAAATTTTCGAAGAAGTTAACAACGAGATAACTGAGTCAGATGAAGACCCGCTCACTGGTACACATAATCTCAGCCAACGACTTAATGATCGACCAACGAATAACACATGATCATCAAGAACTAACCACCACACAAACCGTTAAAATGAAAAACGCTGAAATGAATAAGCAAAGCAAATGCACAATGTGGTTCAAAGCAACTAAATAGAGAAACTAACTACAAGTACTCCAAACCCAAGTACTCCGTACCCATAGGTCTCACAGAACAATCAAAAATACAAATCAAAATTTAGAACTCGAAAAAGAGGTTGCGGACTTATTATGGGTATGCAGAAGTTCGGAGACCGTCACACCTCTGACAGCACAAGAATGTACGTCCATGGAAAACACAAACTAAACTTCATCAGAGTCCTCAACCTGATTGAGATAGTAGAACCGTCAGCTGCACCACACCAAATTGAAAGGTTCCAGTTCGACGTAGGATTCGATGCACCAGCACAATTCCTGTTCCCGGGGGCGAGTAATTCACCAAAAATGCAGGCTCCGTCACTGGGGATAATAAGCATTGACAACAACAAAGTGCTTCAGGAGTCCAACCACATCAAAACAACCAATAACCTGAACTTTGCCGGAATATTCAGGAAGAGCAGCAATGCAAGTGAAAAAACAAATAACACATACTCAGAAGAAGTTACCAAGAGTTGTGAAAATCTAAACTCCCCCAGCTTGGTTAACTCACTAAACCAAAAGGGAGCAATACCGGAGGCGACCAAGAATGGTGGTTATATGAGCTGCGACAACCACAGCAACCTAGGCCAACGGCCGTACCGTGCTGAAAACACCGGTTCTCGTTAGATCACCGAAGTCAAGCAGCATCGGGCGCGGTTAGTACTTGGTGGGTGACCACCTCGGAACGCCGCGTGCTGTTGGCCATCTCGGGTGCGGTATCCCCGTGGTTTGCGCGCTAGATTTGCACGCTGCCACAAATTCCGCCGTGTTCATGCGGAGTACGATCACGTTAAACATGTGGGTCCGTAAGTCCTTCCGAGAGGTTGGTGGTAGGGGAAGGAGGGTACGGTCCCTGTGGATGCCTCCCCCACTGGGTTCCGGTCTAAATTGGGTGGCACTTCCCGGCCGTCCATACAGTTACCTTACACCTTTCTAGTAGGTCGGACGGTCTGGGTCTCAACAACAACAACCACAGCAACCTCACCTCGCAAGATGAGATACTCGAAAATTGCCCAAAGGTGAGGAACTTCCTAAACAAATTAAACAAGCGAATTGCGGCGGCGGGGGAGAACACCAAATCACTGAACGAGATGAACTCGACACAGTCCATCCCTAACCAGCAATGCGAAAAAGAAAAAGAAAGTTATATGGATTATGAACGCAAATCGAACTCAAATGACCAAATGGACAAAAATGACTACCCGTCCCAGATGCACGAATAAGAAAGCCCTATCGACAATCCGAAATCAGAGCAGCGAGCTGAACCACACATGCACGAGGATGGAGAAATGTTAAGCTACGAATGTTCCAGTTCCTTCTCCATCGCGATCCTTAAAATCAGCGATAACACTAAAACCCAAAACGTTGACTTATTAAAGTGGAAAGGGCATGTGAAAAACCAGGTAATGAATCATATAAACGACAGGATGGAACATGTGGAAACATCGAACCCCCCATGCAGTGAACAGAAATGTAGAAACATAACCATAAACTTTGAAACCACTGAATTGAGTAGGGAACACGACCCAAGCATACAGAAAAAACACCTGTACGAACACAAATTATCTACCTGTCCAAGCAAGACACAAGCGAAAAGAGGTGACCCTCATGCCTCCCGTCCTCAGTCATTCTCCTGGAACAACCACAGCCAAAGACGTGGATTCTGACTCCACAACTGATGCAGACCCCGATACATCACCCAGATACAGAAAGGCGACTGCAACAGAAGAAGAAAATGTAAGTGAAGTCGCGCATGTTTGTACGGGAATCCAGTACATTGCTGTTGCTGGAAAATTAAAAGACCTGGCAATACGAGCAACCCGTAGTGGCGATCTCTCCGTAGATCCCATGCCGTGGGTTCCAGCCAACTCCAGAAAGTGCAAATTGGTGAGACGATTCGTGTCGGCCTCTATTCTTAATGGTTTGACACCTTTCTTATTGACTCCTGAACGCGTTTTTTTACGGTAAAAGCCACAATGCAAATTTGTTCGGCTTCTGTCTCACGAGATATTAATTTAATGTTAATTACATTTTGATGAAGATTTTCCATTTGTGTATAAATAATTCATTCGCTGTGGACCCATAAGTTGGTAAAGAGCGTCCAATTTCGATTTACGTGGTGCAAATTCAAAGCCAAAATCATTTCTCTGTTGACCTCGTATACCATTATTTCACAGTGAAAGAAGCTTTATGTAAGGACATGCATGTGATGTCCACATGATTTTTTATATATTTATTTATTCTATTATAGGGTCGTTCCATGTGAAATCCCCCAATTTTAAATTAATTGGTTGCTTAACCATTTTGTTAATTTTTTATATTTTCACCATAGGCGGTCTTGCTAGTGATCTGCTCAAAAATATTTTTTTTTTTTATTATCTGCTGTTTATCTGTTCGGCAAAATTTCTAGTTACGATGGCGATATTTAAACCCATTAAAGTCCCAGTTACCAAAATCTTATATATATATATATACATTTTCTGAAAGGCCAGAATCTCTACTTTAAGGCAGGGAAAACTAGAACATTTTATCTGTAATAGAAATCACCCAGCAACGTTTTTTCAAAACCCTTGTAAACACTCGTTTTTGCTTCCCGCAGTAACGAAAAATGAGCACAAATCCAAGATGGCAGCAGATAAAAAAAAAATATATATTTTTGAGCATGTCACTAGCAAGACCACCTATGGAGAAAATATAAAAAATTAACAAAATGGTCAAGCAACCACCTCTGGGTGATTTGACATGGAATGGCCCTAAAAAGAAAATTACGTAGAACGCCCTTGTGCCCCGCACTAGGGGGAAGGGGTAAGCTTGGGACTTGAAAGTCACGAAACAAAAGTAACCCTCCTCTCTCGCCGTTACACCTCGCAAATGAAAAGGGAGAAAGAGATAACGCATATAGATAGGGAAAAAAAAAAAAAAACGCGTATCTAGCCGGTCGCGCCTGTACTGCGTTACGAAAAATAACGAGATTTGACCACTTGTCGAATCACCCACCACTCGCTGCCTTAGTTGTTCAATGTATTTAAACCAATTGTGAAAGCATTGAACTCAGTGTTTCTTTCAAGACATTTTGACCTGGGTGGGCTGGAAGGGGGAGGGGCAAGTGAATCATTAGGAAGGATCAAGACTTATTATTTCCCTATATAAATATATGTATATGCTGCCCCATAAATAAAAACTCGGTTAACATAAAATATCTCCGGAGGAGGAGGGGGCGAATAATCGTCTCCGGATGTTTTCGCCCCCCCCCGTATATATGCCTATAAGAAACACTGATTGAGCTCGGCGCCCCAGGTTGTAGCTATAGAAGCTATCGAACGTGTGTTGCGTGTTTCATTTTTGTATCACCCAGACGTAGTTCCACGTAAATACAATGCAGCATAGTATAACTATTCTATATTCTTCTTCATTTTTCTATTCTAGTGCAGATTATGGTAGAAGAAGAGCTATGGGATATGAATGTATGAGAAAGATTAGTGGCGTCAATACATTTGCCACTATCAATGCATTTATTTTGAATAAAACATGCAATATATTTCTTATATGTTCGCATTCTTGATTTCCTTTCTAATGAAATGAAAACTTTGTTACAGTACATACATGCAGCTGTAATAATTATTTCATAGTATTACTTCTGTCGAACAACGTAATGTATGGCAATTACTCCAATCACTAAACGCATTAAATGATTTACATATCGAACAAGCTGGCGCTAATTAAATCAGCGAATACCGGCGGTTACAATCAAATTAAAATCAAATGGCTAATTAAACAGCAGCTTTCGCTAATTGCCTGTAATTGTTACTAGCAAAACGTGTCGACACATATGTATTACGTGTATTGTGAAAACATGAGTGGGAAAAGCCGCTGAATACATATTAAATTATGTATCTGTGCTTTTTGATAATTAGTTGCTGTCATAGCTTTTTTTTTTTCAGGAACAGCCGTGATTTTGCTGAGTTCAATATCAATAATCCTGAATTACGAAATTTGAACATATTTGCTATTTGTAACATGTATCTCAAACACTCCGTTCTTTTGTTGGATTAATATTATAAAATAATACATTATCAGTAGTGGAATATCTAGAGAATAAATTTCCATTCGACTTTTTTATAAATTCATGCTCTGTAGTGTCTAGTTTTCCTTGTAACACAATTATTATCAAATTGAAGAAATATGAATTTATTTTAGATTTTGTATCCAAGTTTTATCTGTCTTTCGACTAAATGTTTCACAGGATTAATTGTGCAGAACATGTTGGAATAATTGCTGCGCCGGCTCAACATCTTTTCTGTCCGCATCGTTAGACGATAACTTTTTTAAAACATAACCACTGTACGATATATTGAGGGGACAATTTACTCTATACCCTATGCAATTGGGGTATATTGAGTAAATAGATGTTTGCCAGGCCAAGTGCTTGGCTGAAAGTTGTCGGATAAAAACTGCGAATTCTGCAACGCCCTTTTAATATTTATATTCCACCAATTACTCCTTCGAAACTTAGCCGATTATTATGTAATCGGATTAAGGGCTGTAAATTCATGTTTTACAGGATGAGTTAGTTATTTAACGTAATCAGACAAATATGTTCCCTCTTACAGATAATTATTTTCCGACGATAACTTCACTGAAACATAACTTAATATATTGAAATTTGAATATGTGATTTTCCTGATGTGATGTATTTAATTATTTGTTTTCCAAAAGATCACATTGACATAATTTTTTATTTTAATATGAATCCTAAACGCAGCAATTAATTTTATAACATTCTACAACATAATTGAAAAGTGTTTATGAATCTGTTCATTCTGTCGGCCTGTCTGTCTGTCTGTCTGTCCGTTAGCACGATAACTGCCGTAAAAATGACTTCATTAAAATGATATTGTAGTATGTTGTTCAGACTGTCTGTGGAACTTATGGGAATATAAATGAATAATATCACCTAATTAGTTTTGGATTGAACCCGGGTTGAAGAAATGAAGTACATGGAACCCTATGGGACCCAATTTTTCAAACATTTTTTAAGCAAATTTAAAATTCACAAATTCCTTCGAAAGTTTCATGAAATATTCAAATTATCCCATAAAATATATAAAAAAAATTTCAGCAAAATATATTCAGTAGTTTTTAAAATAAAAATTAAAATAATAATTACACCCTTTATAAGGGAGATCACGTGACAATTATATGAAGATATCACGTGACTCACTTCAAAATAAAATATGGCATCCATCTTCTATCAAAATCTTGATATTTAAAGTTCTTTTTAATTCACATTTAGTGTTGTATCCGTCCTAAAACCGCTTTATTTTTGCTTAAATTCTGTGCATCAATGTTCTGAAACAAAGCAATTACAATATATTTGAGTTTAAATGGTCATCCAAATTTGATTATTTCTACAACAAAACCTACTTTTCACTTATGGAAAAGATAAACACCAAAATACGTAGAATGAGTTGTATAAGAATTGCTGCATTTCTTTAACGCAAAATTATTTAGCCCATGGAGTCTGCAATATAGCCGATATGAATGAAACAATCATTGATTTTACAGAGAAACAAATGATTTTTTAATGAAGTTTTGAGCATAGAGTTAAATTACTTGCATCTCCATGGTTTTAAGTTTTAAATAAAATTAAATATTATAGCATTGTGATGAATGCAATGAATGGAAAAATGTTTTTGAATGAAATGCAGTTTTTATTTAAAGAGCCAGCCGCGTTATAATTCGATGACTTCCTTTGAAAAAGTTCATTTGCTTTCGATGAAGTTTTCAAATATAATAAATTATTGTAGCATTGTGATAATTTTTAAAATATTACCAAGGAATGTATCGCATTTTAGAGATGTTTAAACCAGGCAATATTTATTTCAATACCGTCATTTGAATGAAATTCTTTTTTTTCCGTGAAGTTTTAAGTTTTCAAATATAGTACATTAATGTATTATTGCGGTAATTTAAAAAATATTACCGAGGAATATATCGCATTTTAGAGATGTTTAAATAAAATTGCATTGAAGTTGGACAGTTTTTCATAATCAATGCTTTATGCATGATTGATCTTTCTTGTTAACACTTTACAACAAAGTTGAAAAGTGTTTATGACTTTGTTCATTCTGTCTCTCTGTCTGTCTGTCTGTCTGTCTGTCCGTTAGCACGATAACTGCCGTAAAAATGACTTAATCAAAATGAAATTTTAGTATGTTGTTCAGACGGTCTATAGGACCTATGGGAATATAAATGAATAATATCACACAATTAGTTTTGGATTGAACCCGGGTTGAAAAAATGGAATACATTGAGCCCTATGGGACCTAATTTTTCAAGCATTTTTTAAGAGGATTTAAAATTCACAAATTGCTTCGAAAATTTTAGACAATATTCAAATTGTTCCATAAAATATATAAAAAAAATTCAGCGAAATATATTCGGTAGTTTTTTAAATAAAAATTAAAATAATAATAACACCTCTTATATGAAGCGATCACGTGTCCATGATATGAAACGATCACATGACCCACTTCAAAATGATATATGGCATCCATCTTGTCTCAAAATCGTGATTTTTAAAGTTCTTTCTAATTCATATTGAGTGTTGTATCCATCCTAAAGCTACTTTATTTTGCCCTAAATTATGTGCATCTACATACTTTAACAACGCAATGACAATATATTTCAGTTTAAATGCTCATACAAATTTGATTATTTCTACTATTAAGCTTATTTTTCACCCATGTAAAATGTAAACAGCAAAATATGTAGAATGAGTTGTATTAGAATCGCTGTAATTCTTTAACACAAAATCATTTAGTCCATGGAGTCTGCATGGCTGATATGAATGAAATATTCATTGATTTAAAAAGAGAAGGACGATAATTTTCGATGAAGTTTTACGCATAGAGTTTTACTTACTTGTAGCTCCATGGTCTTAATTTTTAAATAATATAAATTATTATAGTATTGTGATGAATGACATGAATGGGGGAATTATTTATGAATGAAATGTTGCTTTTATAGAGAGAGCCAGGCGTGTTATTTTTTCTATGACGTCATTTGAATGGATTTCAGTTGTTTTCGATGAAGTTTTCAAATATAATAAATTATCGTAGTATTATGATAATTCTAAACTTATTACCGAGGAATGTATCACATTTTAGAGATGTTTAAACCAGGCAATTTATATTTTAATGCCGTCATTTGAATGAAGTTAATTTTTTTCGATGAAGGTTTAAGGTTTCAAATATAATAAATTAATGTAGTATTGTGATAAGTTTTAAAATATTACCGAGGAATGTATTGCATTTTAGACATGTTTAAATAAAATTGCATTGAAGTTGGAAAGTGTTTCATAATCAATGCTTTAAGCATGATTGATCTTTCTTGTTTTTATTTGGTGTAGACAAAACTCTCGTTATAGATTAATTTTTCAGAGATTGTGAAATACAGCTGACTCATTAACGGTTACACTATTCCCACAGTAACTCCGTTAATTCCAACGTGCTGTGTAGAAAAATTCTTAATTACATTATTTTGTATTTAACTTCCATGAAAAGTATTTTCTTTTTTATTCATAAAATAAAAAAAAATCCAAATTTCTATTAATTTATAAATTAATATTTTTTAAAATAAACTATTCCCAAGCTAGTTGTAAATAGATTATATTTTTCCAATGTTGTTAGGGCGACAACTCTGATAATATCTTCGTCGCTAAGTAACGGATTTTTATGAAAATTTCTCAAAATTGCGGCGGTTTCAGCATTACGACAACATTTCGAATTTAAAACAATTTGAATAAAAAATAATTCGAATTTTTAAAAAATCAATTCAAGGTGTCTCGTGGTCGAATCGACCAATGTTATAATTACAAATTACTATTCGAGTTATGAATTACTTAGATTAGCGCTTTTAAAATTGCATTCAGCGCAACTCTTAAGTTCCGTGACGATATTCCAGGGGTTCCCTGATGTGATAGTTTTGTGTAAATATATTGAACTTGTTTTTTAAATTATAAATTAACTGACGGGTGGCTCAACTTGATCTTCACATACCTTAAATATTTTTTTTTCATATTTTACAAGAAAAATTATGAAAAATCGGTATCGTGGGTCTAAATGATAGCAACTGTAACGAGTTATCCTTCACTTTAAAGAGCTTTAAAAATATTTCGATTGGTGCCATGCTTTACAATGTACACTCTGGGAGGTAACGCCCCCCCCCCTATTTTTTACAACAATGATTGAAACTATGAAGTCTCGTGATGTTTGAGCCATAAATGAAAAACCTTTTATGTAGGATTATGTCAAAATGTGTCCTAAGCTGCCATGTTAAAAATATATAAAATTTCGAAATTTTCGCTCGAATTTAAAAATATTCTATCTAGTTCTAGATTATTTGGTGACAAAGTTGGGTATAAAGTTTGGTGAAAACCCATTAATTTTTGTGGCTGCTGTTGTGTAAACAATAAATCGACATCATACAGACAGACCGACATCACTCCAAACATAGTCAAAACGTGTTCAAGAGGTTTTAAAACATATAATGGCATCAGAATCTCGAATTCGAATATTTTCTCGAAAACAGTACTTTCTCTATGCTATACATAGCAGGAGAAAATAAAAATGAAAAAGTGAGTGCAAGTGACGTGTAACACCCCCCCCCCCCTCTCCAGCAGTGAGTACAAGTGAGTTACAAGTGAAATGCAACACCCCCTCTTTATGTTACAGAATTATAATCAGTGTATTTTAAACCTCCAAATTTAATATTGTATTGAATTTTGACTGTACATATCTGAAATACATATTTCACTATTTTTAAAAAATATAAAAATCTATAGCTTTGGATCCAAATTTGAAAGCATTTTATATGTATAAGTCATTCAGATGTTTTCATCATAACCTTCATATTATAAAATATTGTAATAGAATTTCTCTTTGACAAAATAGAACATCTGGGAAAATTCTATTGAACACTTCTGTTATTCTACGGCAAACAAATGATATCTCTCCTACAAGCGACGTATATTCGGAAGAAAAGAATTCTAAGACGCAATAGATTCAATCACACAGCTTAGATGGTTTCTTAGGAATTCAAATATATTCTTGGAATCCATTCGATTTCTCGCCAAATACATAGAATAATATTCTTGGAATATATAGAATAATACCAGTTCTTGGAGTTGCTCTGTGATTTGCGTTGAGCGAATATTTTTGTAGGGTTGTTGAGTACATATGTGGGATAGGAAATATAGAATGGAAGACAATATGATGTTGGTAATTAGCATACTTTTGCATATAAGTGTATGTAGAATCATATATAGTTTAGTAGAATCATATATAATTTCGTATTTATTCTTGGGATTTTATGCAATTTCCTATTATTGTTTTAACAAACTGATATCTATTTATACAAAATTGAAAATCTGTCTGCCTGTATGTCTGTCTGTTTGTCCCGTCATCACTAGAGAACGGCTGAACCGAATTTGATGAAATTTGGTGGGTAACCTGAAAATAGTCTCACTTAAAATTTAGTCTATGTTTGGAGTTCCTACGATCAGTGGTTCTCGAGATATTAGTCAAAAACGAAATTTTCATTTGTCTCATCATCACGGGAGAACGGCTGAACCGAATTTGATGAAATTTTGTAGATAGCCTTGAAATAGACCCCCATAAATTTAGCCTAAGTTTCAAGTATCTAAGACCAGGGGTTGTTGAGATATTATTGAAAAACGAAACTTTTTCCTAGGAGTTCCACTCTCCAACTCCTTGGTTTATCCAAACGAAAAGCTGGAAAATCGTTTGAAAGTGAATTAAAATTTAATCTCAGAGTTTGATGGGAGATTTTTTGCGCTAATTAGTCACTTTCTGAAAACATGAATTGTTTGAAATATGATTTAAATGGGAAATCTATCTCCATGGTTCATTTTAAACAAGCTTTTACTGAACAATGAAAAGTATAAAGAAATCAAAATGGTTATTTAATTTCGCAGTTTATGAGGAAGATTCTATCTTTTATCATGTTACTCAGAAACGCAATTAAATTAAATTTGCCTGTTAATTTTAATAATTATTTTTTCGATTTGAATAATAAATAAATGGATATAAAAATATATTTTAGAAAAGAGCGATTTTATCTTTCGTACAGCATTTTTGACTGGATAATATCAATTACGGTCTTCAGGTTTAAACGTTATTATTATTGATATTTTCGGGGATTATTGATTCAGGGATTACTGATATTTTTAAGTTATTATGCAATTGTTCTATTATGACAAAAATTGTTTAAACTCATATATTGTACGTTGTACGAGTAATCTCCTACAAATACACGGGTATATATTTTAATCTGCGAGAATATAAGTAGTACAGGTATATTGGCATATGTTTTGATATATATTGGCATATAAAGAAATCAATTACGACCTTCTGGTATAAAAAGTACGGGGATTATTGATATTTTCAATTTATTACGTCATCTCTCTTATTTTGACAAAGATTTTTGAGATTTATATTGTAATACAGATAATCGTCTATTAACACAATGACATATTTTCTAATCTCCGACAATATAAGTAGTACGGGGTTTCATATATTGATTCAATTACTTTTTTTTAGTAAATTTGCTTATAAAAGGGGCCAGGATGTTTTATTCTTCAGTTCTGCGCGTGAAGATAATTTTGCATAGTGAGAACATATATTCTTAAACTTTTCTTTAGGAGTAATAAATTTAATATTTTAACAGAATTTGCACATGATTGTGAATTATAAGTTTCTTTATATTATATACTCCGTACGAAGAATGGGTATGCTGCTAGTATATATATATGTATTAGTTATAATTTGTTGTCACAATGAATCAGAAAGAACGTTATTAAAACATTGTGTCAATAAAACGTATTTATTTATGAAATATGTAGAGTTAATCTGCAAAAGGTTGACCATACGTATTAAGATAATTTTTCGCACTTCAATTATATCGTTCACATACTGCAGTATGTAAAAGTGCCTAATCCCCCATCAAAGAGCCAAATATATTTTCTTCCCACTCTACATAGAAGCATGACATTTGATTTGTAAGTGAACTTTGATCTTTGAGACATGCGCTATGATGATTTTCTTAATAACGGTAAACACTCATTGCGACATCATCCTTCCAGATGGTCAAGATCACTATTTCCGTCTGGTGTCAAAGTGTATTTCACTATGTCGTCCAATACCTCTCAGAATAAATGGATATACTGTTGCGGAGGGAAAATTTATTAATGAAAGTTAATGAATAACAACGTCTAGAAAGCCAACACAGCGCAAATCAATAAAAATAAAATTGAAAATCTGTCTGTCTGTCCCATCATCACGGGAGAACGGCTCAACCGAATTTAATAACATTATGTGGGTAGCCTAGAAATAGCCCGACTTAAATTTAGTTCAAGTTTCGAGTTTCTAAAATCAGGGGTTGTCGAGATATTAATGAAAAACGAAACTTTTCCCCAGGAGTTCTACTTTCTAACTCCCTGGTTCCTCCAAACGACAAGGTTGGAAATCGTATGTTTAAAACGTGAAAGTGAATTAAAACTTTATCTCTGAGTTTGGTGGGAGATTTTTGCTCTAATTAGTCACTTTCTGAAAACATGAATTGTTTGAAAACATGAATGTTTGAAACATGAATTTAAATGGAAAATCACAAGCTTTTACTCAACAAGCTTTTTCTCACAAGCTTTTTCTCACAAGCTTTTACTCAACAATGAAAAGTAGTAAGAGATCAAAATGGTTATGTAACTATTAGCATTTTATGAAGAAGCTTTTTCTCACCAGCTTTTACTCAACAATGAAAAACATTAAGAAATCAAAATGGTAATTTAACTATTAGCATTTTGTGTAGAAGGTTCTATCTTATATCATGTTGCTAGGCAACGCAAGTAAATTAAATGTATTTGTTAATATTTAATATTATTTTTTCGATTTGAATAATAAATACATGGATATAATAATATAAATGAAATAATCTTATAAATGAAAGGTTTGATATTTCTTTTAATTATATTAATTGCGAATTGCGACACCACTTTCATTTATTTTGGCAAAGAGTTTTCAAGCTTATATATTGTGTTTAGCTAATAAACTCATATATTGTATTTAGCCAATAATTTCATTTAGCGGAGTGTTGAAACAGAAAAAGAGTAGAACGGGTATAACTTCTACAACAATTTTAGTGTTTTCATTTGGCATATATAAACGGGATCAGGATGTTTTATTCAGATCTGCAAGTTCAAAGTTACGAATTTGGCGGAATATCGCTAACTTGGCAACTTATTTTAAACGTTGTCAAATCGATAAAAACGACGCAAATCAATAAAATGTATTTTGTTTTGTTAGAAGAGAGTACTGAAATGATGTTTCGTTAGCATTTGTCTGTCAGTCCAACCGTCCTACTTTGTAACATTTAGCAAATTTTTAAATTGTCACCAAATTGATAAAAATGCTTGAAAATGCATAAAAATATCTTGAAATTGATAAAATTGCGCTAAATAAATGAAATTAATTGTGTTTTGTTAGTGGGTAGTATTGTGATGATATTTCGTCAATTTGTCGCTAAGTGAGAATGTCAGTTCTACAGTCCTACTTGGCGATAAATATGGCAAATTTTAAAATCCAAACCTTCCATAGAGATAGCATTATTCCGACGAAATTTTTTTTACCACTTTAAAGCAAATGATATCATGTCGCTTAGCAACGGATTTAAATCCAATGTGTTTATGCAACAGACGATTTTTAATAAATCTTTTCCGATTTGAATAATGAAGATATATAAAATAAATGTTATTGCCATTGCATTTTTAGCTGGATGATATCAATTACGGTCTTTAGGTTTAAATATTATTATTTTTGATATTTTCGGGGATTATTGATTCAGGGATTACTGATATTTTCAAGTTATTATGTCATTGTTTTATTGCGGTAAAAATTGTTGAAACTCATATATTGTATGTTGTACAAATAATCTTCTACAAATGCAAATTTATATCTTCTAATCTACGATAATATAAATAGTACAAGTATATTGGCATATATTTTGACATATATTGGCATATATTGGAATCAAGTACGGCCTTCTTGTATGAAGATAACGGGGATTATTGGTATTTCAATTTATTACGACATCTGTTTTATTTTGGCAAAGAATTTTGAGACTTATATTGTAAGACGGGCAATCTTCTACTAACACTCGGACATATTTTCTAATCTACGGCATTATGGGTAGTACAGGTATATCTTCCCATATAATTTTAGCACTTTCATTTTGGCGTATATTGGAATCAATTACTGCTTTCAGGTTTAAAGATTATGGGTATATTGATATTTTAAATTTATACGTGTCATCTACTAATACAAGTTATATCTTCTAATATTCCAGTATATAAGTAGTATGGGTCCCATACAATTTTAAGGCTTTTATTTTGCATATATTGATTCAATTCCATATTTTTTGTAAATTTGCATAAAGAGCTAGGATGTTTTATTCTTCAGATCTGACCGTGAAGATAATTTTATGTAGCAAGAAAAGATAGATATTCTTAAACTTCTTTTTAGAAGCATTACATTAAATATTTTAACAGAATATTTTGATTAAAAAGTCATTTAGTATACTATAGGAATTTTCACATGATTATGAATTTTAAGTTTCTTTATATTACATACTCCGTACGAAGAACGGGTATGCTGCTACTCTATATAATTAAAATTGAAAATCTGTCTGTCTGTATGTTTGTCCCATCATCAGGGGAGGGAGAACTGCTGCACCAAATTTCATGAAATTTTGTGGATGGTCTTGAATTGGCCCTACTTAAAATTTAGTCCCTGTTTCGAGTTTCTAGGACCAGTGGTTGTATAGATGTTAATTAAAAACGCATAATTAAACCTCCCATAGACATATCATTATGCAGACGATAATTTTTCCCTTTCATTTATTTGAAGAACATGATATCATGTCGCTTATCAACGGATTTAACTCCAATGTGTTTATGCAGCAGACGATGTTGCTTAAATCTTTTGAGATTTAAATAATAAAGAAATTTATATAAAATAAATTTGATCAAAATTGCAGTTTTGACTGGATTATATCAATTACGGCCTTCAGTTTTAAAGGTCTCTGGGATTATTGATATTTTCTATTTATTACGCCACCTGTTTTATTTTGTCAAAAACAGTTGAAACTCCTATGCTGTAGTACTGGTAATCTTCTATTAGTACACGGATATATCTTCTAATCTAAGAGAATATACGTAATACTGTTATATCTTCCAATACGGTTTTTATAGTCTTTTTCATTTTGGCATATGTTGGAATCAATTACGGCCCTCAAGTGTAAAGATTGCTTGAATAATTGATATTTTCAGTTTGTTACGTTATCTGTTTTATTTTGGCAAAGGTTTTTGAAATTCATATATTGTAGTACGAGTAATTTTCTACTAACGCACGTTTATATCTTCTAGTATTCGGGAATATAAGCAGTACGGATATATCTTCCCATACAATTTAAGCGCTTTTATTTTGATATATATGATTTCATTTCGTATTTTCTGTAAATGTGTTACAAATGGGACCAGTATATTTCATTCTTCATATCTTCCTGTGAAGTTAATTTGGTTTCGCAAGAACAGAGAGAGATCCTTAAACTTCTTTTTAGGAGTATTTATTTAAATATTTTAATATAATGCTTTTATTTAAATATTTTAGTAGAATGCTTTGAATGACAATATCATTTAGAATATTATAGGAATTTGCAAATGATTGGAAATTTCAAGTATTTTTATATTATATACTCTATAACAAAAAAATCGACGCACCAAGAAGGAGTTGTCCGATTGTAATGAAATTTCGTATGCAAAGACATTTTGAGCGAACATGCAAATGAATTAAATTTGGTGTCCAATGAATAAATAGTGGGAGCTCCAACGCATCGGAACTGCGCTTTCAGCAGGTGTACATAAGGAGCGATTCTGAATCTGTGGTCAAAATTTCTGTTGCATTTCGACTGCGGATATCTTTCGTCGACTGTAACAATACCTAGCCGAAAGATTCGTACGCATTACGAGCATATGTAAGAGTTTGAAAGCGGCCGTGCTATCGGATTGAAGGAGGCTAGTTGGACGAATAGAAGACGATCAACAAGATAATGCCCGGCTGCACACTGCAAGTGTTGCTATGAATTGTCTCCAAGCTTGCCCAACACTTTCTTGGCCAGGTAAGTCTTCTGATCTCTCTCCCATAGAGTACATTTGGGACGTTATGGGAAGGTGATTGCAACCATCCCGGAATGTTGACAATTTAGCCCGACAGTTGGAGACAATTTAGCAAGACCTTCCGCAGGACACCATTCCGCGAAATTTATCAGTCTATGCCCGTGTTCAATCTTGCATGCAGGCCAGAGGTGGACCAAAGCCTTATTGACTTCCTCCCTTTGTATTCGGTTAAACTCTAAATCATTAAATTGTTCTGAAATTGAAATCGTTTCTTTGTCTATGTATGTTCTTCACATCCACCAATTTTTATCACAATCGGACAACTCCTTCTTGGTGCGTCGATTTTTTTTTTGTTATAGAGAGTATATTCCGCACTAAGAACGAGCGTACTGCTAGTTATTTAATAAGTTTGGAGGAAGAGAAACTCTTTACAGGAGGGGGGGGGAAGAAGACGAGATCTTTGCTTAGTGAAAACAAACTATATTTATAATTATTTTCAGAGGTCAACAACCTTCTGTAACCTTTTGTTCATTGAGTTCAAGGGATAATTCTCTGCAGCATTCATGGAACACATGCAATTCTGCAACGTACCAGATTTGAACTGTATTTTTTTCTACTCAGATCGTCGGAGCTACACAAAGGTGCAGGGTATCTATCCGCTAGGAGAACCGGAAAAGTGCCACACAATTAAGATCCGAACCCAATGGAGGTAGCTATCGCAAGGACCATGCTGTTCTTCCCCTAACCCATCACTTCTCAGATAGACATCCGGACCTACAGGTTTTTGTCTCCATACTTTGCCTAGATACGAAGCCCGTTTTAGTCAGCTTCGAAAATGGAACACAGCAATGCCACATACGATCCTCCTGTCTTAACCTCAAAGCTATCTCTGCCTCACATGTGTAGAACTGGATATATGTCTAGCTAGTAGGCACAGGAGTGTACCGAAAGATACACTGACTATATAGAAATACATTTTTACTGTTGAAATTCATTGTAAAATTTTTTGTAAGTTATTTCCTATCGTAATCTCCATATATGAACAGCATAATGTTGTATACATATTTTACAATACATTTTTGTTTAAATATACATTTTTAACATTGCAGATATTGAGCTATCAGACACAATGTTATACAAAATACTGCCTCCTTTGAACATATCTCGGTAAGCTCTAAAATTATGAAGCAAATATTTTTCCTATTAAAAATGTAAAATGAAAATGCCTGTTTTTCACTCTATTTAATAAAAAAATCCAGAACTTCTGATTTTCTAGAAAAACTCTCTGAAAAAACTGGAGTTTCTGTTGATAGCACTCTCAATTCAATATCTATATTTTACTATTACATTTATTTTCACAATATTTTTTCGGCCAGGTACTTGCTTATTTACAATCATTTGCAATAAATGTATTGCAATCATTTACCTAAACGGCCCATCATTTTAGAGGTCAAAATGTAAACCATTTTGCTCTGAGAACAAACACATTGCTTAGGAGCATCATGCAGATGATATTATACCCTTGCTCGAAACACTTATTTTAGACTGGAGCCAAGTGAGGATGACAAGCATAAGGACCATACTATCCTTTTCCTAATCTATTAGCTCTTTTTAGGTGAGCTGGACGACTTAGTCAATAAAAAATCACCACCTCTCAAATGGATATTCGGACCCACGGATTTAACTTTACCATACTCCGTGTTGACAGGGGGGAATTTTGGACGTTATTGAGGATCGGGGACAACTGTTTGAAATACTTTTGCCGTAACCACTGGGACATACCGGCCTCTTTTTTCACATAAAATTACATAAATTAGGATTATATTATTGTTTGTTTCGATTGGTAATTTATATTTTAATATAAATGATTCATAAAAAAGAAGCATCCAGAGAGCAATAACTTGCTGGAAATAAAACTAACTCTTGTATTAACCACTTGTAATAAGTACATTGTCTGTCTCACTGTCATTTATCCTCCTTAGAAATGTAAGATTTTATTGTAGATTTCTCAAGTGTGAGTAGGTGGTATTAGAAAATAGCTGCCTTCCAGCTTAATAACACCATTCTTTAGTCGTCAACCAAAGTCAAAAGGAATTAATCGTATCCAGGTTTTAGCGACACGCGTATGTACATCTAACTATTTGACAGTCCATTTTTGACCTCGATATAGTATGAATTGCACTCTATGACAAAAAATCGACGCACCAAGAAGGAGTTGTCCGATTGTGATAAAAATTGGTGGATGTGAAGAACATACATAGAAAAGGAAACGATAAAAAATTCAGAACAATTTAATGATTTAGATCTTGACCGTATACAAAAGGAAGAAGTCAACAAGGCGTTGGCCCACCTCTGGCCTGGATGCAAGATGTCACCCGGCGTGGCATAGACTGACAAAGTTCACGGATGGTGTCCTGCGGAATGCCTTGCCAAATTATCAACAACTGTCAGGCTAAATCGTCAACATTCTGAGATGGTTGCATTAGCCTCCCTATAAGTCCCAAATGGGCTCTATGGGAGAAAGATCAGGAGACCTAGCTGGCCAAGGAAGTGTTGGGCAAGCTTAAAGACATTTCATAGCAACACGTGCTGTGTGCGGCCGGGCATTATCTTTTTGAAAAGTAGGTCCGGTGTGTCGCAAAAGGAACGGTAACACAACCGGTCGTAGAATGTTATCTACGTACCGTTGTGCTGGCAGTGTGCCAGAAATGACTACCAAAGACGTAAGATATCCGCAGTAGAAATGCAACAGAAATTTTGACAACAGGTTCAGAATCGTTCATTATATACACCTGCTGAATGCGCAGTTCCGATGCGCTGGAACTCCCACTACTTATTCATTGGACACCAAATTGTATTCATTTGCATGTTCGCTCAAAATGTCTTTGCATACGAAATTCCATTACAATTAGGCAACTCCTTGTTGCGTCGATTCTTTTGTTATAGAGTATACTTTAATATTTTTTGCATTTTAAAGGAAAAGTTATGACTTTAAATAGGACTTTAGTCTGTTAAATAAAATATTTAAGAAGCAAATGTTCAAACATAACACTTTATACCATTTATATTATATCTTTTTGCACCGAATATTATGCTGAAAACTTTGTACCACTACGTAAACATGTAGTAAAATTCTTCGAACGAATGAATTGAAAATGCATTTTACTGAGACAACACATTTTTAAATGTGAGACTTTTACAATTATATTTAAAGTTTCACGCCTGGCAGGAAATGCTTCACTCATAACTAATTATAATAATAAAACTTTCACAAAATTCGAAATATGTATCTTAAAAATTATTTTTCCCACCATGAAAAGTATTCTCAATGTTAATTATTTGCAAACGATTTTTATGCATATAAATTAACAACTTTGGTATACCAGAGTTAATCAGCTTTAGTACGAATTTGTAAAAATTATATTCAATCTGTGTGATGTCAATATTCTGATAGTACGAATTATGGGTGACAATCAAATTTAACATTATGCTTTTGCCCTTAAAAATGTTTGAAGTATGTATTTCTCAGAGTCTATAGAAAGAGCTTAGACAATGACTGATATGGATCAGCCACGCAGACGAGATTCTTTCAGAACACCCAATAATTTTCTGTTGAGTTCCTCAAACTGCTGATATTTTTGTGAGTATTTGGAGGAGAAAATGTAAGCATATAAGCACAAATTTTATTTTTGTTATTAATTTTGTAAAGTTTTTCAATTAAGTTTTTCATTACTCATTCCCTGTTTACTATATATAAAGTCGAATGTATAGAAATTTACCCCTTAGACTGTTTACTGTATTTTGAATACAAGATTTTAACTGAGAAATTACTTTAAATTTGTTGATATTATTAACATCGGTAAAAGTACCTGAAAATAGATGTTGCATATATTGTAATTTTTATAAAGATAATTGAGTTGCAAATTCACACAGTATCTGTATATTGCATACAAGAATGTTTCATCTACAAATGCAAAATAAATAATATAAGTAATTTTCTAGAGAAAAAAATTATTTTTTCTGTATTCTCCATTTTTGCATTTCAGACGTCTTATTGTGCGATATATTCATACCAAATGAAATTTAAATTAAACTTAAATCCTTTGATAAATGGCTGGGTCATTTTCGGAAACCCCAATAATTTTTCAAGTCGGCGCCTATGATTTGGATTCAGTATATAATTCCGAAAGGGTAGAGGAATTGACTGGGTTTTCTCTTCCGATTCTGGAGTTGTCACTTTCAGTTTTTTGAAAAAATTCTGATGATTGTGAAAAAGAATCCGAAATGTAAAAAAAATCAGAAATGAATCATCAAAAATGTATCAGAAAATAAAATATAAAAAGTAGAGATCACCACATAGTAATAAAGTTGGATAAATCTAGTATATCCAAAGTTGTTAATATTTAGATGCATTAACATCAGAATTTGTAAATAATTAACTTTAAGAATACTTCTGATGGTGGGAAAAATAATTTGGAAAATCAGTACTTCCAAATTTTGTGAAAGTTTTATTATTATAATTAGTTATGACCAAAACATTTCTTACCAACCGTGAAACTTTAAATATAATGGTAAAAATCTCAGTTTTAAAAATGTGTTGTCTTATTAAAATACATTTTCAAAGAATTCTTCAGAAGAATTTCAGTAGACACTTCCGTAATAGTACAAAGTTTTTACCACAGTATTCGGTGAAAAACGATTTAATATAATTGGTAAAAAGTATTTCGTTTCAGCATGTATATCTTACATATTTCGTTTAACAGACTAAAGTCCTACTAAAAGTTGTAACTTTTCCTTTAAAACGAAAAAATATTCTAAAGTAATGTATACTATAACGAGGTCAAAAATTTACTGTAAAACATTTGACTATATTTCGTCAATTCCATTCAAAGAAAATGGAATTGACGCGAGAGCATTATCGAGCTATGACTTTCTATGATTTTATAGTGGGGCTATATCAAGAAGAATGTCTTCAACGTCTACATTTAGCATATAGAAATGATGCCCCATCTCGTGCCCCTGTATTCAGATGGTTTGCAACAGATGGTTTAGAAGAGGTCGAAATTATCTCCTGGATGAAAAACACGCAGGAAAACCTTTGTCAGTTATAGTCCCAGAAAATGTGACGGTCATTCGAAAAATTTTAATCGATGACAATCGCTGTACCTACATCCTACAACATTATACAGAAGGAACTTAACATTGGATCCTCAGTTATACATAAAATTATTCATAAAGAACTGCATATGAAAAAATTAGTTTGTCGCTGGGTCCCCCTTAATTTAACAGAACGTAGAAAAGCAGAGCGTGTCAGAATCAGTAAAGAAACCCTAAAATTACTTAATGATGGTAGACACCACATTATTTCTAAAATCATAACTGGTGATGAAACGTATATACCGTTTTTTGACATTCCAACACGTCAAGAAAGTAAAGTATAGATCTTTGAAGATTGACCACAAACAAACAATGGTGAAAATCAACGATCAATGAAAAAAAGTAATGTATGCCGTGTTCTTAAGAAGTACAAGTCTAGTCAAAGCCATAAAGCTGGAGGGACAGGATACAGTTACACCTAACTGGTACACCACTAAGTGTCTTCCAGAAATTCTTCAGGAAGTGAATGTTAGGGGACTCATGCTTCACCATGACAATGCATCTTCTCATTCAGCAAGAATGGCAGTCGAATTTCTTGAACAAAAAACCATCAAAGTGAGTAGGAGATCCACCCTATTCTCCAGATCTTGTTATGTGTGACTTTTGGTTACTTTTTAATCAAAAAAAAAATACGTGAGCGTCGTTTTTATTCCAAAGATGAGGCTTAAAAGCATATTTTTCACCGATTCCAAGAAATGTATGGCTTGAAGCATTTAATCTTTAGAAAATTCGCCTACAAAAATGCATAGATGTTGGAGGGGAGTACTTTGAACACTCCTAAGAGTTGGTAAGTTTATCATGTACCACTTAGCAGTATTTCAAAAATTTCAGCGTGACCCTCGTAAATATTATATCTATATATACGCAGATATTGTCTTGAAAACGTTTAGTTGAAACTCAAGGCTACACAAAACATGCAAATACGTTTATTATTCAAACTTGAATTATCAATTCTGCATACTTCCCCCATGCATTATACTAAGCAGCATGTAAAAGACGTGATACTGATTGTGAAATACTTTTCTGATAAATATCTATTGTAGCTCATTTTAAAATTTCTTATACAAGCATAAGATTGAAAGAACATGCAGTAGACATTTTCCAGAACGCTGAAGCTCCAGTTCCAC
This sequence comes from Amaurobius ferox, assembly GCA_951213105.1. NCBI lineage: Eukaryota > Metazoa > Arthropoda > Arachnida > Araneae > Amaurobiidae > Amaurobius > Amaurobius ferox. Next base: position 57,555,451 of record OX578146.1, read on the forward strand.
AACTACACCCATATTTTATAAGCTTTCTATATCCGCGCATTGTTATTCAAAATAAAACGAAAGGATGTCATCGTTAATACATAATTCACTGCGATCAAGCTGAACCCTTTCAACCACTTCTATTAAAAGGTATGTGAGAAATTAGGAAAATAAGTTTTATTAAAGAAAGATAAATTTTTATGCTTACAGCTTATATACCAAATTCATTTTTATTATTTACAGTCTTATATATGGGTCTCAGTATGTAAATAAGATTTATTATGTTCATTTCGTTCGGAAAACAGGAGTCGTAAGAAAGTTATTAAACACCCAATTTACTTTATAAAGAAAATAACGTGTGTGTATACATATCTTGTAAAGTGGTCCCGTCGACAAAATAATATTGATTGCTGCATCACCTAGATGATAACAGATAATTTAAAATGTTTAAATTCGAACTTGACAACACAGAGAGATTGACGAAAAAAGCCAATTTCAAAGTTGTGAACATTGTCTTATGCAGTAGTGCCTAATATTTACAGCATCGAGATCCACTTCTGATATACATTTAAGATAAATATCGACTTTAATATCTTAATTTCATATCAAATAGCTCCTATGTAGTATATGTAATTATATATAGATATATAATAAAAAAGGAGAGGGGACACTGTGCGAAGGTTAGATACGTCATCAGCCGAAACTGACGTCATCTACTTAGGAATTAATTTTGGCTGAGAGCTAATACTGGAATCGATAATGTTAGAGTTTGCAAAAATTCCCATTTAGAAAACGAATTTAATCGAAAGAGATTATGTAATGAATCGAAGGAGCTTACATAGGGTGTATCAGAAGATCATATTTGAAGCATATTACGACCATACACAGGGTAAAAGGCGCATTTGAGGCGAATTATATTCACTTATTCATGATGTTTCAAAAGAGCTATATTAGGGCGTGTCAAAGCAGCTTATTTAGGGTGTAACAAATAGCTTATATAAAAATGTCAAAACATCTTATCCATGGCATATAAAAGGAGCTCAGTACGTTTCAAACGAGCTCATTTAGAGTATATCAAAATATCTTATATAGGGCATATCAATATATTTTAAACTCCCAAGCAGAGGACAAAGGGCGTATTTAAGACGTAATGCGCAGACATTGTCGGGCGTAGCACTTGATTTGCCCAACGCGGGGACTAAGCGGGGACTAAGACGCAGCGGGTGATTAAGCTTTTCGAAAAACTTAATCAATGAATTCAACTAACCCCTGCTTTATATCCCGGGTAACGGTAGGTGCAGTATCTTGTAATTTAAAAGTTAAACACTGCAAAGTGTCGAATACCCCTCAAATTCTTCATGTAACCCCATGGATATATGTACCCCGGTTTGAGAAACACTAATAAAAATATATGAGAAATATTATATTTAACTTAAAAATAGCATTAATCTATTCCAAAAGGTAAAACATTGGAGTTATAAATCCCCCTTAGTATTTCGCATTCTAATCATAATTATCATAATTATCAATTCAAATTACATTTTTTGTATACAAAGACTGTGTTGCGAAGTATCCCGTGGATGTATTCTCGACATAAAATAATGAGTCGAAATATCTTGATAATTTCAGATTCTTTCAAAGCAGCGATAAGAACAAACACGATGAAAATACAGTTAATATCTTTTTAAGTATCTAGCAAAGTCACAAAAAAACCACTCAGATGCAATAAAACCTAATTAAATGCTTTATCAATTCCCAAAACATGAAGATCGTAGTCTCAAAACACTGACGTGCTCGTAATTCACTTTTTCTCGTTGAAACATAGAATTGTTCTCTGAAAGAACATTCTTACATAATGTTTGCAACGTATCCACTGGAATCGTGGGTTTACATTTAGTATACAAAGATGAGTCCAAATTTTTGGATAACTAACAAGTTAATTTACCGGCACAACGAAAGCAATATACAACAGATAGTTCAATACATATCTGACAAGAATTAAACACCTATCAGGTACAGTAAGACAGCAAATTAAATGTTCCACTAACTTCACAAAACAGCCAATATTATTCACAAAACAGTGATGTATCCCACAATTCAGAGTAGCTCGTAAGCTGCGTTAACAGCTATCAAACTGCTATCAGACTGACAAACAGCGCCAAATGCTGTCAAACTGAATAACGACTCATTTTATATACTCTCCGTGAAACTTCCAGAATAGGCTGGTATTTTCAAAAATATTTATTACTTCAAGGACGTTTTCATACCTTCGAAAAGTCGCCCCAAATTACCAAATTGTCGATGAATCGCCACATCTGACAACCCTGTCTCGAGTGTTCAAATATGATCTCTTCATATAATATTTGTGTAATTATTGTTTAAATTTTTATTTAAAAAACTACTTTACATATTTATGATTTTTTACACATTATACGTGATAATACGAATATTTCCTAATATTTTCGAAGCAATTTGCGAATTTCAACTCCGATTAAAAAATGTCTGAAATATTAGGTCCCATAGGGTTCAATATATTTCATTTTTTCATCTCTGGTTAAATCCAAAACTAATTGGATGATATTATTTATACTTTCCTTATATTACATAATGTATAAGGAAAGTATTGTGACGGGGTCGAAAATTCGAATCCGAGTTTTCGACGAGAGAGCACGTTTCAAGCATCCCTGATCACAAATCAAACATTTTTGAAGTGATGTGTGTGTGTGTGTGTGTGTGTGTGTGTGTGTGTGAAAGTATGTGTGTGTGTGTGTGTGAAAGTATGTGCGTGTGTGTGTGTGTGTCAGTGGGTCTGTGGAGACGATAACTGATGAACGAATCGACCGATTCGAACAACATTTGGTACAAAAATCACAATCCATAAACGCTGGAAGCCTACTGTTTTTATACGCAATCGAATGTTCAGAACCCTCCTAAATGTTGGAGTGAAATTTTGAAAAAATCGTCGAAAATTCCAAACCGCTAATGAAGTTACGCAAATAGACATTTCTTATGTAATTTTTCATTAGAAAACGATTGACATAAATTTTAGAACGCTAACATGAACCGTTCTCAAGATATTTTACATTTTTGAAAAAATTAACAAAAAGTCATATAAAATAAAAAAAAATATTTCCTATTGAGTAACATGTTCACTTTTCATATGTAATACCATGCGATAAATTGGGTGACATCATTCTCGTGGACCTAGCTCGTTCCATTCATGAAAAAATATACTTTGAGTAATACTTTAGTATTTGATCGCCAATAGCCATTTATCTGCTGTAAGAATAACTTATTTCTTAGTGCATAACGCTTGGCGAGATTTTGGCGACGAATTTGGCGGAATGTCACCAACTTGACGACTTTTGGATATGTTGCCAAATTAACGAAAATCTTGCCAAATGGATATAAATGACGCTAAATCAATGAAAATGACGTCTAATTGTCGAAAATTCAATATCATAGAAATAATATTAGTATCTACTATAAGAAAAACCTATTTTTTTACTGTATAAGTACTAAATTATTTACATTATATAAGGAAAGTCATGTGTTGCCCACATCAGATTTTTTTACATTCCCATAGGTCCCACGGACCATCTCATCAACATTGCAAAACTTCAGACAATTGAGGAATATTTCATTTATATCATTTATAATCCAAAATCAAAAATTAAAGAATTTTGTGTGAAAAAAAAATCAGCAATTCTTACACAACTCACCTTACAATCGCTTCATTTGTTTACATTCTGTGTGCCATAGTTTAGAGTTAACATTAGGCTTCATTGTAGGACTAAAGGAAGTTCAGTCGTCATTAAAATAAAAAAAATTAATTCGTTAGCACAGAATTTAGATATACAGATAATATGCAAGAATAAAGCAGTTTTATGACGGATGCAACACTAACTAAAAATGTAAACGATCTCTAAATATTACACAACTGAAAAAAATGAAAGCCATATTTCGGTTTGCAATGTGTCGTGTGAGCTCTTCATATAATTGTAATTATTTCATTTTTAACACTTTACAACAAAGTTGAAAAGTGTTTATGACTTTGTTCATTCTGTCTGTCTGTCTGTCTGTCTGTCTGTCTGTCTGTCTGTCTGTCTGTCTGTCCGTTAGCACGATAACTGCCGTAAAAATGAGTTTATCAAAATGAAATTTTAGTATGTTGTTCAGACGGTCTGTAGGACCTATGGGAATATAAATAAATAATATCACCCAATTAGTTTTTTATTGAACCCGGGTTGAAAAAATGAAATACATTGAACCCTATGGGACCTAATTTTTCAAACATTTTTTAAGTAAATTTAAAATTCACGAATTGCTTCGAAATTTTTAGAAAATATTAACATTATCCCATAGAAGACATAAAAAAAAATTCAGTAAAATATGTTAAGTAGTTTTTTAATTAAAAAAATTATTTAATATAGGGAAAATAACAAATTCAATTAAATTTTGACTTTGGGATATCTTCCAGAAAGAAAAGAGAGAGATATTATATAATAAATATCTCTCCATTTGTTTAAACGTTTTGCATATGGGAGTGGCTTCATATTTTAAAATAAATTTGGCAGATAACAATTTTTCATTTTTTTAAATTTTATATAACTCTTCTTGATAAATTTAATTGATGGCATTTTAAATGCACTTTCCTACGTCCTAGAGAGTTAAAATTTGGTACACAGCTTAAATTTGTTGAACATTTTATTCGACAAAAATTTGATGGATCTTTAAATATAGATCATACATTTTTTTCGAAATGGCCTGAAAATAATCCCCGTTCACTTCTATAAATCATTGGTGTAATATTGTTAAAAATTCTGATGTGGACAGCACATGTCTTTCTCTGCAGACTCATATTCGTTCTCTTTATTTATTCAATGATACTTTGAGTTTATCTGCACAACATAAGTATTTTAAATGACATTGAATTTACACGTTAAACTTAAATTTGGTTCTCATTTGATAGCTGGACTTATTGTCAAAGGTGGCGTAGCGAAAACGCGAAAAAACTAGAATATCTCAAGAACGGATAGTCCTAGAGTAATGGGGTTAGTCTTATTCTTTTTGTTGTCAAAAATCACATATAAAATAGGAATTTAATTAATATAATTGAGCACACGTAGTCTTTTATTTTTATATATAACGATTTTTGCTGGCCATTTCGCAAAAATAGCCCGTTCCTTTTTCCCGAATCGTAGTAGAATAACCTACAAATGATTTATATACAAAATTTTGTTAAATTTGGTATATAAATCACTTGTAGGTTATTGAAATATTATACTCCAAATTTTGTTAAATTTGGTTCATTAGTTTTTAGCTAGAGTGGATAAAGGCAATTTCTGAGGCCATTTCGCAAAGAAGGCAGATTCTTTTATTACGAATCGTACTATAATCTAATGAACATCAGGATTTCCCACAAAAAACATACCAAATTGTATGAAATTCGGTCCGTTAGTTTTTCAATTAGAGTGGATGTAATATCCACACAGAAACATACACAGATACACCCTTACACACACAGACGTCTTCCTAAAAGTAGTTTTTTCGTGTTCTAAAAGTCCCAAAACGTGTAGATCCTTTGAAAATTCGAGTTCCGATCTTCGGCACGATTCCAATACTTTGAGTACATACACATACACATATATATTATCTGTGTATTATCTGTGTATCTAAATTCCGTGCCTATGCAATTACAATAGTTGCGATTTTAAATGATCCCTAAACTTTTATTATTTCTTCAAGGAAGCCTAATTTTAACATATGCAGAATGCAAATATCTGAAGCGATTGTAAGATGAATTACATAAGAATTGCTGAATTTTTTTCACACAAAATTATTTAGCTCTGGAGTCTGGAATACAAGTTATATGAATGAAATATTCATTGATTTTGCATAAAGAATCAGATGATTTATATTTCGATACAGTTTTAAATATTTAAGTATAATAAATTACTGTAGCACTGTGATAATGTAAGAGATATTACCACTGAATGAATCACATTTCAGAAATTTTTAAATGAAATTACATTTCAGTTGGAAAGTGTTTCATAATCAATGCTTATGCATGATTGATCTTTCTTGTTATATATAAAAAACTACCAAACATATTTTATACACATTTCATATGATAATTTAATTATTTCCTAAAATTTTCGAAGTAATATGTGAATTTTAACACCACTTAAAAACGTTTTAAAAATTCAGTCCTATTTGGTTCACTGTATTTCATTTTTCCAATCCAGTTAAATCCGAAACTAATTTGACGATATAATACATTTTCATTTCCAAACATACCGCAGCCCGTCTCATTAGTATACTAAAATGACATTTCTTTAAAGTCATTTTTACAGCAGTTGTTGTTCCTAAAATTTTCGAAGTAATATGTGAATTTTAACACCACTTAAAAACGTTTTAAAAATTCAGTCCTATTTGGTTCACTGTATTTCATTTTTCCAATCCAGTTAAATCCGAAACTAATTTGACGATATAATACATTTTCATTTCCAAACATACCGCAGCCCGTCTCATTAGTATACTAAAATGACATTTCTTTAAAGTCATTTTTACAGCAGTTGTTGTTCCTAAAATTTTCGAAGTAATATGTGAATTTTAACACCACTTAAAAACGTTTTAAAAATTCAGTCCTATTTGGTTCACTGTATTTCATTTTTCCAATCCAGTTAAATCCGAAACTAATTTGACGATATAATACATTTTCATTTCCAAACATACCGCAGCCCGTCTCATTAGTATACTAAAATGACATTTCTTTAAAGTCATTTTTACAGCAGTTGTTGTTCCTAAAATTTTCGAAGTAATATGTGAATTTTAACACCACTTAAAAACGTTTTAAAAATTCAGTCCTATTTGGTTCACTGTATTTCATTTTTCCAATCCAGTTAAATCCGAAACTAATTTGACGATATAATACATTTTCATTTCCAAACATACCGCAGCCCGTCTCATTAGTATACTAAAATGACATTTCTTTAAAGTCATTTTTACAGCAGTTGTTGTTCCTAAAATTTTCGAAGTAATATGTGAATTTTAACACCACTTAAAAACGTTTTAAAAATTCAGTCCTATTTGGTTCACTGTATTTCATTTTTCCAATCCAGTTAAATCCGAAACTAATTTGACGATATAATACATTTTCATTTCCAAACATACCGCAGCCCGTCTCATTAGTATACTAAAATGACATTTCTTTAAAGTCATTTTTACAGCAGTTGTTGTTCCTAAAATTTTCGAAGTAATATGTGAATTTTAACACCACTTAAAAACGTTTTAAAAATTCAGTCCTATTTGGTTCACTGTATTTCATTTTTCCAATCCAGTTAAATCCGAAACTAATTTGACGATATAATACATTTTCATTTCCAAACATACCGCAGCCCGTCTCATTAGTATACTAAAATGACATTTCTTTAAAGTCATTTTTACAGCAGTTGTTGTTCCTAAAATTTTCGAAGTAATATGTGAATTTTAACACCACTTAAAAACGTTTTAAAAATTCAGTCCTATTTGGTTCACTGTATTTCATTTTTCCAATCCAGTTAAATCCGAAACTAATTTGACGATATAATACATTTTCATTTCCAAACATACCGCAGCCCGTCTCATTAGTATACTAAAATGACATTTCTTTAAAGTCATTTTTACAGCAGTTGTTGTTCCTAAAATTTTCGAAGTAATATGTGAATTTTAACACCACTTAAAAACGTTTTAAAAATTCAGTCCTATTTGGTTCACTGTATTTCATTTTTCCAATCCAGTTAAATCCGAAACTAATTTGACGATATAATACATTTTCATTTCCAAACATACCGCAGCCCGTCTCATTAGTATACTAAAATGACATTTCTTTAAAGTCATTTTTACAGCAGTTGTTGTTCCTAAAATTTTCGAAGTAATATGTGAATTTTAACACCACTTAAAAACGTTTTAAAAATTCAGTCCTATTTGGTTCACTGTATTTCATTTTTCCAATCCAGTTAAATCCGAAACTAATTTGACGATATAATACATTTTCATTTCCAAACATACCGCAGCCCGTCTCATTAGTATACTAAAATGACATTTCTTTAAAGTCATTTTTACAGCAGTTGTTGTTCCTAAAATTTTCGAAGTAATATGTGAATTTTAACACCACTTAAAAACGTTTTAAAAATTCAGTCCTATTTGGTTCACTGTATTTCATTTTTCCAATCCAGTTAAATCCGAAACTAATTTGACGATATAATACATTTTCATTTCCAAACATACCGCAGCCCGTCTCATTAGTATACTAAAATGACATTTCTTTAAAGTCATTTTTACAGCAGTTGTTGTTCCTAAAATTTTCGAAGTAATATGTGAATTTTAACACCACTTAAAAACGTTTTAAAAATTCAGTCCTATTTGGTTCACCGTATTTCATTTTTCCAATCCAGTTAAATCCGAAACTAATTTGACGATATAATACATTTTCATTTCCAAACATACCGCAGCCCGTCTCATTAGTATACTAAAATGACATTTCTTTAAAGTCATTTTTACAGCAGTTGTTGTTCGAACGAATAAACAGACAGAATGACAACTATGTTGGGAAGTGCTAAACGAATATACGATATTGATTAAAAGTTATATTAAAGCTTGCAAAGTCCACTTCGACGATACGATAATTTATTCCCAGCAGCTCAACGGTAGAGGGTCGGCTGGCCAGTTTGAAGATCGAGGCTTCTATTCTCGGTTGGGTTAGCAAGGGTCTTTACAGTGGCGCCCGAACAAATCGACCCTGTAGGTTAGTACAAAGATATCCGAGGTCTTAAAGTGACCCTAGTACGATTAGTACGGATTCAGTGAACTCTGAAAGATTGGGCGAAGATTTCAAATTGAGAAGATAACGACCACGAATGATACTAACATGGGTAAAAATAGTAGTAGCAGGAGGCTAACCTGGGATAAAAATAGCAGGAGGTTGTCAGTCAGATTGTCAGTTGCCCGCAAATCTGACAATAGAGGGTGGAGAATGTAGAGTCCACTTCGACTATAAGAGCTTGCAATTTCGTCACAGTAGCTCAACTGTAGAGCATAGACTGGCCAGTTTGGAGACACAGGGTTCGATTCCCAGTTGAGGCAAGACTCTTTACACACTTAATGTAAATAAAACAGATTGTAATTTTGACGATCTGTCTGATATTTTCTTAACAAAATTTATGAAAAAATAAACATATTCTTCAATTTTTGAAATCAGGTAGGATCATTTTAAACTACAGTTTTTAGTTGATTTAGATTCTAGCACATTTCTGTCAATGCACACTTTCCACTAGAATAAGAGCCCTTATAGATGAATGGGCTAAACCTCTTGCATACTTGTGACGGGTTCGGGTAGACAGATTACGATGTTGTTTAATACTTACGGCCCGGACATCCGCACGTGAATAGCACGAGAAATAAGTTAAAACATCTATTTCGTTACTTTCCGTTTGTACCTGTTGTGCCATATCAACGATGAAACTGCTGAAATGAAATAGTCATACCAGCCGCTGAATTAAAAACTCTGAAAGCGTGCCGGCTGTATGGGAAGCCACAACAGTTTTCCTCATTGAATAACTAGGAGATCAGTTGCATTCCCCGTAAATCAAAATCTAATCACAGGATTAGGCATTACTGAGCATCGCGATAATTCAAACTCATTTCAAGAGTTGGGTTATTAAATTCAAACTGCAAATCGACATTATGGTGATGTAATATCTTTACTGAAATATCAGGCTAAAATAAATTTAAAGAAGTGGTAAACGTATTAGTAACTATTTGCAACCGTACTATGAGAATTATTGTAATGAACGCATCTTCAAGAATCGTCGGTGTATACGCAGAATACAAGAATAAGTCCACGTTGCTGGATAACTAACGTATACTCACAAGCATAAAGTAAACAAGAACAATAGACAATCAAACAGCACTTAAATACTCCTCTAATTTCACAAAACAGCAGCTTCTATTCTCAAAACATTGACAAAAGTCACAGTTTGCTACAGCGCTTATCCTATCAACTCTACTGAAACGGAATGATGGTTCCTTTTATAATCTCTCTCAACATAAACTTCTAGAATTATCTAATATCTCGTAGACGAATTTTGATGAGCTTCTCGAAGTTTTGAGAAGTCGTCAAATATCGCCAAATTGACGATCAATCGCCAAATCTGTAAACTTCCTTCTGACTTGAAATTCTGCAACAATAGGACCACATCATGCTTACGTCATGGACGACTCACGTCATGATGCTTTCTCCTTCAGGTCTTCGAAGGAGACCAAAAGAAAGTCGCCAGTGAGTGAATATTACACGTTCGAACATTATTGATTTTCTGCAGTCTGTGTTAAAGAAATCTAAGTCCACATTTTTCGTTGTATCATACTGATATTGTATATTTATTCCAGAATGTTATTCTTTAATATTCATTATGCAGTAGGAAACAAAAGCTAGTGGTAATGTCATAATCCTCAATCTGATATTCCTGCATATTTATTATTATTACTGCATATAGAATAGACGGAAGCGTTTGTATTCGTTGAAACTAATGTTCTGTCTTTTTCACATGAAGGAAGGGGATGTTATTTGTCTCAGAATTAGGTAGATGCTGCTTAATCCATTTAAGCTGCTAAAATTAAAGTATATAATTCTGCAAACCTTAAGATCTTTGTGAGACAAAAATGTTGTTCACTCTACATTAAATTTCACCCAGAGTTATGCCACAGAGTCCTACATTATTTAGGTCTGCTTTCTCATAATGATTATCAGAATTTAATTCATATATGACTTTTAGTATTTATTCAAAGTTGTTCTTTTATTTTTCTTTATTTTATATTACTTATATACATAATATAATGTATAAGAAAAGTATTGTGACGGGGTCAAAAATTCGAATTATCGATGGCAAAGCACGTTGCAAGCATTCGTGAACACAAATCGAACATGTTTGAAGTGCTGTTTGTGTGTGTGTGTGTGTGTGTGTCAGTGAGACTTTGGAGACGATATCTTACGAACAAATGAAGCTATTCGAATGAAATTTGGTACACAAATTTTAATCCGTGAATACTGGAAGTCTATTGTTTTTAATCGCAATCGAATGTTCAGAACCATACTAAATTTTCGTGTGAAATTTTAAAAAAATCATCAAAAAATTAGAACCTTTTATAAAGTTGAGCAAATAGACTTCTATTGTATAACTTTTCCTCATGAAACGAGTGACATAAACTTTAAAAAGCTAGCATGAACCGTCCTCGAGATATTGCCCATTTTTCAAACAAATTTATGAAAAAATCACATAAAATAAAAGAAAAATATTAACTATTGTGAAATATGTTTGCTTTTCATGTGTAGTCATACGATAAATTTGGTGACAACATTCTGGTGAATCTAGCTCGTTCCATTTATGAGAAAAAATACTTTAGGAAATACTTTGGTATTTAAACGCCAATACTCAGTTATCTGCTATGAGAATAATATATTTCTCCGTCCATAACACTTGGCGAGATTTTGGGGCGAATTTGGCGACTTTTTGACGTTGCCAAATTAACGAAAATGTTGCCAAATTGATAAAAATGACGCTAAATCAATGAACATGACAACTAATTGTTGAAAATTCAATATCTTGTAAATAATATAAGTACAGGGTTAGCAAAAAATAAGTTTCCCACTTCAGAGGGCTCTATAATGCGTTCTATTGGACCAAATGAGATAAAATTTTGACGAAAATGTCACCCAATTTATAAAAATTCGCCAAATTGATGAAACCTACTCTAAATCAACGACATGACGTCTAATTGCGTGCAATAACTTGGAAAAAACATAAGAGTAGACTGTAAGAATAACCCATTTCTCCGTCCGTACCTAACGTTTGGTGAAAAATTTTGGGGGGATGCCGCCAACATGGTGGTGACTATTTTAAATGTTGCCAAAGTGACAAAAATGTCGACAAATTGATTAAAATAACGCCAAATGGGAAGCAATATTTCGCAAATTCTGATTTCCGTCATATGACGGGCGTATCTTTTAGTATTTGCAAAATGCTCTTCTCTCCGTTTATCTGTAAAACTTTGTGATGCATTTTGGCGAATAATCTAACTTGGCGAATAATCTAGCAAAATATCGCCAACGATATTTCGCCGCAGATTGACGATAATATCGTCAAAATTGCAAAAATGACGCCTAATTGATGAATTAATTATAAAAATATTTTAATATATGGACTATATCACATATTGCGGATTCCATCAATACTGATAATTGCTTATTTAGAATTACGCGAAGTATAAGTTAATTGGATACTTTGAAATAGTTTTACATATTGTCATTCGGAAAATTGCAATATGTACAATTTAAAGTTAGAAACATAGTACCGTGGATCTTCTACATTATTACTTTCCTTATATACATAATGTATAAGGAAATTATTGTGACGAATTCGAGTTTTCGACGGGAGAGCACATTTCAAGTATCCCCGATCAAGAATCGAACATTTTTGAGGTGAGGTTTGTGTGTGTGTGTTCGTCTGTGTGCGAGTGAGTCTGAGGTGACTATATCCCACGAACGAATGGAGCGATTCGAATGAAATTTGGTACAAAAATCACAATCCGTGAATACTGAAAGCCTATTGTTTTTAAACCTAATCGAATATTCCCTGCTAAATTTTCGAGTGAAATTTTGAAAAAATCATAACCTTTAATGAAGTTATGCAAATAGACATTACTTATGTAATTTTTCCTTAGATAACGATTGACATAAATTATAGAAGGCTAGGAAGACCCGTTCTCGATATATTGCTCATTTTTTAAATAAATTTATCAAAAAATCCCATAAATTAAAAATTTATTAACTCTTGAGAAACATGTTCACTTTTCAAAAAAATTATCAAAATTATCATATTTCAAAAAAATTTTCAAAAAAATTATCAAAAAGTCATATAAAATAGAAAACAAAAATATTTCCTATTGAGAAACATGTTCACTTTTCATATGTAATATCATGCGATAAATTGGGTGACATCATTCTCGTGGATCTAGCTCGTTCCATTCAAGAGAAAAGATACTTTGAGTACTTCTTTTGTATTTGAACGCCAATAGTCATTTATTTGCTATAAGAATAACTCATTTCTCTGTCTATAACGCTTGGCGAGATTTTGGATGCGAGTGTTGCAGAATGTCGCCAACTTGGCGACTTTTTGAAATGTTGCAAATTAACGAAAATCTCGCCAAATGAATAAATATGACGCTAAATCACTGAAAATGACGACTAATTGTCGAAAATTCGATGTCTTGGGAAGAGTGTAAGTATCTACTATGAGTAAAACCTATTTATTTTACTGTAAAAGTAGTAAATTCATTGCATTATATAAGGAAATTTATGTGCTGTCCACATCAGATTTTTTTTGTGTGTGTGTGTAAAAATTTAAAATATACAGGGTGGTCAAAAACATCGACCTCGGCTTTTATTCCTTAATAATATTGATCTTAGACATATATAATAAATTACAAAGTTGCGTTAAAATAGGTACAAAAATTTATGAAATTGATAAAAATTTTCAGGGGATTGAATTTGAAGAAATATAAAATTTAAATTTGGTATACGGTCTCCGTACAAAATCATTTTCAATGAGTAAAATGTGCCCCATACACTAACAAGGTGATGTGCAAAATTTCAGCATTTTAATATAAAAAGTCCCAGAGATATTTTTAAATAAAGTTGGTGATATATTAATCACGGATTAAATTGTAAATGTTTACAGCACGAGTGCAAATGATGGAACTCAGAAATGCATCATAGGTAAATAATATCTTCCTCTTACCTTTAATGAATCTTTGGCATGGATGGAAAACATTTTGAATAAGCTTTGTATTATTTGTGTAAATTTATGATTTCTACTCAGTGTGGATACTTTTGTACCAATAAATAGCAAAATTATTATTTATTTATGTAATCATTGTTTTCTTTCGTAATTTGTGCATGACCCCAAAAATGCGATCTACCGACATGATTTTCCCCCTCTGAGAACCCATGACGATGCACGAAAAGTGGTTTAAGTCAGCATTTTTGTGTTTTCATATCTCTAGGACTTTTTATGATTACATGATGAAATTTTGTATTTCCTAGTATACCTGTTGACATTGCTATTGAAATTATTATCAAAAACTACATAATCATAATTTTAAAACTCCTACCATTGACGTAATCACTTCTGCTTTGAATATTGTTGCGGAGACAAATTATTTTGGTTTCCATGAAGCTATTTATCTACAAACCTGTGGTGCCCCTATGGGTAGCCCTTTATCTGGTATTTTGGCCGAGGCGGTTTTGCAGGAACTCGAGAATGAGATTTTGCCTTTTTTATCCACCACCCCCTCTCTTTGGTGCCGTTTTGTGGATGATGTGTTTATTGTTTGGGATAGTGATTTAGAAGATCTTTCTTTTCTTTTGTCTAAAGTTAATGATTTTTACCCTTTTATCAAATTTACTGTCAAACATGAAGCTAATGGTTCTTTGCCTTTTCTTGATGTACTGGTTACCCGTTCAGCTACTGGTTTTCAAACCTCTGTTTTCCGTAAACCTTCTTTTACTAATTCTTGTATTCCTGCTAATTCTTACCATCCTCTTTCCTCTAAAAAAGCTTCTTTTTATGCTTATTTTAATCGCGCTTTTACTGTTTGTTCATCTATCTCTGCTTTAAGTGATGAAATTGAATTTATTTTTGGCCTTGGCCGTGAGGCTGCCTACTCCTTTGAGTTTATTTATAATGTTTTCTTCCAAGTTCGCCGTAAATATACCCTTTTTGATACTAAACTTGCCTTAAAAGACCGTTTGACTTATAGGTCTAGTTTTCCATACAATCCTACGATTTTCCGCCCCTTTATCCAATTTTGTTCTGAGTTTGGTTTCAGACCTGCACATTCTAATATTTCTTCTTTATTTAACCGTATTCGTTCTGATAAACTGGGTGATAGGAATGACTTTAAAAGCTTTGCTGGGGTGTATGTTGTTCCCCTGTTGTCCACCGATGGTAATTTTAAATTTTATATTGGAAGTACTAAACGCACCGTTGGCATCCGTTTAGTAGAACATGCTCGGGATGTCAGGGATAGCAAACTTTCTACGGCTCTTGCTCAGTTTGTTGTTAAGGATAGTTTTCAGCCTCTTTTTGAAAAGACTTTCCTTTTGATTCGGTGTAATAACCCTCGTGATATTTTCCTTTTTGAATCCCTTTTTATTTATATTTACCGTGAGTCCGTTTGTAATTTTGACCCTGTTATGAATTTGAGTTACGCTTGGCGACTCATTCTCGACTCCATGCAATTCAAGTCTCTGCAAAGTTATCTTTGACGTCTTCCTCTTTGGGATTATGCTTGATTGCCACCCCCTTTTTTCGATTTCTGTAAATGAATTGTAATTTAATATGCTGTTCTTTTGTTGTAAAAATTTTTTTGAAAAATCGTTTATGGTTTATCCTTATCTAGACGTAGATTCTTTTGTGGATTGTATTTATGCAAATTTTGTCGCTATATCTGGTCTATATATGAACGATTCAAACTTTATTTCCGTGTAGCCACTGATGAAGAGCATACTTATGCTCGAAAGCGCTATGGCCTATTTTAAACTTTTGTACGTCTTCAGGAAGTGAAATAAAGACCTTATGTTATGTATGTATGTTTGATTTTGCTAAAGTCATAAACACTTTTCAACTTTGTTCTAAAGTGTTAATAAAAAGAAAATATATTTGAGTCTGTAGAGAAAATCATGTGCTGCCTACATCAGATTTTTTGGTATTGGAGTACTTCTAAAGGCAATGATCAGAAATCAGCGTGGAAAAAATAATTCGTGTAATAAGCTGATCTTATTTTATTTCTAATTATTGTCTTTACAATAAACAGCAAATATGTAACGCAAAAATTAAATGAAAAGTGGTAAATTAGTTTTTAAAATACCAACAATTTTTACATTTCGTAAATTCTTCATAACTGTTTTAAAATATTTTTATTGCATTTTATTTTCTCAAGTCATAAACCATCTTACTAAATTCAAGCACTTTTCTCACAAAGAGCAATTTTTATCGCCTTCGTTTCGTGTCATATTTAAATGGGTCTTTTGCCATTTTTATTTATGACAGCATTAATATTGAGCCTGAATTAACAATCCGGAAGAAATTTATTCACGATAAATGCCTAATATGCATATATTTAATCTGATCACATATTTTAAACAATTTGGGCGATTTATATTTAAATAATATGCTGGAATATGTATTTTCAGTGGACAATACATCATTTCCTATAGCTTTCTTTTTATGTAAAATAACGTTCTTTAATATTAACCGAATAATTTTCGAGGAATAGCTGGGATTTAGAAAGTAGTTTCTCTTTTTCCATCTTTTGTAAGACTGAGTACAACAGCATAATACATTTAAACATATGTGTGAAAAGTATTGTGCTGTCTATTGTGTGCCTTTGATTTACATGATTACATAATGTAATTATAATTTTAGATTAACATAATAATTACAGATTTTCATATAATAATATTATACGTTATGTATAATAATTACCAAGTGCTATCTGTCTATCTGTTTGTCCATATTTAACTCTTTCTCAGTCACTTCCCAAATATATAGAATTACTGTTAAGTATAAGGTCGGTTGTTTAATGAAACGCACAGACAAATTCATTCGAGAAAATAAATGTTCCAATATTTTCATTTGAAAGTGTGTTTGGCAATTCTGCATAGCATTATTTATTGTTCATAGAAAACGTAACTTCAACTTAAATGTGAGAAAGGTGTGATGGCTGATTTTATTTTATGTTACTTCCTCCAAAAATGTGCCACACGAGGACGCCTGGATTCAGTTTAGCCATGGTTAACGTGTTGGTTAATAGTGTATTTAAATATCCTTTGGGGTAATATGCCAGGGAATGCCTCAAGAGATGTATGAACTGCGAAAACTGGTGTGGTCGAAAACATGTCTTACATTATTAAGAGGAGAGGGCCAAGATATGCTATTAGAAGGTAACATGCTCAATAATTAATTTACCTTAAACATACTTTTTTCTTCTTTTGAATCAATTGGAGATCCAAGCAGTCCTCTTATTCCTGTAAAATTTATTTTTCAGTGTTACATAATTTTAACGACCGTTTATTTAACTTGATCTGCTATTTGTTAGTGTGATTCAAATTTTTGAGATGGAGAACTAATCGGATTGAATTTGCCACAGTAAAATGAATGTTGGTATGTCGTTGACTTTTGTGGTACATTTACAGAGTCCCCTTCGATGGAAAGAGCTTGCTATTTCGTCCCAGTAGCTCAACGGTAAAGCGTCGGTTGGTGAGTTCGAAGATCCAGGGTTCGATTCCGGTTGGGGCAGCAAGGTTCTTTACAATGACGCCCGAACCTAAGAAAATCCAACAACATAAAAAGAGTTGTATTGCATAATACATTTGTTTAAGGAAGTTAGAAATGGAGAACCAGATGTCCAAAAAAGGAAATGATGATTCATCTGATATGATTCTTCTTTTGGACTTCTATTTTATTGGTTCTCTTGCACTGGCAAAAAGGGGGGGGGGTCCAACGTATCCTCAAAGCAGCTGTATGCTGAATTATCATTCTAATTGTCCTTATATACGTTAATCAAGTTTTCCTTATTATTTGCACAAAGTGTATTTTACTTGCAGAAACATAGCTTTAAAAATATTAAGGATTTGCGATTGTATTAAGAAACAAAAGTTAAATATTTACAGCACTCTGAAGTACATTTAAAACAAAAAAAAATATTCAGTGCGAATTATTTTTAAAACAATCCCTCATTTCTGACACATTTTATGTAGCAACTATGAAGTTAATGGGAAATAATTAAAACTACATTTATGTTAATAAAAATGACAAAAACTATTTCCTGTTAGATTCAGCTTCATTGCCTGAAAAAGGGTCATCGCATCCAATCTTGTGGTTTAAGATATTTGAGTTAGTAGTATTGACATTTTTCCCTTTTGTTACATAGTATAAGCTGCAATAGTAGGATATAAACAAAATACTGATCAACATTCGAGTACTGATCATTCAAATACTGATCAACATTCGTCATTAAGAAATAAAAGATCAAAATTATTCTCCATTCGGCAAATATTTGAAATAAAAAAGAATGCATTTGAATCTTAAAGTACAATAAATTTGAATCTCAAAGAATAAGTGTATTAAGATTCAATCCTTTGTGTCCAAGTTGGTCAATTTTATCTTCAATATAAGCTGCAGACTTATATGAGATATCGCTTGTTAGAGTATGAAAAACAGAAATGTTTCGCAGATTTCTCGTGTGTTTTATATTCAAAGAAATTATGTAAAAAATATTTTAGATTAGTAGTAGTAGTAGTATGATTTGGAGATCTGCGTTACATAATTATAATGAATTTAACTACTGCAATATAAAGGATAAATAAATGGAAAGGATTTTATAATAGCACATATCTAATTTTGCTTCGTGTGTCCAACTGTACACCTGATTCTGTGTATTTGTATGACTGTCTGTGGCTGCACATGAGAACGCTATGAATTCCCTCAGTTGTACAAAAAACAATTATTAACTCGAAAAATGTTATACAAATATATTTATCAACAATTTATGAAAAATATTTTATGGGTATTTCTTACTTCAAAGCAAATCGGGCTCCAAAATAAATAAAAGAAATTTAAATATACTCATTATTATGAATTAATTCATTTTTTGTAAGAACACTTTGGCAAATTAATGGATCTCACTGATTTTGATTGATCACGAGCCTTTCTCGACATATTTTACTTTTTCATATTGCGGTGCCAAAAATCAAATTTGTGGTTGTAACTGCAATAAAATACGCAGACCATTGTTCCATTGATACATGAATGGTAAAACAGATAGAAAGTACAAGAGAATAGTCTGGCTGGCGCTGATGATGACATTACTTTATCAAAATATTTATGAAGAAAGAATAAAACGAATACATTTTAATGGGCTACTACTGGCATTTGCACTTTAAATAACACAATGTGCAAATAAAATGGCAATATTATAAGCATCAAACATGTGTAATCATAATAAAGCACAATTATATATTTTACATTACAAACCTAGATAGTGAAATCTCTGAATATTTTGTTTTGTTGTTGTTACATATGGCTTTATTGGAAATCAATCCATTACTTAACTTTCATCTCACAACGATACAAAGGTTGAACTATAAAACAGAACAAACTAAGTAAACACAAAACAGAAATATTGCAAATCAATCAAGCACAAAACCCAATGAGAAGAGGTCGAAGAAGGGGTTGCGACCACAGAAACTGTTCATATAAGTTCTAACTTTCCAATACAGTCTGCAAACATTATCTGGCTGCTGGGAATCTTTATCTAAACACAAGCACACTAAAAGATAACTTGCGTTCATAACATGCCTTTCCTCATGGGGATTTGGCTTGACTGCCCTTTCTGAATTTGCATTCCCGTAATAAAATAGTATTTTTAATTGTACTTTTCTTAAGATATACTCGTTTTTGAATTCGTTATAAAATATTTTATGTTTTTTGTGTATTTTTCCTTAGATAATCGAATATTAATTTACTAAATGTATTTATGCAGATTTGTCATCTTTACTGATCTATATATGAAAGATCATTTTTATTTTCCATGTAGCCACTGATGAAGAGCGTATTAACGCTCGAAAGCTCTCTGGCCTTTTTCCATTTTGTACGTCTTATAAGAAGTGTAATAAAAGACCGTCTACAAAAGGTGTAGAAGACCCAGACCGTCCGACTCGTCCTGAGGACTTGAGTATCTATTTGGACGGCCGAGTCTACATAAGGTGTGTGCTTAATCTTATTTATTAGTATAAGGATGCTTCAATTGAAGTATTAAACTATTTACATTTTGAAAGTCTTTTTACATTTTGAAAGTCGTCGTAGTTGATATGTCAAAACGTCGTATGTTGAAGACCCAGACAGTCCGACTCATCCTAAGGACACGAGCAACAATTTGGACGGCCGGGAAAGAAAGCGCCGTAGGTGTAACACTTGCTTAAATTATATAAAAAAAGTTGTCAAAAGCTAAAATGCAATACGTTATTATTTAAAAGATTAAATCAATTTACAAAGATTAAATCAATTTACTCTTATGCTGTTTGGCATGCTGAATATGAAACTGACTATTAAATTACCAGATTAGCTCAATTTTTAAATATATCTATTAAACAAGTTTTATACATGTGCATATACATATCCTATTATAATTCAAGCCGTTTCGTTTGTCGGCTGTAAAGAGTTCAGTTTCTTCCACACCTCTCACAAGGGCCCAACAAAAATCTACTGACATTGCTGCATTCAATTTTGTTTGGAAATTTTTCCAGGTTAGTAATAGGTCTTGTGAGAGCAGACGGATGTATCACAAGATATGTCGTTTTCCCTTTCCAAGGTTAGTTGGTTTTCTTTTAATGGATGAATGCTAAGATAGTTTTGAAGGCGTATCTAAATTGAAAAAGTAGATATGAGAATGCAAATATGACGTATGTTAAAAAATGCTATCTATTGTTAAGTGAAAACGCTGTAAAACTGTTAAAATCAATATTCAATAAAATCAATATTCAATAGTCAGTCCTCATTTTTCAAACATATTTCTCACAATTGATATGGGAACACGACGTAAGTGCTAAATTTTGTTGGCACATTTCGTCGTAGTTGATATGTCAAAACGTCGTATGTTGAAGACCCAGACAGTCCGACTCATCCTAAGGACACGAGCAACAATTTGGACGGCCGGGAAAGAAAGCGCCGTAGGTGTAACACTGCTTAAATTATGTAAAAAAATCTGATGTGGGCAACACATGACTTTCCTTATATAATGTAATGAATTTACTACTTTTACAATACAAAAATAGGTTTTTCTTATAAGATATACTAATATTCTTTCCAAAATATTGAATTTTCGACAATTAGTCTTCATTTTCATCCATTTGGCGAGATTTTCGTTAATTTGGCAACATTTCAAAAAGTCGCCAAGTTGGCGACATTCCGCCAAATTCGTCGCCAAAATCTTGCCAAGCGTTATGGATGAAGAAATAAGTTATTCTTACAGCAGATAAATGACTATTGGCGTTCAAATACAAAAGTATTACTTAAAGCATCTTTTTTCATGAATGGAACGAGCTAGATCCACGAGAATGATGTCACCCAATCTATCGTATGGTATTACATATGAAAAGTGAACATGTTTCTCATGGAAATATGTTTACAAAGACTTAATAGATAAACACCATGGGCATGTTATAACGGGAAATCTAAATATTATTAATTATGATGCACTAAGTTCACTGATGTTACTGGGTACTAAGTACCGTATACCTACTAAATTTAAACATAAATTAATATGTAAAGGTTTATTTCTTGACTTAAATAAATTTATCTATAAAATCAGTTATAAATATCAAATCCCTGTAGAAGCCTTTAAACCCTGGAGAGTCTTAATAGAGCAATACTTAAATCATTATATATATAATCAGAAAATTAATAATTCATATAAACTTAATTCAATTAAAAATGATATTAAAGAAATACAAAATGATTTTGTCATTACATATGTCGATAAGGCAAGTGGTAACTACTCAATTATTTGTAAATATTATTATAAAAATACCCTTCAGTCACACTTACTTAATAATCAAATCTATAATTTACATAAAACTAACCTTAAAATCTTATACAATAGAATATTAGCCAAATATAAGCAAATCCATCTAAAAAATAGTTGTAATGACATTCCATATATTGTTTTAGTACCCAAGTTTCATAAATCCCCTGTTGCTTTTCGAACAATTACCAGTGGGCATAATTCTTACATTACAAATGCTGGAAAATGATTATTAAAGGTATTACATGAAGTATCCTTGTCAGATGAAATCTCAAATAATTGTCATATTGTAAAAAACAGTTTTGAATTAGTTAAGAAATTGAAACTTCTTACTAATATTCATAGAATTTATACCTTTGATTTCAAAGATTTGTTTAATAATATTAATATAGATGACCTGTATAGAATTATTTTAGGAATTTTTGAAAAATATAATATCAACCTAAAATATTCAAATTTTCTTTTTAAAAAATTACTTAACTTCACTCTTTATGAGAATTATATTCAACATGGTGGTGCTTTTTTTAAACAACAGGTTGGTATCCCACAAGGGGTATGTGCCTCATCATTGTTAGCTAATCTGTATTTATTCTTCTATGAAAAAAACATTAATACAAGCTTGCATAATATGCACATGTTTAGATATCTAGATGACATTTCATGTGTATCCCCAAATAATATCCCTATAGTATTAAACTTTTATCCAAAAAATTTACAATTAAATGCAAGTAATAATGACTCAAATGTTGCAAACTTTTTAGATTTAAATTTAAATTTACAAAATTGTAATATGGTTATAAACTTGTATGATAAAAGACAGGATTTTAAATTTAATACATCAAAAATTCAACATTTGGCTCTTGTTTGCATATATCTGTATTTAGAAATATTATAATAAACCAGGCTCTTAGAATCAATAAAATTTGTGATGAATGTTACAAATTAGCGCATTTTATGGAATTATTGAGTACAGCGATTAATAATGCATATCCCCCCAAGTTTGTTATTAAAATTATCAACTCAGTGTATCAACTTTCACTCGATAACATCCTAGAAAACATTCCCAATTATAGTGACTAACATACAGTAAAAAAAAAAAAAAAAAAAAAAAAAATTATATATAATTATTTATTAATTATATAAATAAATAAAAATGAAAAATAATAAACTAAGTCAGAAACATAAGAAAAATAAAAAAATCGGAAAATAAGATGCATTAACATTAATGTTTTGAATTTTATTTTCGCAAAAAATGTATCTTTTGGCAGTATTGAAACTACGATTTGAGCGCCCTTATAATGGTGTATAGTGGCATTCTCGTTTATCCAGTTTTCCTATGAATTACTTGTTTAGTAAGAATTTTCATCTTTGATTCATATTCATGATTGCATATTTGGGAAGTTAATATTCTGAATTGCTTGTCCGGTCTCCAGCTTAGACTCACTGGACGGGTCTGGAAGTATTACCGTGAACGTTCGTACTGCCTCCCTGGTAGAATTTCAACTTGTTCATTCCGGTGCTTCTAGATTAAGCTGTTGAGATTGATCGTGTATACACGTGGTGGAAGAAGAAGGATTCATGCCGTAATACAAATTTTCTTAATGTATCCTATTTTCATTTTTTCATTTTTTGTTGCCTGTAGTCTGAGTTTAAGCATTTATAGTAATGTACTATTGCTTAATCTGAAACAGGCATTTGTTTGGGTTAATTAGAATTAAATACTCAGACCTGAAGATGAATTTAATTCTGATTAATCATCGAATTTGGGACGGTGCTGCTCTTTTCTCTTATCGGCATTATGGCCGTGAATTTGCTTCTATGGTGATGTTAATATTACTTGAATTGTTTTGTTTTTGTTTTTGTTTTTATTTTTACATAATTCTTATAATTACATATTTCAAATATATACAGGGTGTCCATATATACATACATATATACAGGGTGTCCATATATACATACATATATACAGGGTGTCCAGTACTATCAGTGGCGCCCAATGGCTATTTCCTCAACCGCTAGTCACAGAGATACACTTCCAATTGCAAAAATGTTTTGAAATTTAAAATCTATTATCTTAGAAGCAGTTTAAATCAATAAATGCATTTGTAAAAGAAATACGAAATATAAATTTTTATACTGCTCACGATCCTACCAATTATATTTAGGAAAATCATCCTCATACAATTTTATACAAAATAAAAAAAAATCATCCCTTGACGACCAAAATTGACCAACTTATAGCTGTTTAAAGTTGGAGCACTTTTTGCACTGAGAAATGGTCAATACGGTCCCTGATTGGTTGGTTGCCGGGAGAAATGGTCAATACGGTGCCTGATTGGTTGGTTGCCTGGAGAAATGGTCAATACGGTCCCTCATTGGTTGGTTGTCTGAAACGGGATATTTTTATGTGTGGAAAAGCGACTTAAGTCATGAAGTTTAATGCTTCATAACTCGGTGAATTTCGGTCGTAAAAGGAAGATGTTGTTTTATTTTGCATGAAATTGTATGAGGATGATTTTCCTAAATATAATTGGTAGGACCGGGGGACCGTATAAAAATTTATATGTCGTATTTCTTTCAAAAATGTAATTATTGATTTAAACTGTTTATAAGATAATAGATTTTAAAATTTAAAACATTTTTACAATTGGAAGTATATCTCTGTGACTAACGGTTGAGGAAATAGCCATTGGGTACCGATAGCACTGGACACCCTGTATACACACACACACATACACACACACACACACATATATATATGTATATATATATATATATATGTGTGTGTGTGTGTGTGTGTGTGTGTGAAATTGAAAGTTTTTAAGTCGCAATGTTCTGATTAATCGGTAACCCATTCTAGCAACTGCTAGAACCGCAGTTAGGGCAGAAGAAATCCGGATGATTAGTGTAAGAATTATATTTTCAATGGTATGTTGGACCCTTATCTCTCCATAGTTTTTTGAAAATGTTTCTACAAGCTCTTGATAATTGCTGGGAGTCTCCCCCCAGCGCGTTTCTTGGAACCTGGGGATTGTCATACACTTTCCCGTATGTCTAAATAGTTCACGATTTTTAAATTTATATTCGTAATCACCATGTTGAATTTAGTGAATAATGTCTATTAATGTCACAGATATATTTTAGTTGTTGCTCAATATTATTTTTGATGTAGTTAGTAAAATAAAAATTCTGTTGTTATGTTTAAAAAAGTTTACTTAAAAAAAAGGGCATTTACCTCATTAAAGCACTTCAATTGAAACTAGAGAAAATTCCAAAGTTCAATTTTTAAACACTTTTAAGATCATGTTTCAGCTCTAATAATTCTTTAAATGAAGAGGTATCAAAATGAACCTTTTGAGCAAAAAAATATAGAAAATTCAAAAATTTAATAGCCAACACTTTAAATAAAAATCTCTTAACCGTATGAATATTTAACGAGATGATTAAAACTAAATTTAGTTCAGTTATAATACTAATTCATTAAATGAAGAGGTATCAAAATAAACCTTGTGCACAATAAAATATAGAAAATTGAAAAATATATTAGCCACCATTTCATTTAAAAAAATTAATCATATGAAAATTAAACGTTGCGACAGCTTCTTTTTACAATGAATAAGTATATTTTAATAGGTCAGGAAATTTTATGCATTAAGTACTTGGTTAATAAATAAAAGTCTAAACTTAGGTCACATTTAGAGCTTTTTTAGTGTTAAAGGTTTATTTTCCTCTTAGAAGTATTTATAAGAATCTTTAGATGCAAACGTGACAAGGAAGTCTTTTCCAAACGACATGTGACACATTGGAAGTTATTAAAAATACGACTTTCATCGCCTGCCACGAGAAAAAAATAATCAGTAAAACTATAAGGCATAAATGACAGAACGAATTTTATTGTCAAGTTTTTATGGAAGTGATGGTTAGAGAGATGAGATAAATCTGGGCATTCTACTATTTCAGACGAGAAAAGACGATAATCACGAGGCTTGACCATTTTACTCAAAGTTCTGTTCTTTTTCGATATACCTCTTTGAAATGTTCTAATAAAAATAATGTATTCTCCGTGGAATAATTAAGGAAATAGGTTGAGGAATTGAAAGTTTAATTTTTCGAATTTTTAATAATTTAAAGTTCTTATACTGTATCATGTAAAAACCGCTATATTTCTTTAAAATCTCAAATTTCACAATTTTAACAAAAAAATGCACGCTTCAGAACTTGTTTGATACTTTTCGATGATTTTCGGAGTATTGTATTGCGTACAATGTGGTAATCAAAGCATTTTCTTTTACTTTCCCTACAATCCAGAGTACACAGGAAAAGTCCTAAAACACCACATTACATTTGTAAGGAAAGATCCATGAGTGTAAAAGTTATATTTATCTATAACAAAGTGACCATTCTCGATCATTAAAGATATAGAAAAGTAACCATCATCGAAAAAGGTCATTGCAGCGCCCCTAGCGGCGAATTTCAAATGTTACGGTAACGAATTCGGCAGAAAAGGGTATGTGTCAAAAAACCTTATTGAAAAGATGTAGATTATTTTCTAAAGATTAGAAATCGGAAGTAAAACTGTTACTGACGACATTAATTTGACACAATAGTGAATTGTGGTCCTTGGTGACTAGGTGGTTGTCCTTGGTGAATTGTTGTCCTATTCAAAAGTATTAAGATAACAATTTCATATGCACAGAAATCTAATGTACAGCCTGTTTAAAATGCCCCCCTCCATCAACAGTTGCAAACATATTTGAATTCGAGAATTAATATTGCCATGTACCTTGACAATTATTGCAGATGTCACCATTTTACAGGTCCTGACTTTTTGACAGGAATCTATTTACCTTCCATAAATGTATTTCGTACATTAATGATATTGATTCCTACTCATTAGATAACGCTATCACTTTAGTCTAGATGAAACTAACGTGTTACAATCATGAGCCTTTCTTTACAAAGTTATTGGTGTGCTTGGGAACTTTTCTAGAAAATCTGTCTAGATATTTTTCAAATAAGTGCACTTTTGTATCTAATTATACTGTCCTATCATATGTATATTACATTATTGCTATACTATTATAGCGAAAGTGCATCGCTGGAGGAATACCGCCATACTATTACAGAACATATCCATGGGCCGGTTTCATGTGACATACTTTCTTCAGCAGTCTACGTTTGAAAAATTGGATAAATGTAACTCTGGGTGTACATAAAATATTCAAGGAATACTTAACACTCGGTAAATTGTTTAATTTATTATATAAAAGTAGTCATAATTAAATGAATTTAATATTTTTCTAATTAAATGAATATGACAACTAGCAACTTTGAAGGTTGATATTTTTAAATCCCTAGCATTTCCCGGGATTTAAGAAGCAAACGTCTGAATAAGAGTTCGCTGTGTAAGTAATACGTATAAGACTAAAATAAACAAACTCTGTAACTATAGCAACCCATAAATAAAAAAAATGAAACAAAGAGGTAGAAACACTGAGTGTTACACATTCTTACATGCACCAGAATTTTCAGATTTATCAGTACGGCAGTCAATGTAAAGCAATTATCCAAGGGAAAAAATAATTTTTAGCCAGGAAAGTGAAATTAAGATTTTAAATGCCATGCTTTAAAAGTTTTACTTCCCATTCCAGTTCATTTTTCACAGAATCTTGTAATAATTAAATAATTATGCAATCAAAATAATATCTCTAAAAATTGAAAATAACAATTAAATTAAAATATTTTTTTGATTTCAGAATGATATATGTCCGTCGAAGTATTCATTAGAACTTTCTATCAGATATATAATTTTTCAATCAAAGCGTGTGTTAATTTTTTATTGTTTTCAGACCGTTCGCCCTACTCAAAGGTTTCTGTTTGGACGGTCGGGACAGCGTCATCCAATTTAGAACGGAGCCCATTGGGAGCAGAATCCCATACCTTCCTTCACCTACCACCAACCTCTCGGGAGGACTTTCGGATCCACCGAATCCACGTACCAGTATTCCGCGTTAACACGGGAATAGTTTATCCAAAGCCGGGAATCGAACCCGAGTCCATCGAGTGCGATCCCCATGTCTTAGATTAGACTCAGAACTAGGCTTTAGATTAGACTCAGAACTGGGCTTTAGATTAGACACAGAGCTGAGCTTTAGATTAGACTCAGAACTGGGATTTAGATTAGACTCAGAACTGGGCTTTTGATTAGACTCAGAACTGGGATTTAGATTAGACTCAGAACTAGGCTTTAGATTAGACTCAGAACTGGGCTTTAGATTAGACACAGAACTGGGCTTTAGATTAGACTCAGAACTGGGATTTAGATTAGACTCAGAACTAGGCTTTAGATTAGACTCAGAACTGGGCTTTAGATTAGACACAGAGCTGAGCTTTAGATTAGACTCAGAACTGGGATTTAGATTAGACTCAGAACTGGGCTTTAGATTAGACTCAGAGCTGGGCTTTAGATTAGACTCAGAACTGGGATTTAGATTAGACTCAGAACTGGGCTTTAGATTAGACTCAGAACTGGGATTTAGATTAGACTCAGAACTGGGCTTTAGATTAGACTCAGAACTGGGCTTTAGATTAGACTCAGAACTGGGCTTTAGATTAGACTCAGAACTGGGCTTTAGATTAGACTCAGAACTGGGCTTTAGATTAGACTCAGAACTGGGCTTTAGATTAGATTCAGAACTAGGCTTTAGATTAGACTCAGAATTTGCAGGTGTAGTTGCATGCTGCTTGAGCTCTATTTTAAAAAAAAATTGAATGGATGCGTGGTAGGACTGGATTTCTTGGCTAACATAGAGGTTCGAAAAATTGTGGAACATAGCAAGTTTTATTATTCGTATTACAGATATAGACTGTTCCATTCTGGCAAGCGCAAAATAAGTACGAAACCGGCCTATGAGTACTGTTATATGTAATGGTAAAGCACTCCTAATTTGTTGGCGATTTCTATAGGTGTACTTTGAAACTTCCGTTTCTCCTATAACACGTTGGTAAATCGAAAATTGCACTGCTCCTATTCTCCGAACTACATGCAAAAATCATTTAATTATGATTTCTCAACCTAACACTAGATGGAGCTAAAAGGCAGTATATCTTACGACCTGGATTCTCCCTAATGGTTTCCTTAAGTTTTTGAGAAATGCAAATTTGAGCTCCTCTAGCTAAGCCTCCTAAGATTCATCTGGGGGTTTCTGTATAGTCTGGGAAAGATAAAAACATATTAAATAACTATTATACAGATTTTTCATGCACAGAAAAAATTGAACTGAAGTGCCTTGAATTCATTATTATTTCACAAATATCTTTCACGACGCATCGGAAATTTGGATTCAGAGTTTAAAGTTCCATTTAAACTTTTTGGGAAAATATAGGACTTTTATGCCCTCTTAAATTTAAGCAAGAAAATACTCTAAAGATTACGGATTTTTCTTGAAGCTGCCATTCAAAGTTTTCTGAAACTGCGTTTTTTTTTCTTTCGTTCTGGACATAACGGATACTTTGAGACGCATATTGTTTAAAATATTATAATGTCAAAAATTTAACATTTAAACTGTAAAGCTCAGTTTTTATATACATTTCATCAATAAGCAATTTAAAAATGTAACTCTCATATCTGAAAACATAAGGGTTAAATCTTCATTAAGGAATATCAATATTGTGTGGAATAAGACGTTTTATCATATATTTTCGGCTTAAACTAGAATAGCGACAATATGTATTTTTAATAAATGTAGATATATTTTCCTTGTTATAGTCTTAATGAATGTTCAATTTATTAATTTCCGTAAATAGATTGCGTAATTGAAGCGAAGCGGGGAGTATTTCCAGGACATCGACTCAACTACGTTTCTGTTGTTAACGCAGCTTTTCAGCGACTATTTGACCGATTTGCACGAAATTTGGAATATGTATCAAATTGACCAATTTGTTGGTCATGATCTTTGTGTACGCTTGGTAGCTGCGCTTCAGTTTAGAAGTCGAGCGACTCAAGCTAATATGTATATAAAATATCGCGAGGTGTTCTAAAATTCCAGTTAGTTTTTTCTTTTACGAATATGCACGTTTTAATAACATTCGAATTCGTATCCAACGATTTTGAGGTAACATATGTGCATATGAAAGTGTGCCGATGTCCGCGAATCTGCCGATGCGATATTTCACGAAAATAATGTTTCTAATGAAATTTGGTACAATGCCTCAACCTGTGAGTAACGAATCAGTATTGAATGAAGAAATCCTAATAAAATTATTAAAACTAGTCAAATTAAATAAGCAGTCAAATTATACTTAATTTGTGAGAAAGAGAATGACATTTACACTGAAACGTTGGCCGAGCCAACGGCCGTACAGTGCTGAAAACACCGGTTCTCGTTAGATCGCGGTTAGTACTTGGGTGGGGGACCGGACGAGGTTAGTACTTGGGTGGGTGACCACCTGGGAACACAGCGTGCTGTTGGCACATTTCGGATGCGGTAGCTCGGTGGTTTGCGCGCTGGATTTGCACGCTGTCACATCTGCCGCCGTGTTCATGCGGAGTACGATCACGTTAAACATGTGGGTTCGTAAGTCTTCCAAGAGGTTGGTGGTAGGGTAAGGAGGGTACGGTCCCTGTGGATGCCTCCCCCACTGGGTTCCGGTCTAAATTGGGTGGCTCTTCCCGGCAGTCCAAACAGTTACCTTACACCTTTCTGGTAGATCGGACAATCTGAGTCTCAACTGAAACGTTGGCATGAACTAGGGATATTATGTTCTGTTCTAGGGATATTATAACTGTTCTAGGGATATTATACATTTCTGTTGTTTCTTGTTTCTTATGACCTCCTGTTTCGGTCGAGCCGCATACAGGACCAGTGACGCCGGCAGAAGGACAAAGTTTATTAACACAAAACAAGCATCACTGACGAGGGTCAGGAAGGGGGGGGGGGGTTCCAGTTTCACATTTTAGCGAGGACCCAGAAGGCGGAAGACTGAATTCATCCTCATGAAAACAACCATGCCTTACTCTGGTTTCGAACCCAAGCCCACTAGATAGCAGCCGGAAACGCTATCCACTTCACCGTCTGGGCGGCTTATACATTTATGAATACATTTATCAAAAAGTTACATAAAATGAAAGAAGTAATAAGTCAAGGTTATTGTCATAAGTATCGTTAAGTAAGTTACCTTAACATATACAATATTATAACCGTTTAAAAGTTTGTTAACATTATTCTCGTTTATTGAGACACATTTCATTCACGGGAACAGACGCATTTTCTACTAGTTTTGTGTTTCAACTAATATGCTAAATATCCCTAATTTCCCACGATATTAATAAAATACTAGACATTTGTGACGGTGCCTACATATGATGGCAAATGGTATACACATTATTTTAATGAAACTATAAAGTGTTTTTTTCTCTTTTGCATAATTGTTTGGTATAGTCATATGAATATATGTGAAAACTGGAAGTGACGGATATGAAAATGGAAATCCTTGGTGAACTCGCCTATTCCCCAATGGAATTTGATGAGTAATTCACATCAGTAATGATCTACATATCTATAGCCAATCCTGAAAAATATGTGTTGCAAGTAGAATTTTTGGAGCGGAAGTAGAAGTGAAAGATGTAACGGTACTGGAAATTTTAGTGATACTCCTAGCCTACTCTAGAATTAGATGTTGAATCAATATTATTCATTAAATATTTGCTAAACAAAATTTTAAATAGATAAACGGTTTATATCAGTGTGTTCCAATAATATTTCTCTACAAATCTACCAAATTTCTTATTTTTGTATGCAATAGATTTTGCGGTACCTAACAGAGAAACATGAGGAACGCAAAATTTGTAAAACAGCGACGGCCTTAGCTACATTTGCTGTGCAAATTTTTAAGCTTTGAGTGGAAAATGCATGAAATGTATTTTTCACTCAAAGGGTTATGTTAGGAGTGATCTCCCCCCTCTTGCATGTTCCGAAAACGTACCCGCTATACCCCCTGCTGTGAGGCCGATTCTTCGCTATTGGCTAAGTTAAATGACGTCATGGGCGGAGCCTAGTATACACTTTGAAGTTGTCGTCTTCGAGATTATACATGGAAAAAAATGTTTGTTATTAAATCGGGAAGAAAATTATGATAGAAAGAAATAGTACAAAGATATAACGTTGTGTGACAATATACGGAGATATATACACGTTCGTAAAACAACAAAGATGTCTTAAATTTAGGTAAGTAGTATATGATATATTTATTACAATTTTTGCGAGTAAAATGATGACACTGGAACGTTATACCTTATACATCTGTAGTAATCCGATTGAATGATTTTCTAACTTATTTTTTATAGAATCTAATTTTAGATAGAAGTTGGCCGACCACATATGAATATATCAAAACTTGTACTGCAATATTTCACCTAGCTTGTTTAAATAACTTAAGTGGTCAGATGTTTTTATTGTTGTATCAGTTAAATTAAAGGAGTAACTTTGATGTATTTCCTCCTAGGATAATTAAATTTCTGTAGAAGACAGCAATATATGTTTTAATCTGATTCATTGTTAATTTATTTATCACAGTAGTGTGTTATAGTATAAGAGTGTCGAAAGCCCAGGCCAGTCGACTCGTCCTAGGACTTAGAGCAACAAAATGGATGGCCGGGAAAATAGTATAAGAGTGTAAAAATGTTATAAAAATTAATGAAATTACTAATAAAATTAATATATATTCTATATGTATATACCAAGTTGTAATTTAAATAGCATATATATGAAGTTTCATTTCAATTGTATGGGTGTTGATTTTGAGATTTTATTGATATTAAGTAACATTCTGAAGAAAGAAAACACTAATAGCCATTATCTAATGTTTATGAAATACTTTGAAGTTTGATCTGTACCCAGTAGTGAGCTGCCAAATTTTTAATAGCCAGTAAGCTATTATGCAAGATTATGGTTTCAAATGCTATCATTCTTCGCAGTTCATACTAACATAACATTTACTGTGTTTTTAGAATTCATTTGGTGTTCGAGTTAAAATTCCTTACATTTTAACTTTGTTGTTGTTGTTTCTTATGACCTCCTGATTTCCACGGACACTTTAACTCTTAACATGTTTATTTCAAATTATGTTTAAAATTTAGCAACCAATATTTAAACTTTGGAAATGTTTAATAACAATTACATGTGTATTATCCTGCACTTCGAATTTTGAATATACAAAATTTTGATATTCAAATTTAAAAGGCATGTATTGATAGATCATTCAAATTTTTCAGAACATTTTGAATTTAACTCAACAATAATTCAGTTAAAAACCTCTTTACACTTGATATTTTGTATAACACATCTGAAATATAAAACCTGATGTTTTATTTGTCAATCTCTTAAATAATTTCAGTTTGAAACATTTAGTCAAAATACTATTAATTTCTAAACCCAAAATTATTTATTTGAAACAAATATTATTTCAATATCTTTATTACTTCAACAACTATAATTCGATTTAGATAATATATTACTATCTAATGTTAACGGAATACTTTAGCATCGGTTGTGTGTGTGTGTGTGTGTGTGTGTGTGGACGCAGTGATAACTAGTCAAACTTTTAACTGGTATATGTATTTTCAGCTTCATTATATCTCATTACATCAGGATAAATCAGATAACATCAGTATTAACCAGGTAAGTCAATTTGCATCTATTCATGCATCCCAGGATATCAAATCCATCGTCATATAAAATTAAATTAGTAACTACTGTCTATTATTTTCAAAAACAGCATTCAGTAAGTTGATTTAAAATATCTGTTGAATAAACTCCTTCTTTAGAAACATGGTATAAATTGAAATTAGTTAATATCATACAACATTATTATGCAGTTAAAGTTGTTCAAACAGATTGTACTGTTAAATAGAAAATGCATATTTTTAACTATAGTAAAGCACTATTTATACGCTACTCTAGGGACCAGTGAAGTAAAGCGTATACCTGTGAAAATATGTAATTGAAATTAATGTCACTGGATAGGAATGTTTGACGAGCTATGTAGAAATGCATATAAATGATGTATGTACTGTATTTCAAATATTTGAAATTTAATATATATTCACTGATTAGAATGGGAAATTAGACTATATAATATTTAACAAAATATTTGAAACATTTTTATGTAAATAAAATTAAAATTTGTTTTGATTTGACAACAAATTAGGAATGTTATACAAATATTGAAATTAAAATATAACTATCCATATTTCATTACCTGAAGATACATCCAATTGAGCAGTAGAAAATTAGTACTAACTTTTGAATCATTTGTGAGATATAAGTGATTACAAATGTACACATGCTTATCTCAAAAGCATTCAATTCGAAAATAAGAATATTTAAAACAAAAACATGTAAATTCATTGATAGTTCAAATATTTGATCCTATTACAATATTTTCCTTTAACGTTAGTATTATATGTGTAACAGTAGCGTAGCGTCCTCAGGCAATTATTTTTTTGAGAAACAGGAGGGGAGGGGGTTAAATTGGTAAGCAAACAGTTTGCTTCCAATTTCGTTAAATATCATTTCTCTGAACTGAAATGGGTTTCTAGGGAATATGATTTTTCTACTTGGTAATGCTATTGGTGTGTAGAGACAAAAAATATTTCTTAAATATATTTTTATAATTTTAAAGAATCAAGGGTACTTCCTTATTATAGCGGCCCCCGAGGATGAATCACCAAGTGTCCGAGATTTATCGCCAAGGTAGGTTGCAAAATCTCACCAAACGTTTGCAGTCCTAAAGAAACAGCACGTGTTTATATTATTGTCATATTGCTTTTTCGTTAACAAAAACCTTGGCGAAATCTTAACTGCGACCTTGGCTTAATCGGATTTATGGTAGCCACTATAATAAGATAGTACTGAATCAAGCTATATATACCATTTCTTACTAATAGTACAATGATTCTAGCTAAAACTAAATCTGCTTTCTAATTTCTTCGTCTACATTTACAATTGCAATATATAGATATTAGTTTATTAAATGGGATGTTTTTATTTACTTTTTAAATTTATTTTTACCTTTACTCTAAGGCAGGAATTTACTTTTATGCATCAAAATTCTAGTATCTGTACTACTGATGGGAAAAAATCAGTACAAATAAGATAACCATATGCATTACTTAAAAAACATATTTTAGTTCATCCGGTGAACAATATCTTGAAAAATTATAAATATTTAATCAACTGAACCTGATTGACTAGCACCTACTTAATCAAATTTAAAACATTATAATTTTTATTACATAGTGTTTATGTTAATCCATGTCTAGCCAATCAGAATTTCTTATAGAAAGCTAAAGGTTAATTAGGTCCTTGTAAATTGATCATCATTCAATGAATCGCGAGTACAGTTAATCAAATTTAAAAGGTAGTTGCAAAGTTTACAGTTAGTACATTACAAGGGTAGATTCGGGCAGAAATAAAAAGGGATTTACTTCGACATGTTTCTTTTATTGAACATTTATTTTTGTAGTATATCAGTAAATAGTTATCGAAATTGATAAAAAAAATTTTATTAATCATAAAATAAAGCAAACTAGCCTAATAAAATGAATTTTATGTCATTTTGGGATTTATGACATTGCAATAAACTTTTATAAGTGAATCTATAGAATCACAAGAAATGACACATATATCTGAAAAAAGGAGTGGGGTGGGGGGTAATTGCCACAATAACCCATACCTGGATCTACATTAAGTTTCTTATAACCATTCTAGACATCAGATATTCTATATTGACGAATGCATAATAAGCATGAAACCAGTCCAAGAATGCTCATGCTGGTATCTGTAATCGGAATATCACCCATATATTTTATAATGCCTCTTATAGATGGGCCTTGTGTTTATAAACTTTGCCTTTGCAGCTTCATGTGGACTGAGCTAAATTGTATATGCATTTTGAGCCAGCTACGTGGAAGAACTGAAAATATTAGTTCCCATAGAAGTTCTTAAAAATTGTGGTGCATGCTAACTGTCGTACGGCGTGCACGACATTCTGTAATTTCAATTACGGATGCCAACCAAGCTAATGAGCTATTTAAATGCTGCAGAGGGAACCAATGGCAATGCAAACATAAATAAACAGCGTGCATCCACTCCATCACAACAACGAATCAAAAGACGTGGTAGGACACTACAAGGTGAAAAGAAAAAGTGTTTTTCGAGAATGTTCTACAAGTTTCCAAGAGATTCTATTTCGACAGCGTCCTAGACGCACCTAATGTTTTTTAGGAGTATTCAAAAATATTTCCTGCGATCGCACAAAGATACGCGGATCGGCAAAAATGTGATGTGTGAACTAAATATGAGCACAGTGAAATAGTGGCGTATTAAAATATTATACGCAGGCTTCCAGCATAGTGTTGGCTCCATCAACTATCGAGGTACAAACAAACATAAGGTATGGATATGTTTCATCTGTTATAATGATTAAGGAAGGCACACAATTCATAGTACCTATCGTGTAATTAACAATAAGGTCGTACGAACCTATCGCAATAACGAGCTCATGTATTGAAACTAAATGAACTACTCATATTTTCGGTAGATAATAGTAATTAATGTGCTCTAAATATATGTGTCTTTTAAATGAAGTGTTGTAAATTATGTGTTGATTAAATGTTGCTAAAGATATATGTGTCCAGAAGGATTTAGGAATAATTTTAATAATCAAGATCTCTCTACATGTATATATATGAAAGTAAATATTAAAGTAATTGATTAAATTTAGATAAGTGTATTTATTGATATTTCGTGTGTTTGTCTCTCCAGAGACAAACTTCCAGGTCTTGAGAACCTGGAGCTTACATGCTCCACCCTTAGTGTCGGCATCATAGGTAAGTTCTATAGTAATAATTTTGATAAGGACAATTTTACCTTATTACACTAACTTTCATGCTACCACTGCAAATTTCGATTATTTCATGATGACGATCATATAATAAGTGAGAAACTAGTCCATGTATGCTAGTATATGTAATAGGAGTGCCTTCTCCATTATATCCTATTCACAAATTGATATATTAGAATGTTGCAAAACTATAAGAGAAAAACAGTTTTATCAAGCTATTTTCACAAAAAATATTATGACTGGAGACACAAATATGAGCAAGATAAATAGCAGATCTATTTTGAAGTTGAAATTGGGGCTGCAGCTAATATATTTCGTATGACGTCTTTGATGAACAAGCATTTTAGCTATATTTCAGTCATTTGAAACTAACTTGAATGTACTCAGAAAGCTGTATCTATTTACTCATATTTGTTTCCATTCACCTATTACGTGTAAATATATTACGTAGATGGTTATCATAGAGACAAAATATCAATTTTGAATGCTCTGATACTAAAATATGGAATTATATGAGGGTTTGCTGTCTAAGAAAAGTTGAAACCACTTTATGTGAAATATCAATTAGCACGAACTGCAGGCTAGGCACTATCAGTGGCTATTATATATTCTATTATATATTTATTTGTTACATATAAAGTAGTTAACATGACATTTGAATTAATGTAAAAAAAAAAGCTATTCCTCTAAAAGTCAAATTTTTCAGGTAACACACTAAGTTAGAGTGCAAATCTCAACCAACTTGTTTATTTCTGGTGATACCAACGCAAATCCATAGCATCGATTCTATTGGTATATAACTTTTTAATACTTCTGTAAAGAAACCAGGCATAAAAAAATTAGGTGACAAATCAGATTCTTTAAGAAAGTATTACAAATTTATATTCTCAAAAGCAGCAGTTTATTTATTTTGATCTATTGGTATCTTTTATTCACATAGAAACAAGGAGCGAACAAGGAGAACTAGAGTCAGTATGTGCATACTGATTGTCAAAATTTTTAATGTTCAAGTATCAGTTGTTACATTGAAAATGTTTGAAGTAAATAAAAATTTAATACAGAATGCTAAGAAATGAACTTATATATTTAAAAGTATGCACTGGTTGTGACTGATGGACTTTCCTGGTTAAAGATACCCCCCCCTCTCAACTACAGGAACAAATCTATTCGAATTTTTTTTTTTAATTACACTAAATCAAGACACAAATCATATTGTAATTATTAATGTGTGTAAAAATTTCCTCAAAATCCAGAAGAAGGTGTATTGAAGTACTTTAATTGTAAATCCATTGACGCAGTTCTATAAAAATATAGGTATGTCATTCTTTTTGTTTTGCCACTTTGCTTTCTTTCGGTTAGTGACAGTGGCATAGCATTAGCATTGCTCACACCTGTTAAAATGGGAAAAAAACCAATATGCATATCTATTGTATAGAATTTAATGGGAACAGCAGACAATTGATATATATAAGTCTCGAAGCATATCAGTTATTAAAAATTTTTAGCATAGAAAATTATTAAAACGTCACTGGGTATATAGAGTGGGATGGATTACCCACCCTCTACACTAAATACTTTACCCAGGATTACATTGTAAGCCTGCATTTTTAATAATTTTAGATTATTTTTTTTAAAAAATTCCACATTTTTTGTCCAAAATATTCCATTGTATGGCTTTTTCTTTTAAATCAGCATAGTTTTGTTTACAAACTTGCATAAATATTTGAAACCGACTTCAAAAAAGGTTATGGTAACCATTATTTAAACGGTTATATATTTTATTTTGGATAGGTAACTTGCTTTTTTGTAGTTAAAACATTAATAAAATAAAACAAATTGCCTCAAGTGCTATAAGTCATCAATGAAAATAGGATTAAAAAAGTTGCGATACACGTACGGAATACAATATAAAATGGGCATAGGGTGCCCATTTTATATCCTACTCCGTATAAACATAATACATATAACACAAGCATTTTGCTGTATATAATTTTTTTCACGTAAATGAAGCATTTTTATCATTGATCAAATAGTAATAATAATAATATATTTTATTTAATTCTTTAGTTTAAAATCATATCAAAAGCAAATAAATATGTGTGTATGAAGTAAAATACATGACGAAATGTATCTAAGGAAAATGTAAACACGTATAATCTCGAAGACGACAGATTTTGTCTTAAACTGGCAAACTTGACGTCTTGTCTTAAACTGTCAAACTGTCAAACATGACGTCATTTAACTTAGCCAATAGCGAAGAATCGGCCTCACAGCAGGGGGTATAGCGGGTACGTTTTCGGAACATGCCCCCCTCTTAAGCAGATTGTTTTATAATTCCGCAGATGGAAATATAACCAACGTAAAATAAGGAAATTGAAATAATTTTTCAAAAAGGAAAACCTTATTCAGTTGTGAAATATGTTTTAACTTTTTCACATGTACCAGTAATATTTTATTGATATATATTTTATAATAAATAATTTTGACTTCTTTCTTATTGCTATACAAGAATTGGCTTACATAATGTGTCTAGAAAGCTGCGCTGATTAAGGCTGCAGCCAGAAATCAAGATAACGCGTATTTCACGTTATAAAATAAACAAATACACTTTATAAATTAAGTGATGCATATTTTTACGCATCGATATTGTAAAGAAAAACAAAATATTTTTTAGAATCGCAAATTAAACAGATTTGGCTTGAAATCAAGCAATTTTTTATTTTATCCGGTATCACGTACATCGTTGCAAATTCACCGTAACAAAAGTTAATTTTTATCCTTCTGCGCAACGCGCTTTTTACAGGCAGGTAAACGTACATCAAATTGCTAAACTAATTGAAAATGCTAAACTAAAATTTTTAGATCATTTAGTAGAAAATTTGGAAGATACATTCAGTTTAGAGAAGATGCATTTATTTTGTGATTTTTATCAGGTTTTAAATCCCAGATGTCCAATGTCTCGAAATGCTTCTTAGTTTGGACTCTTAAAATAAATTAATGAAATATAACAATTCTTTCCAATTACAAAAAGGTTTTTTTTTAGATGTAGTCCGTATATTGTAGAAATCCTAGCATGAAATTTAATGAGTTCTGCAAATTGATTTTGTCCTCCACGGTAAATGATATGCCAATGTACCCTGGATTTTCAGCACTTGTTCAAATAACTCTGGTTATTCCCCCTTCAACAGCTGTGTGCGAGAGAGGATTTTCATCACAAAATAGAATCAGAATTCAAAAACGAACGGACTGGGTGAGAAAAATGTGATGTTGTAACTTGCCTCTCAGAACTGGGTCCAAACTTTTGTGAAAACAATGGAAATGTTGAAGGTAAATTTAATTTTGAGAAAGCTGTTCATTTATCGAAAAGCCAAAAGCAAAGAGGGTTGGAATTTTAAAAGGAAAAAATAAAAATTATTTTGCTTAATATATTTTTAATTTTCTTTTCTCCTTGTTTGTTTACAACCATATGGAGAAATTAAGCCAAAGATAAAGTAACAATTTTAAGATATGTATTTCATTATGAATTATATGATTAGTTATTGTGGGACCACCAAAGAGAAAATAGATTATTATTAAATGCAAAACGCTTTTTGACATGGTCGTGAATTGGCTCGTATTAGTGGAACTCATTATTATTGAATTAGTACATTGCATTATTGTGCGGCTATATAAAACCCTCCAATTATTTAACTCTTGCGCGAGTTCTGTAAAAGAATTATTAATTAATATTGTACTAAATGGATCACACCATTTTAACTTTAACAATAAAACATTTATTAAAAACATAAATACTTAATTATTCAATTACAACAATTAATCATATTATTTCCGCGGAGGGAACATGTGAGACCAGCATGAATAAAATTACTTAAAATGTGTCTACGATCTTTGATTACTGATGAAGACATACATTCAAGTGTGTCTTGGACTTTGATCATATATCAAAATGCTTGCGTCAGTAATCTGTATTTGCCATAACTCTAGGTGTTTGGCTCCTTCTCGTCCTACCGATTGCACTGCACACATCATATAGATCTTGCCATTTTGGTTAATCATTTATCCAATGTCGCTACTTGGCATCCTCGTAAGGGCCCGCTCGGCCCCCTCTGTCTTGACACTCCTGGTTTATAGTTTTATCTGACCTTTAGGTTCACATGCTGTAAAACCTGACGTCATCCAGACTAGAAGTATTGTTCGATGTTTCAGACACAATAAATATGCACATAAAACTGTCTCACCAAAGTG
The DNA here is from genome assembly GCA_951213105.1 of Amaurobius ferox. Classification (NCBI taxonomy): domain Eukaryota; kingdom Metazoa; phylum Arthropoda; class Arachnida; order Araneae; family Amaurobiidae; genus Amaurobius; species Amaurobius ferox. The sequence goes on from OX578146.1 coordinate 57,596,260, forward strand.
TAAGATCTGTTTCTGGTCTCACAGTTATTATGAAAAAAAATATTAATTATATTATGACGAATTTTTAATTCAAGATTGCTACTCGGAAAATGGACAGGGAATTAAAAAAATGTATTCCTAAAAGTCCAAAATTTAATAAACATTTTAAAACTTATTTCATAAAGTTTATAAGGTAGATTAATTGTGCTATCAGATATATAATGAATTTTGTTTATTAACACAAATAAAGAGTATGCTGCATTTCTTAAATCTTATTTGTTTTTCAACGTAGAAAAGTCAGAAATTTATATCCTGTTAGGCGATGACCCTGTAATTTTTTTTTTTTTTTTTTTTTTTTTTTTTTTTTTTTTTTTTTACAAAATACAATAATAAATACCTGGAAATTTGAGGGTAATTGCACATTTGTTAAAAATTATTCCTCTGAAACGCAAATAACTCCTTCAAATCAAGTCAGGGAGTATTTTTACTCTTCTGGGAAAATTCTAGCTCTGGCTGCAGCAACTTGAAATGGACAGTGTGGTTAAGTGCAGGAATTCCTTCATGAGCACAGGGGCTTTAAACGCGATGCACTGCTGAAAAGAAAATTGATTTTTTTCAAAAGATATCACGAGCGAAATGACATTTTGCGTTCAAGAAAAAAATATATTTATACATATTTTGTACAAGAAAATACATTTTTTTAAACACTACAAATTTAACTTTTTTAAGGGGAGGGAGGAATTTATTTTCAGAGGTTTATTTTGCAAGATAAACTTTATAATCGACGGCTAAAAGGTGTTCCAATAAATATTAACACAACTAATAAATTTATAAATAAATTTATTAGTTCTAAAATAATTTAAATAATACATATTCAAATTTAATTAATTAAAATAATTTAAATAAATTTAAAAATAAATTTAGTTTTAATATTAATAGTGTCTCCACCGAGAAAATTCCTAATTTCAATTGATAATGATGACCTTATAGTACCATAATAAAGTGCTTCCATCGAAAAGGCTGAACGCACTATGATTAATTTTAGTCCAACACGCTACTTTTATATTTTGAAGTGTGGTTTATAATTACTGTGAGACCAGATTTAAAACCATTAATATGTGAGACAGTTTTATGTTCATTATTTATTAGTTCTGTAATGTTTAACAGTGGCATCAGACTTAAGGACACCAGTTTTACAGCACCCTGACCAGAGAAGTCAAGTAGACCATAAAAAGGGGAGACTAATGTGAAGCCACGAGATTGGTTAAAAATGTTAACCATAAAAATGCTGAAATAATATAATAATTATTGTAATCCATTTAATAATTAACCAAATATTCATAATAAATGATTTTATTTAAAAGTTAAAATGGTGCAGTTATTTGTGGCAGTATGTTAATGTATCCTTTTACAGGCACTCGCACTAAAGATAATATGGTGGGTTTAATGAGCGGCACAACGCAATGTGTTTCACGAAGTACGATATTACGGCCATGTTTAAGAGTTTAATTTAAAGTATGCTTTGCTTAAAAGTTTTGTGCCACACAATTACGCTTATATAATGTAAGATAATTTTTTATTTAGTTGACATTTACAGAACAGATTTGAAATATTTGACTTTACATCTTCAAACATTTTTTTTTACATTATTTAAGTGCTACCTATATATTTTCTTGTTATTAAATTAAACAGAACAAATCGACAGTAATAGTAAAAAGTCAGTGTCGTTAACTTCGACCATATAATGGCAGATGCATGTACGGTTAAGTAATTTGTTCGCTAATTTTTAAACTTTTTTAAGATGACTTACATATGTATGTGTGTACATGCGCGGATGGGTATGTACGTGTATGTATGTATGTGTAGGTGTGTGAATCTATGGATTCGATATCTCACGAAATGAATGACATTTACGAGCGAAATTTTGTACGGTTATTAAAATCAGTGTATACTGGAAATCTATTAAATTTAAACGTAGTGAATATTCAATATACACCCTTCCCCAAACATATTTCAAATGATTTTTTTTGTGGGTTAGGAGGAAAATCATAAAAAAAAATTTGAACTGTCAGTAGTGTTATATACAGGACTATGTTGAAGACCCAGACCGTCCGACTCGTCCAGAGGACTTAGAGTAACTAGTTGGACGGCCGGGAAGGATATATACAGGACTATGTGTAATTTTTATTAGAAAACGAATGCCATAAACTTTAGAACGATATCTTGAAATTCTCTTAACATATTGAATGTTTTCAAATAATCTAAATCTAAATTTATCTAATGCATCCAAAAAATTCTATAAAATTAAAAAACTTAAGCATTGCCAAATAGGTTCATTTTTATATCTGTTCATTTTTATCTGTTTTTTATCTGTTCATTTTTATATCCAATGTTATGCGATAAATAATACATCATTATCGTAGATCTATTGCGCATATCAGATAAGCCTTTCTCTCCGTCAGTATATCTGTCTGCTACGCTTGGCGATAAATAAGATGACCTTGGCAGCAAATTTGGCGAAGTATCCTGTATTTAGGTAATGAAAGGTTTAATTATGTACACTTTTATTTGCACATACATAATATAATGTATCGGGAAAGACATTGTGACTTGGTTGAAAATTCGGATTCGAGTTTTTGACGAAAGAGCGTGTTTCAAGCATTCCCGATGTCGAATGCAACGTTGTTGGGGTGATGTTTGAGACGTTAGAACCCTATTGGTTGTATTCGCAATTAAACGTTCAGATAACTTTTAATCAGCGAATGAATAGTTAAAGAGATCGTAAAAAATCAGATCAATTATATAAAATAATTAATTTTTATTTATAGTTAGAAAACAAAGAATCGTGTTAATTTTGGAACGCTAGCAGCAACCGTTTTCAATACATAGCATAATTTTAGGATACATTTATTAAAATTACATAAAATATTACATACATTTAAAAAAAAATATAGTACTGTTAAATAGATTGGTATTCATACGCAATATTATTGCACACATGTAGTAACTTCATTCTTACGAATCTAGCTCGTTCCATTCAAAGTGTAAGTATGTGTTGCAACTATTTTGCAATTTGGCCCCACGGAGTTGGCAATTGTCATTTATTTCGCGAGATATAATTTAAATGTCAATTTTAAATATAAGTAGATATCTTGAATAACTTATTTTATTTTGAGCAATAAAGTCGCCAAATGCAGCCAATTTTAGATTACTAATTCAAAACCAAAACCATTGTACCGTGAATTTTGCGCAACTTTATTATCTGTGTGAAAGAAGTAAATTCATTGGAATATATATGAAATCTTGCTGCCCTAATTAGATATTTAGCTATAATTCCAGCCATAAGGTTCACCCAAATATTGGCAATCCAAAATTAAGTTTTATAAACTATTTAAATCCAAATGATATGCCCAATAACGAAATTTTTAAACTAAATTATTGAACTTTGAAATTTAAGAATTATTTAAATCATTAAAAGTGCTACATATAATCCGAAAGATCGATAAATTTCCCAAAGCCAAAGCCCAAATCTTCATACAGCATTTAGGTCATAAAATCCCGAGTCATAAGTGAGCACATGCACAAACAGGCATTTCCCACTTTCACGCATGCCTGGGCTTAATAGAATTCGGGATACAGAGTTATTTATATGTGACGGATATTTTAAGTCTCAGAGCTGAAACATAAAAATATGCACTTTGCATTTAGAACTTTATGCTGATACTTTCAAATTAAGAAGAACGTATAAAACTGACATAAAAATGAAACACATTTGAATACTGAAGTGAAATTTCTGTGTACGCAAGCAAATGAAGTGAAATGCCGATGGATGAGATTTGTTGTGATATATAAGTTTGTGCAACATAAATATTATAAAATCTGATTCGAGCAGCACATTGTTTTCCTTACGTAATTCAATGACTTTACTTTTTTCATACCAAAGTAATAGCATATTTTGGCACCCACGTAACATCACGTACATTGAAATTGGGCGCTTTGGCAAATTATGAGTTTGGGCAAAATCAGTTGTTCATACTGACGTGCAAAATCCGCATCAAAATGCAATTAAGTGTTGATGGATATTCTGTTGTTGTTGAAACCCAGACCGTCCGACCTACCAGAAAGGTGTAAGGTAACTGTTTGGACAGCCGGGAAGTGCCACCCAATTTAGACCGGAACCCAGTGGGGGAGGCATCCACAGGGACCGTACCCTCCTTCCCCTACCACCAACCTCTCGGAAGGACTTTCGGACCCACATGTTGAAATAATTGAATATTTGCGAATTCTTTCGCGTCAAAATACAAAACTATGACAAAATATATCTTATTTCGTAAAAGGAACAATATTATATATACACATTTATGTCTAAAAGTTAAGCATAATTAGTAAAATACGAAAATTTCGGAGTTAATATGGATACAATGGTTTACAATCAGCTGTGGAGAATCGTGCGGTGAAGGTAAATCATTGTGCATATGCAAAACAGTTCAGTCGACGTCGATATGCGCAAAGCACCGGCGCACGTCGGAACGAGTATAAAACGGTCTCGAACGGCATGGTCAGTTGAGGCAGAATTTCACAATGGCTGTGGTACGGAGCGTTGTTAACAATCAACAAGAAAGATCAATCATGTTTAAAGCATTGATTATGAAACACTTTCCAACTTCAATGAAATTTTATTTAAACAAGTCTAAAATGCAATACATTCCTCTGAAATATTTTGAAACTTATCACAATGCTGCATTAATTTATTATATTTGAAAACTTAAACCTTCATCGAAAAAAATGAACTTCATTCAAATGACGGCATTGAAATATAAATTGCCTGGTTTAAACATCTCTAAAATGTTTTACATTCCTCGGTAATAGTTTTAGAATTATCATAATACTACGATAATTTATTATATTTGAAAACTTCATCGAAATCAACTGAAATTTATTCAAATGACGTCATAGAAAAAATAACACGCCTGGATCTCTCTATAAAAACAGGATTTCATTCATAACTTTCTCCCATTCATTTCATTCATCACAATACTATAATAATTTATTTTATTTAAACATTTTATTTAAGACCATGGAGCTACAAATAATTAAACTCTATGCTTAAAACTTCATCGAAAAAAATCGTCCTTCTCTTTATAAAATCAATTAATATTTCATTCATATCATCCATGCAGACTCCATGGACTAAATTATTTTGTGTTAAAAAAATACAGGAATTCTAATACAACTCATTCTACATATTTTGCTGTTTACATTTTACATAGGTGAAAAATAGGCTTAGTTGTAGAAATAATCAAATTTAGATGAGCATTTACACTCAAATATATTGTCATTGCGTTGTTTCAGTATGTAGATGCACAGAATTTAAGCAAAAATAAAGTAGTTTTAGGACGGATACAACACTCAATATGAATTAAAAAGAAAAAAAAATCACGATTTTGAAACAAGATGAATGCCATATATCATTTTGAAGTGGGTCATGTGATCGTTTCATATCATGGTCATGTGATCGTTTCATATAAGAGGTGTAATTATTATTTTAATTTTTATTGAAAAAACTACTGAATATATTTCGCTGATTTTTTTTTTATATATTTTATGGAATAATTTGAATATTACCTAAAATTTTCGAAGCAATTTGTGAATTTTAAATCCGCTTAAAAAGTGTTTGAAAAATTATGTCCCATAGGGCTCAATGTATTTCATTTTTTCATCCCGGGTTCAATTCAAAACTAATTGGGTGATGTTTTTCATTTATATTCCCATAGATCCTACAGACCGTCTGAACAACATACTAAAATTTCGTTTTGATTAAGTCAATTTTACGGCAGTTATCGTGCTAACGGACAGACAGACAGACAGACAGACAGACAGAATGAACAAAGTCATAAACACTTTTCAACTTTGTTGTAAAGTGTTAAGAAGGACGAAAGATGCCACACAAAGATGCCAACTGGATATGTTTTTGAAGGGAGGAATTATTGGAATGCTGGAATCCGGCCGATCCCAAACCGAAGCATCTCGAATTCTGAATGTGCCTCAGTGTGTGATCTCCATACTGTGGCAGAGGTTCCAAACCACTAGAGTTGTTACTCGACGACCAGTAGCAGGTCGGCCAAGGGTAACAACCGATACTTGGACTCAAAATGTCTTTGCATACGAAATTTCATTACAATCGGGCAACTCCTTCTTGGTTCGTCGATTTTTTCATTACAGAGTATATGTACTTCTTAGATGCAGATTTAAAGTGACAAAAAATAGGAAAAAAGTTGGAAGTTGCTCCAGTCTGATGGTGTCGAAATAGTTTTACGTGAATTATATTTTGCATAAAATAAAAACTCCAGTACAGTTTAAAATATTTTTCGATTTTTTCAGGCTCATTTGTTTAGTTTACAGGATTTTAAAGCACTGCAAATTACTCACTAGTTGTTGATAGCTTGGTATCATTTCAACACTGAATTTAATTGAACTATGTTGACTTTGGTTATTCTGACTGTCTGTTTGTCTATTCGTTCGCACGATAACATCCGTAAAAATGACTTTACCAAAATGAAATTTCAGTACGTTGTTTAGACGGTCTGAAGGACATATGGGAATGTAAATGAATAATATCACCCAATTAGTTTTAGTTTTGAATCCGGGTTGAAAAAATTAAATACATTGAATCCTATGGGAATAATTTTTTCAAACCTTTTTTAAGCGAAGATAAAATTCACAAATTGCCTCGAAAATATAGGAAATATTCAAATTATCCCTTAAAATATATAAAAACATTTCCGCAGAATATATTCAGCAGTTTAAAAAAAAATAATAATAATTACACCCATATAATCAGGGCCAACGGCCGTACCGTGCTGAAAACACCGGTTCTCGTTAGATCACCGAAGTGAAGCAGCATCGGGCGCGGTTAGTACTTGGTGGGTGACCACCTCGGAACGCCGCGTGCTGTTGGCCATCTCGGGTGCGGTATCCCCGTGGTTTGCGCGCTAGATTTGCACGCTGCCACAAATGCCGCCGTGTTCATGCGGAGTACGATCACGTTAAACATGTGGGTCCGTAAGTCCTTCCGAGAGGTTGGTGGTAGGGGAGGGAGGGTACGGTCCCTGTGGATGCCTCCCCCACTGGGTTCCGGTCTAAATTGGGTGGCACTTCCCGGCCGTCCATACAGTTACCTTACACCTTTCTGGTAGGTCGGACGGTCTGGGTCTCAATCAACAACAACAACAACAACCCATATAATCAATCATGCATAATGATTGATTATGAAACATTTTCCAAGTGAAATGCAGTCCGCTGAATATATCGCATCTCTGAAATGCGATACATTCAGCATTTCAGAGAATTTTGATCGCATTTCAGAGATGCGATACATTCAGCGATAAAAAATGTTTAATTATCACAGAACTACAATAATGTATTTTACTTTGAAACCTAAAATTTCATCGAAAAAAAAATGAATGTTATTCAAATGATGTCATCGAAATATAAATCTTCTGGCTGTCTATGTAAAAGCAGTGAAAATTTGATTCATACACTTTATTCTAGACTCCAGAAGAGAACACATAACCCACTTCAAAATAAAATATGGCATCCACATTTTTCCCAGAGTAAAAATCGTTATTTTAGAAGTTCTTTTAAAATTAGATTTAGTGTTGTTACATCCGTCCTAAAACTGCTTTATTTTTCATTTTTTTCTGTGCAACCATATTCTGCGTCAAAGCAATCACAGTATTTTTTAGTTTAAATGGCCATCAAATTATTTCTACAACGAAGCCTAATTTTAACGTATGTAGAATGTAAACAAATGAAGCTGAAAGATGAGTTGTTTAGTAATTGCAGAATTTTTTTATGTATTATTATTTAGCGGCTGGAATATAGGCGACATGAATGGACAATTCATTGATTTTACATAGAAAAGTAGACGATTTTATAGCATTGCCTTTTTCGATGAAATTTTAAGTATGGAGTTAGAAAGTGCTTTTATCTCCGTGGTTTTAGGTTTGCAAGTATAATAAATTAATGTAGTACTGTGATAATTTATGAGAATGTAGACAAGTGATTGTGAGATGAGTTGCATAAGAATTGCTGAATCTTTTTTCACGCAAAATTATTTTACTCTGGAGTCTGAAATAAAAGTGTATGAATGAAATATTATAAAAGTGTATGAATGAAATGACGCTATTTGGATAAAATTAATTTGTAATTTCCATGAAGTTTTAAGTTTTCAAGTAAAATAAATTATTATAATTCTGAGATATAATTTAAAAATATTATCGCTGAATATATAGCATTTTAGAGATGCGATACATTGAGCAAATTCCATTTCAATTCAAAAGTGTTTCGTAATCGATGCTTTATGCATGATTGATCTTTCTTGTTAGTTTTTGACCAGATTTCATCTCGATACTTCAACAGTACACTTCAATCCAAAATTTCAAATTATTTTACTCACTTATTCGGTGATATATAAATTAAATGTATACTGTATAGCTGACGATATCTTACATTCAAGTTATTCTATTCAATGAACTTACCAGGCGGCACATAAATAGTACTTCAATAACTATATTCCTGTTGAAACTTCATCAATCATTAAGCATCTTTAGAATATCCAAGAAAATTTTACTTCATAATTTTTTAAACAAAACTTAATACCTCCTGCATGCGCCTCAATATTTCACCATGGAGTAAGTAAACGCACATTGAGCTCTAGTACCTGTGACATTCCAGATATTGCAGCTTTCCCACCCATTGGAGAACCCAGTTAAATATACCAAAATATTGAAATTGAAACCACTATGCTTCCTAAACTAACGCCTCGATCTCAAACCAGTTACATACACTTGTATGGCCTGTAAAGGGCTACAAATTCTTGCTTATTATCCATAGCTAGCACTTTCATTTTTTGAGATATATGCATTACAAGTTTGAAAAACTGAAAATTTTCAATCTTCTTGGACATAAGACTGTTGGTAAGACTGTTTCTCGAAAACTGTAACATACTTTTAAAAACAAAAACAGATCTAGAAAATGGATTTCCAAACACATAGTTATATCTCGTACTATTTATATCATTTATATTTTATAATTTCGGAGATATTTCGTGTGATAGTAAGAAAAATAAAAAAAAAACCTCCCTCGGACATTTAAATTTTGGAATTTTTTCGAAATAAAAAGTTCAAAATATCAGAAATATGTTTATATATTTATAATCTATATCATACTTACGTCAAAACAGGCAAAAATTGTTTACAATTGTATCTATTAAATTCGGTGATATAAGCGTCTAAAGAGTTTATATTTCTCGCAACGCTTCGATATGGGCGCAGATACCGGCATGGATGTCAATGACATCAAAAATGGCGATAGCTGTAACGCCAACTTAAAAATGTAGTTGTTCCATTATGCATATCCCAGCTATTATTTTTTGGGGGACAAATTCGTTCTCTTAACTTAACTATACACGGAAATGTGTAGGGAGTATATTGGAATCATGTCGGGAATCTGAACTCGAGTTTTCGACGGAACAACACGTTTTGACACATCGGCGGCGGTTAGTACTTGGGTGGGTGACCACCTGGGAACACCGCGTGCTGTTGACACATTTCGGGCGCGGTAGCCCGGTAGCGCACTAGATTGCACGCTGCCACAACTGCCGCCGTGTTCATGCGGAGTACGATCACGTTAAACATGTGAGTCCGTAAGTCCTTCCGAGAGGTTGGTGGTAAGGAAGGAGGGTACGGTCCCTGTGGATGCCTCCCCCACTGGGTTCCGGTCTAAATTGGGTGGCACTTCCCGGCCGTCCAAACGGTTACCTTACACCTTTCTGGTAGGTCGGACGGTCTGGGTCTCAACAACAACAACCTCTAGAGCACGAAAAAACTATTTTTAGCTTAACATATGTGTGTGTGTGTCTGTCTGTGCAAAGTTTGTAGCCACTCTAGATCTAAAACTAATAGATTAAATATCATAAAATTTTATAGATGTGGGTTACCTGGTGCTGATTAGATTTTAGTACGATTCGGGATAAAATAACCTGTCTTGTCTTGCGAAATGGCCCTTCAAAAATTGTTTGCCTCCACTCTAGCTAAAAAATAAATAAACCAAATTCCACAAATATTGGTAGATAAGTCACTTGTGGATTACCCGGGTGCTGATTGGATTTTGGTACGATTCGGAATAAATGTACCTGTTTTTGTGAGAGAAATGGTCCGCAAAAATACACAAAATCTGAAATAAAAGACTACGTATGCAAATGTATTAGTTAAATGTTTATATATTACGTAATTTTGAAGATGAAAAGAATAAGATCAACCCCATTTCTCTAGGCTGAGCCGTTCTCGAGATATTTTAGCTTTGCTGCATTTTCGCTACACCGCCTTTGAAAATATGTCCAGTTATTAAATGAAAACGAAAATTGAATTAAAAGTGCAAATTCAGTGTCATTTAAAACAATTCTGCGTGTTACGTCGTATAATTTAACTTAATTTAATGAATTGTTAAAGAAATAAATGGAAAATGAATTTAAGTCTGTAAGGAAAGTGATGCCAGATTTTTATTGTTCTATTTATAACGTAATGAACTAGGTTATAACGTAAAATGAAGTACAAATGAAGATAAGTAAGTATGATTCATTTAAGTTAAGTCATAAAGAGAACGTGATTATGAGTCGGAAGGGAATGGCATGCGCAGCCCACATCATAATTTGTATTTATTTACTTTGATAAATCACACCAACGACAAATATTGCGTCAGGTGTTTTTCAAAAGAATTGTAATAACCACCAAAATATAATCAATTTTAAAAGTTAGTCTGAAAAATTTAATATAATTATCATCTTACATTTTTTTCTGGAAGTTTTTGTAAATGTGTTTTAAAAATACATAACTGCCATATTAATTTACAGATGATTTTGATGATGAATTTAATGTGAATTTACTTGCTTCTAAAAAAAGACAGACAAACTAATCTGCCAGACAAATTAATGCATCAATTTTAAGTTTGGCAATAGCCAAAACAAGATGTTTACTATAAAAAGATTTACAACCAAACAATAAAACCAATGATTTACAACTAAACAATAAAACCAAGGATTTACAACCAAACAATTAAACCAAGGATTTACTACAATTCTATAAATCAAAATAACGTCAGTTCTATAACACGGACAATGTAGATGGCATGGATATTCGTGTGGTGAAGAAACATGGAGTTAAATAATCATTCTATAAGGAATGCATGTAGTACACAAATTCCAATAGATATATCGAATTGATTACTCTAGTCATTACGCGCATGAAACCTCATATCCACCATAATAATTCCATTTTTCCAATGGATATATTTAAAAAATATGATGTAATCAGTATCAGTGAGCATAAGAATTGAAGAGATGGATTTGGCGTCCGATTGAAGAAGCTACCGATGAGGTATAGATTCAAAGAGCAACACTGAAATTCCACCCACTCATCAAAGTGTTGGCGGAGTTTCAGTGTCCTGCTAATAAACATATGAAGTAGTGTAAGAACAGGACAATCCAAGACATGTTATAAGACGTTTGAAAGATTAGAAAAGGAGTTGTTCTTAAGTGAAAGCAGGACTTTCATCACTATAAATTTAATCTTTACAATATATTTACTAGAAATAAGTATATTTACTAATTAATTAATTAATTCAATTCAATTAATTAATTCAATCCTACTATGCAAAGGGGCTTAAAATTTCATAGTGATTTAAATCAGGTTGAATTCGACTTCAACGGCTATAACCGTACTCGCAAAACATTGGGTTAACTTTGGGAACGTGTACTTTAAGAGAGTTTTGTGGGCAACAACTTGGCCGTTGCCTATTCATGCAGCCGACTGTTTGATTGGCAAAGCGGACTTCAAAGGTTTCCATAAATATTTGCAAAAACGTAGAACACAGCAAGATTTTTGGGATTCCATCACAGGAATCTACTAATCTCTGCTTACGAGCTCAATAAAGGGCAAAGCAGCTTCATGGATATTATTATCCGCAATAAGTTTGATTCTAAACGTAATATTCTGTATAAAGAATGAAAACATAATTTTTAAAATGCTTAATAGCAAGTTAATTTATTTAAAATTCTTCCCGCATAAAAAATTCGACGGTGGCTCTAATCCGATGGAGCCGAAATAGTTTACACTTGAATGAATAAGACACAAACAAATAACATTTTTAAAAATAAAACTCCAGTGAAGTTGAATAAGTGTATTCGATTTATTTTCACCCTTGTCACCCGAAGTTCTACCGCTGAGCTACTGGGACGAAATTACAATCTCTTATCGTCGAAGTGGACTTTGCAAATTGTTTAAAATTTCATTCGATTATTTGAGATCTTCCGAACATCCGAATCCATTTAAAATCATTCAGTTTCCGGTATTCACAGATTGAAATTTCTGTACTGAATTTCATATATATATATATATATATATATATATGGTAAACTCAGGTCAGGTGGCCATAGATTTTTAAGTTGAAGTTTACAGGCATGTATTATTAAAATGCGTGATCACAAAAATGTTAACACACTCAGTAAAATTCAATGTTTTATATTTATATGGATTTTTGTCATAAACAATTGATAAAAATTAAAAAATTCCAAAATCTGAAAACTATGTTGTTGGTCATCTATCCCTTGGAGTCCGGGTTAGATGGGCATATGTTTGCGGTTTAGTTGGTCAGGTCTATTTTAATGGTACATATGTGAGGGTTAAGCTTAAGGAAATATTCGCATTTAATTTGAAAATAAGATTTTAATTCACGATCAAAATACTACAGATAATGTGTTGCAAAAATACATGATATGACTACTTTCAAAAATATGAACTAAAATAAAAACATTACTGAAAATATTTTAAAATGTGACTTCTTTTTTGATGTAATAATACCACAGGATTGGCATACATCGATGAATGTTGAGAATGTTTCATGCAACCAGGGATGGCAACGAGAACACTCAATCCAGTCAAGTTTAATATTTGCGCTATTATAATCTTCAAGCATCCTACACATTCATTACAGTGATCAAAATTATCACTGGATGCATATTGAATCTCGATTTCCTATTCAGAGTTGCTGCTAGTGAAAAGTTCCACAACAGCGTTTCTTCTTATTTTGATTTTTCCTAGACAGAGTCCCAAAGTTCTTAATTTTTGTTTTCTGCTTTACTTTATCTATATTTTTGGATGACATTAGAATAGTAGCATGCAGTCTTTGACGTTTGGATGTAGTGCACGTTTTACTAATCAATGGAGCAGGTGCAATATCGGTCAACAATTTTGTGAGGGACCCTCATTCGTCCCACTCTGTTTGGTAGTGCTTGGATGTTGTTCAGAATTCTTCTGAGTAGAGCTAGATTCAGCTAGCTAGGCTCCGCCATTCGAGCCTTTGACTATAGTCTTTAAGAAGCTGCTGAACATACAAGTCGAAATAATCTGTCAGGTATTCTGGCCAACTAACCCTGAAAAGTGTGGGCAATCTATCCTTAACAAACAAGATAGATGACCATGATGCTTAGTCGGTAAACGTGACGTCAGTGAAACGCATCGAGGTTAGTCATACAAATACAATGTTCAGGTTCCTCGTTTAATATCGATTACAAGATATTAACTCGAAATAATCCGTATTCACAAGGCAGCTTACTGGACGGAGACAAATTTGAAGGGGATAGAAATATAAAAAAATGTTATAGAAATATAAAAAAATGTTATATACTTACAATGCCATTGTGTTTTAGTGCTCGACAATAGGAACCTTCTTCCCGAATATCTGAGTCAGAACTGCCTGGTAATCGTTGGCAACTACAGGTTACTAAACATATGACAACGATTGGCCCATCGAGCAAGGCAAGCGGACATGTTTCAGCTTCCTGACGTCACAGATAGATGCAAAGCTCATATGTAGGGAATTACCTCTAGCTGTGACGTCAGAATTCAATGTGCAGTCTTTTGAACCTGACTTGCACATTGATTTACAGGGTTTACAGCTGCGCAGTGACTCAATATAGTGCCGTGTGGTACACATTCGGAAAGGAATATAGGGAAATGCGTGGAAGGGTGTCCCGAAGGAACAAGAAATAATAATTGGATAAATCATAACAGATATGAAGATAAAATATGTTTTTCGTCGTTATAAACGACAAGTGTGATAAAACTGGTGCGTTTCATTAAAGACAGCAGGGATATTTTGTAGATTAATGAACTCAGTGATACTACTTCTCCTCACCCCTTGCTGCCAGTGCGTTTTTCACTGTGAAGGAATATAACAGCAATAGGTCAAGGTCAGCTTGTGTTATAGGAGATCTGGCTAGAAGTGTGAACGGGTTTCATGAATAGACCTTATAAATCTATAAGATCATATTTCTTGTAAGATCTGTGGGTTTTGTGTGGATGAGGAAATACGTTTTCTGAAGTCGTAACGTCACAACATAGTTTTTAATTTTTTATTCTAAACATGTATTTTGTTAAAGCGTTTGTTAGTTTTCAAATTAGCCGGGAGTTTTTGTGTAGTTTTAATCATATGTTTTCATCTCAAATCACTGGGGGGCAATGTCAAGCATTCGTTTTAGTTACTAAATAATAACTCGAAATTAATACTGCGTACAAGCCTCCACAATGTTATCATTCAATACATAAAGCGAGTTACTCAAATGGCCATACTCGACACACTTGGACAAATCGTTTTCAATACAACGCATTCATCATCTTGCGGCTATTATTACAACAACCGCAAATTAGCATCAGTTATGAGCATGAGGGAATATGCGTTCAAGGAGAACAATAGCTGACTGCTGGACAATTGAGGGCTACTAATGACAGTACTAACTTTTTAACTACGGTAAAATAAAATGTTTATCAGATTAAGTGTTTCGAAATATGTACGGTATATATTAATACTAGCAGCATACCCGTTCTTCGCACGGAATATATTATATAAAGAAATTAAAACTTGAATTATGTGCATATTCCTATAATACTTTAAAGACTTTGTTGCTCTAAACATTTTATTGAAATATTTAATTAAATTCTCCTTAAAAGATGTATAAGAATATCTGTTCTCGCTATACAAAATTATCTTCACTGGCAGATCTGAAGAAAAAAAAACATCCTCGTCCGTTTGTAACCCATTTACAAAAACTATTATGTAATTCTCACTAAGCGACCGGGATTATCAAGGAAATTAAACTTAATTTTGCAAAATATTGAATTTTCATAAATTATAAGTCATTTTGATTAATTTAGTATCATTTTATCAATTCGGCCACAATTTCATTAATCTGACGGAATTTCAAAAAGTCGCCAAATTTTTCAGAAAGTGAGACAGTTGAACTAAGAGTCAAACGCTTCCGAAACATCATTACAATACTATCATCTTTCAAAACGTAATTACTTTTATTGATTTGGTGTCATTTTTTATCAAGCTGACACCAGTTTTATCGATTTGGCGATATTTTTGTTCATTTGATGATATTTGAGCAATTTGGCCACCTTTTAGAATGTCGCCAAATTTGTTATCAAGTAGGATGAACTGACAGTCGAAAACTACCGAAACATTATTACAATACTATCCCCTTTTAAAACAAAACTAATTTCATTAATTTGGCATCATTTTTATCAATTTGGCAATATTTTTAGCGATTCGACAACAATTTCCTCAATTTCGCAACATTAAAATAAAAGCCCGCCAAATCTCTCGCCAAGGGACGGACAGACGTAATCATTTATATTTTCGCAGATTAGAAGATTATGCCCATGTATTAGAAGATGTACCAGTACTACAATATATGGATTCTAAAATGTTTCCCCAAAATAAAGCAAATTGTGTAAGAATTTGAAAAAATCTAAACTCATTAAACCCATAGGTCGTAATGATATGATCCAATGAAAAATACAATTCCAAAAAAAATGTATTTGTAATATATTTCTTTATTATTTAAATTGAAAAATATTTACTGATGTAATAACTCATTGGGTTTAATTCCGTTTCTTAGCAACATGGTGTATTATACATATATATTTTCAAATATAAACGCAATAGGTTAAATTCGTTTTGGACAAACAGTAGTTTGTCTATCTCTTTGAGGATTGGATTGTCCCGGAAGCGTCTCCGAGTGGATTGTCCCGGAAGCGTTCCTGAGTGGATCGCTCCGGAGACGTTCCCCGTCAAACGCACACTCTGTTTTATTATAAGCAGAGAAGGATATGCTTATTATAATTCTACTATACACGAAAAATATGGGCCCAACGTCCCTGCAGGACAATGATTATCCCAAACTGTATTGTTTGGAAGAAGCCTTGAACTTGATATTTCGTCAAGTCCAGTGGACTCCCTACTTGGCTAACACATATTAGGTTCAAAAGGGATAAATTATAAAATAGACATGTAAAGCTGAAGATATTGTAAATAATAACTAACATATACTTTTTAGTGAAATATTTCAACAGTATTTATTGTTTATTTCTACTGATTAATTACTGTTGAAATTGACAAATTAGTTACTGTTAAAAATGACAAAAATTTTGTTTATATCTATCTTCTTTACTAGTTACATTGTGTATATATTTAGCAATAATTTTGTGCTAATGTAAATGTTTATCATGGCATTGTTATAAAAAATATTATATTTTGTTGTTTTATGATATTTTCGCATTTTTAACACTTTACAACAAAGTTGAAAAGTGTTTATGACTTTGTTCATTCTGTCTGTCTGTCTGTCTGTCCGTCAGCACGATAACTGCCGTAAAATGACTTTATCAAAATGAAATTTTAGTATGTTGTTCAGACGGTCTATGGAACTTATGGGAATATAAATGAATAATATCACCCAATTAGTTTTGGATTGAACCCGGGTTGAAGACACGAAATACACTGAACCCTATAGGACCTAATTTTTCAAATATTTTTTAAGCGGATTTAAAATTCACAAATTGCTTCGAAAGTTTTAGAAAAAATTCAAATTACCCCATAAAATATATAAAAAAAAATTCAGCAAAATATATTCAGCAGTTTTTTAAATAAAAATTAAAATAATAATTACACCTCTTATATGAAGCGATCACGTGACCTTGATATGAAAAGATCATGTGATCCACTTCAAAATAAAATATGGCATTCATCTTGCTTCAAAATCGTGATTTTTAAAGTTCTTCTTAATTCATATTGAGTGTTGTATTCGTCCTAATACCGCTTTATTTTTGATTAAATTCTGTGCATCTACATACTGAAACAATTCAATGACAATATATTTTAGTTTAAATGATCATCCAAATTTGATTATTTCTATAACGAAGCCCATTTTTCACTTATGTAAAATGTAAACAGCAAAATATGTAGGATGAGTTGTATAAGAATTGCTGTATTTTTTTAACTCAAAAGTATTTAGCTCATGGAGTCTTCATAGCTGACATGAATGAAACATTCATTGGCTTTACAGAGAGATGGACGTTTTTTTCGATGGAGTTTTAGGCATAGAGTTTAATTACTTGTAGCTCCATGGTTTTAAGTTTTTAAATAAAATAAATTATTTTAGTACTGTGATGAATGAAATTATTGGGAAAATGTTATGAATGAAATACTGCCTTTATAGAGAGAGCCAGGCGTGTTATTATTTTCTATGACGTCATTTGAATGAATGTCAGTTGTTTTCGATGGAGTTTTCAAATATAATAAATTATCGTAGTATTATGATAGTTTTATATATTTTTGTAGTATTACGATGATTTTAAAAATATTACCGAGGAATGTATCGCATTTTAGAGATGCTTAAACCAGGCAATTTATATTTCAATGCCGTCATTTGAATGAAGTTCATTTTTTTCGACGAAGGTTTAAGTTTTCAAATATAATAAATTAATGTAGTATTATGATAAGTTAAAATATTACTTAGGAATTTATTGCTTTTTAGAGATGTTTAAATGAAATTGCATTGAAGTTGGAAAGTGTTTCATAATCAATGCTTTAAGCATGATTGATTTTTCTTGTTATTTGATATAATTAAAATATTGGTAGGATTTAGGCTGGTTCAACTCGAGTTTCCCATTCTAGAATCCATTTGTAAATTGGTAGGGATTATTTATTTTATACAAATTTTGTAAGAAAAAGTTTGAAAAATATGTATATTTGGTCCAAATGATCATAATTAAAGCATATTGCCATTTCAGAAGGCTTGAAAATAATATTTCGCTTGATACCAAGATTGACTGTCCCCCTCTTCAATAACCCTCCAACCCCACTGAGGGTCATATAAGCAAATGATGTCATATAAGCAAAAAATTTTCTATAACAATAAAAAAAATCTATTAACTTTCGTGATCATTGAGCCATAAATAACCCCTTTTATGCATAATTATCTCAAAATTTGTCCGATGCTGCCATGTTAAGAAAATTTAAAATTTAAAATAAATTTTGAAATTTTCACTCGGATTTTAATAAATATTTATCTTGTTCTAGACTTTTCGTTTATAAAACCGGATGAAAAGTTTCGTGAAAATCCAATAATATCTGTGGTAATTATCGTGTACACAAGAGATCGATCACAAACAGACGACTGACTACAGACTACAAACGAGAGACAGACAGATGGACATTACTCTAAAAATAATCAAAACGTGTTTAGGAAGTCTTAAAACATATATTGGCATGAACATCTTAAAATCGAAAATTTTCAGGAAAACAATATTTTCTCCACACAATACTTTCGAATTCTGTACTATAAGATAGTAAATATTTTAATTGGTTTGGCATTTTTAACACTTTACAACAAAGTTGAAAAGTGTTTATGACTTTATTCATTCTGTCTGTCTGTCTGTCCGTCAGCACAATAACTGCCGTAAAAATGGCTTTATCAAAATGAAATTTTAGTATGTTGTTCAGACGGTCTATGGGACTTATGGGAATATAAATGAATAATATCACCCAATTAGTTTTGGATTGAACCCGGGTTGAAAAAACGAAATACAATGAACCCTATAGGACCTAATTTTTCAAACATGTTTTAAGCGGATTTGAAATTTACAAATTGCTTCGAAAGTTTTAGGAAGTATTCAAATTACCCCATAAAATATATAAAAAAAAAATCAGCAAAATATATTCAGTAGGTTTTTAAATTAAAATTAAAATAATAATTACACCCTTTATATGAAGCGATCACGTGACCATTATATGAAGCGATCACGTAACCATTATATGAAGCGATCACGTGACCATTATATGAAGCGATCACGTGACCATTATATGAAGCGATCACGTGACCACTTCAAAATAAAATATGGGATCCATCTTGTGTTAAAATCGTGATTTTTAAAAGTTCTTTTTAATTCATATTTAGTGTTGTATCCGTCCTAAAACCGCTTCATTTTTGCTTAA
Source organism: Amaurobius ferox (assembly GCA_951213105.1). Classification (NCBI taxonomy): domain Eukaryota; kingdom Metazoa; phylum Arthropoda; class Arachnida; order Araneae; family Amaurobiidae; genus Amaurobius; species Amaurobius ferox. The sequence continues at coordinate 57,615,631 of OX578146.1, forward strand.
ATTCTGTGCATCTACATACTGAAACAACGCAATTGCAATATATTTGAGTTTAAATGATCATCCAAATTTGATTTTTTCTGAAACGAAGTCTACTTTTCACTTATGGAAAATGTAAACAGAAAAATATGTCGAATGAGTTGTATAATAAATGCAAAAAATTTCTTTAACGCAAAATTATTTATCTCATGGAGTCTGTAATATAGCTGATATGAATGAAATTCATTGATTTTACACAGAGAACGACGATTTTTTGGATGAAAATATTTTTTTACGTAACATTATAAATGATTCTGATTTGTAATGATTCATTCAAAATTTCATTCGAGGGTCTTTCGAATATTTGATTGTGTTTAAAATCAATAGGCTTCCAGTATTCACCGATACTACTATGTGCTCCAAATTTCGTTCAAAATGCTCCATTCGTTCGTGAGAAAACCGATCCATAGTCTCTCTCTCTCTCACACACACACACACATAGACAGACATCACCTCAAGAACGCGGTCCATTTAAGTTCAGGAAGGTTTGAGACGTGCCCTTCAGTCGAAAACTAAGAATTCAAATGTTAGACTACGTCACAATCTTTTCTTTATGCAGTATCTCCTCTACAGTAATCATTGTATACTGTAGAGTGAAAAATTGTAACACCATGAAGTTTTGTAAAAATTGCTATACCATGAAGGAATCACGCGATTAAGTTGAAACATACAGCAAATGCAAATTAGGGTGTGCTATGAAAATGAATGGAATTTCAGAGTCAACGCGCATGCGTGGGCTGAGCAGCGTCTTCTGAACTGATGTTTTAGAGTTTAGACGAATAAATAGAGAGCTGTAGCGGAACGTTGAAAAAAGTTTATGGTTGTCTGCCGGCGGCAAACGTTTTACGAGAAGACGATATTCTTCTATGACGACGTTGGCGCCATATGAGAAAGTTACAGAGTTTGAACAGGACGAATGACCGGCCTTCGTGAAGGGGATTTTTCTTCTCGTGCAATAGCAACTCGTATAGGGCGCAATGCCATCAGAATAATGCGACTATGGAAGCAGTGGACTGACGAGAACCGGAAGGCAAATTCGGCAGTGGATGACGAAATATTACGTCAGCACGGGATGATAGACACCTCATCCGCCTGGCAATAATGGACCGTACAGCTTCATCTCGACAATTGGCAGAACGTTGGAGCACTGCTACAGGTGTGTCATTGTCTGTTCCAATAATTCTTTGGCGTCTACTGCACCGTGGACTGCATGCAAGAATTCCTTTGTACATGATTCTCCTGATTCAACACTGTTAACGCCTGCTACAATGGGCTCAGACAATGGCGTGCCGCTTGGCAACAAGTCGCTTTTTCCGACGAATCCGGCTTTAATTTGGTGTACAGTGATGACCACATCCACGTTAGACGCTATAGGGGTGAAACCCACCTTCCGGAATGCGTTATCCAACGTCACACTGGACGAAAGCCCAGTGTGATGGTCTGGGGTGCCATTGAGTATTTTGGACGATCTCAGCTGCTAAGAATTGTGGGTAATCTCAACAGCAACCGGTACATCAGAGATGTTCTGTTGTCCGAAGTCTTACCCTTCTGCCATCGCATTCCTGAAGCTGTATTTCAACAGAACAATGCCCGTCCACATGTTGTTAGAAATGTTCAAGTCTTTTTTCAGCACAACAGATACAGCTTCTTCCTTGGCCTGCATATTCATCGGATATGTCACCTATTGAATATGTCTGGGATTTTGTGGGTTGTCGTCTCGCTCGTGACGCTTGTTCCGTACCTAATACAGCTCTTCCTCAGATGCAATATCAAAATCTGTTTGATTCGATGTCACGTCGTATAGAAACACTTATTGCAGCGCATGGTGGCTTCTATATTCCTTACCAAATATTGATTTTCGACATGATATTGTTTTTATTTCTTTGTAAATTTAATTATTTCTTTATATCATTACAAGTCGTTTGTGGAAACAATGTCATTCGATTCTGATGATTCCTTTATGGTGTTGCAATTTTTACAAACAGGAATTTATATATAGAATGTAATAAATATAAACATTGTCTGATCTGAATGCATTTATAAACAGATGAGCGCACACTGTCGTATAGCGCAGATATCGAAGTAAATATGTCGCAGATCTATATATTAAATTGTTCACACTTTCTACCAGAATTGTTTTATAGTTCAGTCCAAAGGGTATATATAATGCACAATATAATTCCATATTGGGTTCAGTATTGAGTTCGATGGATGCTTCTCATTCAGGGGTGTCATTACGGAGTTTGACTGATTTCTTTATTTTTACCTTGCTCTGTGCATGTGACGAAATGGGAATTACAAACGCGTACTTTTTGTTCACAGGCTTTCAAGAGGGACCAAATTTGTTCGGATCTGGCAGAGCCGGGAATCGAACTCTGGTCGTCCGAGTCCAATCCCCGCGCGCTAACCACTTGGCTGTTCTATCCCACCATACACCGTCTGTAATTTATGCTAATACAAGACAAATGTGAAGTCCTTAGCCAATTCGATAATTTTCCTTAACTTGCCAAATGTTGCCAAATTGGCAATATTTCAGCAAATGCGTTGTCAAGGTCACCGAATGTCCACTAATGTCTAGCGACTCGGACCTTTCAATTAAAACAATGGTTGCCTGTTATAATCTGTTATCACTTCCGTTACATATTTCCGTTTCATCCCTGTCACATGTTTTTTCAAGATTTACTCCGTACTCCACGCTCTAAGATGCTTCACATAAAAAAACTAGTTACCTTACACCTTTCTGGTAGGTCGGACGGTCTGGGTTTCAACAACAACAACAACAACAACATAAAAAAACTCATGCGAGGCATTCTCACTCTTAAAGTTGTCTTAAAAGTAAAAAAAATAGAAGAAAATAAAGAAAAAAATAAAATAAATAAATAGGAAAAATAGTCTCAAAAAATTATATTGATTTCTCCATCGAAACTCCTTACAATTGTTCTAAAGATAGTGCATTTCTTTTTCCAAAAGGAATTTCAATGCAGTACCTAACATGTCAAATACAAGAAAGCATGGAATGAAATGAAGAAGACACGATGATTATTACCTCTCAAGCTCGTACAATAAAAATAAAAGTGCCCAGATGCATGTAAGCACTCCTTTCATCACTTCGACACCGGAATGGCTACGAAAATGCGTATTTTTGAAAGACGTACCAATTGTCACATGCTTTAAAGTCCCGACCGTCCAAACAGTTACCTTACACCTTTCTGGTAGGTCGGACGGTCTGGGTTTCAACAACAACAACATGCTTTAAAGTAAATAATAGAGTTACTTTTTACTCAAAAGAAGTGTAGTTCCATTCCCTTTTTAAATTTAGTTTTACGTGTAAAGTCATAACACCAAGCATTGGTTTTATTTTGCGTGAAATTGTGTTTGATTCTCATGCAGTATTAGTAAAATTAAATTTTATGTTTCAGGCTAATTTTTACTTTCTCTAAAATGCAACATTACATATAAATAAAAGACACAGTGATACGGTAAAATATATTTCTCTGAGGTTTTGAATGAAATTGAGCATTTCTGGAATGACCCACTTGGCAGTGCTGTTTATGTATTTGTGTGTGTACGTGTTATGTATGTGTGTGTGTGTGTATGTATTATGAATGTGTGTGTAACAGTGCTGTTTATGTATGCTGTTTATGTATGTGTGACTGTCTACAAGGATGACTGCTCAACCAATTTCAGTGTAATTGAAACGAAATTTGATAGAATTATTTCAATCAATAAACATAAGAATCCCATTAATAAGGGAGATCTATTATGTTCATCAGAAATTGTAAAGTAATGTAGTACGTTACATTATTAAAAAACCTGTTGTTTATATGTATGTTTTATATTCTATACTAGAAAATGTACTTGGCGTTGAATGGGTACTAAATAGGTGTCAGCCACTTAACTAATACAGAAAGATCTTTCATTTTTGAAGTGATCGAAGAAAAAGTTAGACTTTGGGTTCGCTTAAAATGAGCACTAACAAATAGAAATATTTGAAGTAAAAAGAAATTTCCCCCAAAAGTAAAATTCGCAAAATTCATTACTATTCCAGTGAGTTTTCATCGGATTGAAGGTCAAATTTTCAGAGGACACTTATAATATTAAAATAATTCTATGTTACAAAAATTGAAAATTTATCTTTTAAATTCACGAATTTAGAAAATAGCAAAATTTATTACAATCTCTCTCTAGATGTAAAGTCTGAGATATCATTCTCGTACAAACTGGAACGCGAACAGGGAATATCGGCTGCACCTGCGATGCATAAATAAGTTTGATGAAATGCATGATAGAAGGCTATTTTCGATTTTAAAAGTTATGTCTGTCGAATCAGACCGTATTACCAACTCAAAGGTAGGGGTGGATTCCATTTGGACGGCCGGGACAGTGCTATCCAAGTTAGACGGGTATCCAGTGGGGGCGATATCTACAAGGACCGTACCCTTATTCACCTACCACCAACCTCTAGAAAGGACGAATTTAAAAGTTCGTAACTTTTAAGCTAATTCGAATTTTTTAAAAAGCTTGCCTACCCGTATTGTTCGGGGACCCGAAGTAACTCTGTAAAGGAAATTCCTTTTCTCTCCGAAGTTTCAATTTTCCGCTAAAGACGACAAAGACAGAAATACGCACAGGCAGCCTTTTTATTATGTAAGATATATAAAATTAAAAAATGTTTGTTCATCAGTTATATATACAGATCCATAGTTTTTGAAGGATTTCATTTTTACTTTCCCTGCAATACATGGTAATGTATAGGGAAAGTATTGGAATCGTGTCGAAAATCGCAACTCGAGTTTTCGACGGATCTACACGTTTCGAGACCTCTAGAATACGAAAAAACCATTTTTAGCGTGACGTCTGTGTGTGTGTCTGTCTGTCTGTGTGTCTGTGTGTCTGTGTGTCTGTGTGTCTGTCTGTCTGTGTGTCTGTCTGTGCAGATTTTGTATCCACTCTAACTAAAAAACTAATGGACCGAATTTCACAAAATTTTGTAGGTAAGTCACTTGTGGGCGGGGCTGGTGCTGATTAGTTTTGGGTACGATTCGGAATAAAAGAACCCGCTTTTTTTGTGAAATGGCCCGCAAAAGCTTGTATCCACTGTAGCTGAAAAACTAATGGACCGAATTTCACAAAATTCGGTAGATGAGTCACGTATAGGTCACCCTGGTGCTGATTAGATTTTGGTATGATTCAGAAAAAAATAACCTGCCTTTTTTTGCAAAATGGCCCGCAAAAATTGCCAAAATCTAAAATAAAAAACTGGGTATACTCAAATATATCCATTAAATGCCAATTTAATACGTAATTTGTAATGACGAAAAGAATAAGACCAACCCCATTACACTAGGTCTAGCCGTTCTCGAGATATTTTAGTTTTTCGTACTTTCCCTACGCCACCTTTGAAAATAAGTCGGGTTATCGAATGAGAACAAAATTTAATTAAAAGTGAAATAAATTTAATTAAAATAAAGAGAACACTAATATAAGTCTGCAGGGAAAGTCATGTGCTGCTCACATCAGATTTTTTAATTTGGTGAGATAATTTCTACTTTACCGCTTGTAGCCCCGTCTGTATATCAAATTTTTGGGAACAGTAATAATTAAAGCATTTTTATTAATATCAAAACGAAAATCTAAATTTCAATAATATAAAAACGGAATTCTAAATATCAATAATATTAAAACGGAAATCTAAATATTAATAACATCAAAAGGGAGGATTTCTGCAATCATCAACCAGTTTGCTTATTATAAGCATAACAGGGCATTTGCATAGGTTATATCCATATGCAAGTTCACCATTGCGTGTATTAATGAAATTTTCCGTAAATAAAGTAATTCGATTATCGCACATATTGGACATATATGAATGAGCTTTTAATATATTTAACTTAGGTAACATGTGTTCTGTCTGCAATGTTGCTGATGAACCAGGATGACGAACAATTGCTCGGGCTTTATATTAGGAGTTGCATTTAACTTTGATTTTCTTTTGATAACGTATCGTAGAATTCCGTCGATCTGTTTGTTCTCTCCCCGAGAAAGCTCCCCCCCCCCCTCTCTCGCAACACATTTTGTCTCACATTGAAATTCTGAAAAATTCCTTGGAACAACGCCTCTTCCCTTTACCTTTAAAGGTGTCTTTCACATACTTTTTTCTTTAGTAGAAATTCAGAGTAGGTCTCACCTCCCCAAATACTTCAGGATTTTCCCTCGCATTTGAGAGAACTGACTGATAGACGGAATTCTACTTGTTTCTTCTAGCAGAAAATTCCCAGTAAGCGACACCCTCCACCATTTTCCGCGATTCTACTTCCAACTAATCGCTGTAAAACGTCTGCAATACAGCACTTTAAATAAAAACTTTGGTTGCCGACATTACTTGAGTAAGTGAGGTCACTCTTCTTGTCGGACTTGAAGAAAAAATCTGCTATTGAAACTAGTAGATCAGTTCTTTGTATGTATGCTGTATTTACGAACTTTCTATTTATCGTGGAATTCTATTTGTTTCTTTCAGCAGGGAATTTCCAATAAGCGCCCCTTTACATTTTCTTCGATTTTCCCTCGCATCTGAAAAAGCGAATAGACGGAATTCTACTGTACTGCATCTTGACCTCTCTCCAAAATTCCAAATCATAGTAATAACTAGATGGTTATATCCATTGTGTGGATTTAATCACTGCAATCAGAACTTACCCTGCCTGCAATTACTTCCATCCTACGCACGAAACACGACATCGAGAACGATGACATCGAGAAATTTAGAGCAGATGAACGACACCCATAAAAGAACAAGAACTTGATTAGAGAACATAAAAGAAGATGACTTAAGAAAGACGCATTGCAATTCCTCTAAATAGGGGAACGTAAAACTTGAATAAACTTCTGTTTCCAAAGCGATCTTCTTTTGCAATAGTAAAATATTTTATTTTTCTTTACATTAATAATAAAACATACACTTGAATAAACTTCTGTTTCCAAAGTGGTCTTTTTTTTTGCAATCGTAAAATGTTATATTGTTATTTTCCATAAGAGTAACATTAATTATTTTTTAAATATATTAATATGTTGTTGATAATATTTTGTTGATGATGTTTCCGTGTTATAGCATACAGGAAAAGTATTGTCATGAGGCCTGAAATGCTAAAGAGTTTTTGACAGATTTACACGTTTTAAATATTCCTGAACTCGAATATCAGATTTGTATGTATGTATACGTATATACTTGTATTAATCAGAAAAGTCGACATTTCAAGATCTAACAGTAAGTTTCAAATGAAGTTTGGTACGATTATCGCAATCTGTGCATACTGGAACCTTATTAATTATTAATTATGTTCAAACACTCTAAAGCCCTTTTTGCCAAAATGTATAATGTTCTTTTATTTTAAAAACTGTACAGTCTCTCTCTCTCTTTCTCTCTTTCTCTCTCTCTTCAATCAACTTAAATAACTCAGATAATCATTAAATTAGTTGTCGACTGTTGTTCTAAATGGAATATGTATTTGTGCCCTTTTTAAATCCCAGAAATTTTCTTAAAATTTTTCATTGAAGAAAATGGCAACTATACGTTACATAACTGATGCTATGTTTTCAAATATTGGCACGTAACGGAGGTCCAGATACTCCTCAAAGGACAATTGGCCGTTTTCCCTTTCTATGTGGTTCTAATATTTAAAACGTACTTTTTATCAATGTTATTTTCAAAATTGATTTTTTTTAATTTAATAAATTTTTATTTATATAATTCATGCATTCAGACATATGTAATGGACACAGCCAGGTCTTCTGTTTCCTCTTATTTCCCTCTCCGTGCATCGAATAAACAACTGCTAAATACCCAGAACTAAGAGCAAACATAATTCTTCACGACACCCATATAAACACACACGAACTTAAAGTGAGAATATAAAAAATGACTTAAAAAAGACGAAATTGAAAAACTTAAGTAAACTTGTGTTGCCAAATTATGTTTTAGCGGTCGTAAAATATTATATTGCTTTTATACATAACTGATATATGTTGTAGTAGATTGACACTGATATATTTTGTTATCCTGCGAAATTATTAGTAGTACTTATTTCGACTTGGAAAGTTTTAGAATTCACAGCTATTTTATGATTGAAACATAAACTGTGTGCTTGCATTTTATTGCCTTTTCAACATATGCATTACTAATAAAATGTTTGTTGCATAAAACATCAACCGTAATATATTCCAGATCTATAATATATGTTATAAGCCGACACTGTGGTTGAGCGGTCAAGGCAGGCGTTTCCTTGGGATCTCTCGGCTGCCGGGTTGTGGGTTCGAGTCAGACTTGCGGGCATGGATGTTGTGTTGTTGGGCGCAGTGTGCTCCGCACCCACTGGTACTCCTACACAATTCCATGTGATAGATAAATGGTTCAAGATGATGTCCGATGTATAGACGAACGGTGGTGTATCAAGAGTATGGGCATTGTAATATATATATATATATATATATATATATATATATATATATATTAATATATATATTATATATATATATTATATATATATATTATATATATATATATATATATATATATTATATATATATATATATATATATTATATATATATATATATATATATATATTATATATATATATATATATATATATATATATATATATATATATATATATATATATATATATATATATATATATTTATTTATTATATATATACATATATATATATATATATATATATATATATATATTATATATATATTATATATATATTATATATATATATTATATATATATTATATATATATTATATATATATATATATATATATATTATATATATATTATATATATATATATATATATATATATATATATATATTATATATATATATATATATATATATATATATATATATATATATATATATATATATATATATTCTTACTTTGTTTTTCATAGCTAGCACTTTTAATTTTTTAAATACAGCCTTTACAAACTTGAAAAACAGAAAATTTTCAATATTCTTCAATTCGGCAAGATAATTGCTTAAAACTATCAGTTTTATTTTTTTCTAAAATTAAAAATGTATTTAGAAAATACATTTTTTCATACATATTGTTGCGAACGCATAATTTTCCCTCACTAGCGCCTTTCCTTACGACTCGTTCGAAGACTTGACGAAGAAAACATCATGACGTAAGCATGACGTGAGTTTAGGGTTTTCATGATTTCCAGTCAGAAGAAGGGTTTCCAGATTTGGCGGTTCATCGCCAATTTGGCGACTTCCCGAATCTCCGAGAAGCATCGATAAATTACGATTATTCTACGTGATAGGAGATATTTCTAGAAGTTTCTATAAAACGACAATAAAAATCATCACCCCGTTGGAGTGCAGTTGACGAGTTGACAAGAATCGAGCTACAGTGAACTGTGACTTTTGTCAATGTTTTGAGAATAGTAGGGGCTGTTTTGTGAAATTATTTTTGTCAGTATTTTGAAAATAATATTTCTTATCTTGTGAAATTAGTAGAGCATTTATGGGCTGTTTGATGGCAAATGGTTCCTGTTTACTTCGTTCTTGAGAATAAACGTGTTTAGTTATCCAGAAATTAGGACTCATTCTTGTATCCTTCGTGTACACCCACGATTTCAGTGGATACGTTCCTAATGATACTTTAAACGCTTACTATTTATATCTAACTTTTATAGTTTCAAAAATATTTCAAATGAAAGTAAGAAAAATTAAGAAAAAAAAACTCGTTCAGGCAGATATTGTTTTAAATTATTTTTGAAACATTATTCGATCAAAAATACAATTAGGCACACTTGCAAGGCTTTAAAATAACTATGCATTTTTGCTTTTATTTCAGAGCTAAAACTTTTAGTTTCTGAGATATAAACATTTCAAACTTAAAAATCGGAGAATTTTTGCCACCTTCTATTAAAATATATCGCTTATAGTTTCAAAAATATTTCGAGTGAAAATGAGAAAAAAAAAGAACTCGCTCGAACTTTTAAGTTTTTTTTGGAAAAAAGTTCAATATTAAAATTATTTTTATATATTCATAAACTGAAATATATTTACGACAAAACAAGAAAATTATTATTTGCATTTTTCGTAACGCTCAGTTTTCCGTAACAAAAAAACCAATCATAGATGTTATTTACATCCAAAATTTCACACTGTCGTATCGGGACACGGTTGCCCAGTGGTTAGCGCGCGGAAATTGCCCTCTGTAGGCTCGGGTTTGATATCAGCCACTGCCAAAACTGCCGCCGTATTCACGTGGAGTACGATCACGTTAAACATGTGGGTCCGTAAGTCCTTCCGAGAGGTTGGTGGGAGGGAAAGGAGGCTACGGTCCCTGTGGATGCCTCCCCCACTGGGTTCCGGTCTAAATTGGGTGGCTCTTTCCGGCCATCCAAACAGTTTCCTTACACCTTTCTAGTATGTCGGACGGTCTGGGTCTCAACAAAAACAACACTGTCGTATCGACTTTTTGATCCTCTCTGCTAAATTTATGTGTTTTGAATTTACTTTCATGTTAAACTGTATCCTTTTCTCTGCTCCAAAAACAAAAGCGAAGGCGAAATTATTCCAATTTGTTCGGAATTTCGGCTGACCGTTTACTTTTTATTTACTTTTTGCCACAATGTTTTATGTGATATAATATACCAGAAGGTATGGCTGTCATATGATGGAATTAAAAATTTGCATAGCATTGCCTCCTATTTGGCATTATTTTTGTCAATTTGGTGACATTTTTATCAATTCGGCGACATTTTCATCAATGTGTCAATATTTACAAAAGTCGCTCAGTTTGCGACATCCGGCCAAATTTTTCTCCAAGCTTTATGGACAGGCGGAGAAACAGATTATTCATATAGTCGTTTGTTATGTTCTCCATGATATTGAATTTTCATCGACTACCTGTCATTTTCGTTGATTTAACGTCAATTTTATCAATTTGGCGACATTTTCGCCAATTAAAAGCAGCATTTAGAAAGATTCATGAAGTTAGCGATATGCCGCCAAAATTCGTCGCAAGAATTTCTCCAAGCGTTACAGACGGAGAAATAGGTTATTCTTATAGTAGATTCTCATATTTTTTTAAGATATTGAATTTTAATCAATTAGTCATCATTTTTACCAATTTGGGTACATTTTTATAAATTTGGCGACAATTTTACCAATTTGGCGACATTTTCGTCAATTTGGCAGCATTTGAAAATCTCGCCAAGTTGGCGATAATCAGACAATTTTGCCAAGCGTTACCTAGATATAGGTAGATAAACAGACAGTTAAATGAATTCTATGTTACGAGCCACAGTTGTTGTCTTAGTATGATTCCAATTTGTGAAAAAATCCTGACTTAGTACATAAATTTAAAGATCGGTTTTTGAAACCAGCATTAAAAAATCATTTAAAACCCCTATATTTTAGAAAACATAGAAAAACTAATGTAGTTCAGTGTCATTTGTTCAAAAATCAATCATGTGAATAGGATAACAATTACATGATTTATGGTTTTATTGGGATTTTTTATTTTATTGTAATAGTACGGATGCAAATCTTATTTAAATAAATACTTTAAACACGGAATAATAAAATTACATTTATTTTGTGAACCATCAGTGTGGATTTCATGCACCTATTCAGCGGGTGTATCATTATTACCTATTATCAGGTTATCTTTATAATATGTAGCATACGCAGATTGCATGCTCCTACACAAAGATTAAAGAGTGTGAAGGCTAAATGAAAGTCAATTTAATTTTGAATGCAGATTACATATATCTGCATTGGAGGTATCGGTATTTCAGTAAGTGGCTTTATCATTATGTTATTTATCGTACACGCGTCCGCGTATTATACGTATATAGTTAACAGCGACATGCCTGCCTAGAAGGCGTGTAAGCAATCGACAACAACAATTGCAAAAAAGCTATTGCAAGTTTAGAGCTAATTCAAAAAAAAGACTGGGTTAAAAAAATTAAAAAGGAAAATCGGAATTAATAAAACATATATGTACAGAGCAGTCATATAATCAGCAATATATAAAATATTCAGAATTTATTAATTTTAATGACAGTAAACAAGTCGCAAAATATTTCTCTTTTAAATGTCATTATATGTTAAAATAATTAGTCTCTGCTTTAGTATTTCATTCTAAAGTAAATAAAGCTAATTCGTAGCAAGAAAATACTTTTAATTAAAATGGAATTGTTACCATAGCAACTAACACTCAAATAATTAAGATCTAAATAAAATATTTATTTCCCGAAGGATTTAGAGTTTTGTAAATAATTATTACACGTCGAAGATATGTCTAGACCGGGCAAAAGAATTAAAATTTTAGTTACCTGCTTGAAAATTTTAGATGTAGATATAAAAGAATTTCTGAATTTCATGAGGTAATTATAACATTTATCTGTACTGCTTCTAGTACTGAAATATACATAAATTAAAATAAATGCATTGTTATTATAGAAAATAGTTATTTACAGTTATAAATCTGTATGGTAAGCAGTAACAGTCTTCTTCTTCAGGAGATTACTTCCTTTATTTTATTCATTGGCCTAATTTACAATGATCAAGATTGGTATCACGTCTGCATTCAATAGATAAAATTAAGGACAAAACGTTTCAAAAAACGATCTATCTTTTATTTAACACATCCTAAAAGACGTAATACAATTTAATAATAGACGTAATATAATTTGTGAAGTTTTATTAATAAATTAAATCATCCCATATTGTTTCTAAATGTACAGGACCTACTTATGTTTTAGAGAAATCCCTTGCCCATTTCCTAAAACCGTATTTTAGTAATCATAGTTTTTCCATCAGCTCTACTGAAAATTTCATCAATTTACTTTTTAATACTAAATTTAATCCTAATAGTACTCTCCATAGTTTTGATGTCGTTTCCCTTTTCCATAGTATCCCCGTTAACATTGCTATTGATATTATTGCCAAATAACTTCATAGTCACCAATTTAAAATCCCCACTATCGACGCAATCACTTTTGCTTTGAATATTACTGCGGAGACAAATTACTTTGCTTTCCGTGACGCTGTTTTCTTGCAAACTTCTGGCGCCCCTATGGGTAGTCCTTTACCTGGTGTTTTGGCCGAGGCCGTTTTGCAGGAGCTCGAGAATGAGATTTTGCCTTCTTTAATTAACAATTAAACCTACTCTTTGGTGTCTTTACGTGGATGATGTTTTTATTATCTGGGATCATGATTTAAATGATCTCCTTCACCTTTTGGATAAAGTTAATGATTTTTACCTTTCGATTAATTTTTCTGTTGAGCATGAATCTAACTGTTCCTTGCCTTTCCCTGATGTTCTGGTCACCCGTTCTGATTTTGGTTTTCATACTTCCGTTTTCCGTAAATATACTTTTACTAACTCCTGTATCCCGCTAAATCTTTCCATCCTGCATCCTCTTAAAAAGCTTCTTTTAACTCGTTTAGTCCATAAATCTAGTGTTCCTTACCATCCTAAGATTTTCCTTCCTTTTATTAATTTCTGTCATGAATTTGGTTTCAAACCCGCTCACTCTAATATTACCACTTTATTTAATCGTATTCGATCCGATAAATTTGGGAATTTTGCTGACTTTAAAAGCTTTGCTGTGGTGTATGTCATTCCCCTGTTATCCACTGCTGATGACTATAAATTTTACATTGGTAGTACAAAAACGTACTGTTGGCATCCGTTTAGCAGAACATGTTCTCAATGTCAAATCTGATAAACTTTCTACGGCTCTTGCTCAATATGTGGTTAATGATAAATTTCTTCCCGTTTTTGAAAAAACTTTGCTTTTGGTTCGTTGTAACAATCCACGTAGTTCTTTATGAATCCCTGTTTATTTATATTTACCGTGAATCCATTTGTAATTTTGATCCTGTTCAAATTTTAAGTTATACTTGGCAACTCGTTCTCGACTCTGCAATTCAAACCGCTTAAAAGTTATTTGTGACGTCATTCTCAGGAATATCATGCTTGACGTTTTCTAAAATTTGTATTAGTTCTTTTTTTGTAATAATTTAAAATTCGTAAGCGTTTAAAATTATTTTGTAATTTCCGTGTATATTTCTTGTATTATTTTTAGTAAGTTCATTTATTATTTTATATTTTATGCAAATTTGCTTTAAACTGGTCCCTCTATATATAAACATTCCATGTTTTTACTATTCATGTAGCCACTGATGAAGGGCGTATATACATCCGGAAGCGTTTTGGCAGTTTTTAATATATAATTTGTACGTCTTTTAGAATGTGTCAAAAAAATACCGTTCGTTTTTTAAAACGTTTTGTTCTTAATTTTATCTAATTTACAATGGTTGGCTAAAATGTATGTTTTATATTATATGATCAAGTAAGTCAAATCATATAGTTTCCGGAAACGGTTGTTTTCTACATTGGGTTATTTTACCACTTATTTTATATTATTTTATTCATTGATTTATTTTACAGTGGTTTGATTGATTGTTCTTAGTAATTCCTTTATGACGTCAACTCAATCAGGTTTCGCAACTACGTGTTTCACTATATATTTTCTTAAATTTTTACTCATATTTAGTCATATACACTCTGTACTACGATTTTGTATTATAATTAAAATCATACTTGATTTTGATATCACTGGACAACACATTTTGAGTCTTTGTGTGTACTTGATATTAAACCAAGTTACCGTTATACTGTTTGGTCTGATGAATATGAAAATGGCCGTAAAAACTCCAGATTAATTTTAGTTTTGAAATTTTACCTGCATGTGCATATGCACATCTTATTAAAATCAGTGTACAGAAAATAAGTCGCTTATAATAAATCATATCTTACTAGAACGTATCTTACTAGCATATCTTACTAGAGCATACTATCATATCTTACTAGAGCTATCTACTAGCATATATTACTTGAGCTATCTACTAGCATATCTTACAAGATTAACTAGAGCATATCTTACATGGGTTCAACAATAGTCTGATAGCATTGGTACTACATTCCCTTTCCTTTGCTACATTTTAACATGGGTAGCAATTTCACGAAGAAATAATTCTTTGTGTTCAATACTGACAGCACTGCAGTTATCCGAGAAGAAAGTCAAACGAGAGTGTATTTTCAATAGCATGTTGCACTCTAGTCTCTTGCTGCATCTCTCATAGAGCTGTAAGAAGGTTGTACAATGGAGACAATCTATTTCCAATGGCCTCGACTTGAAAACTAGAACCATAGAAACTAGAGCGACTTGAAAACTAGAAAACTATATTTTGAAAACTATAGCTAAACCGCGATTTTTTTTACGTAAGGAAGGCTTTTTTACCTGTGAAATTGCCAAATCAATAAAATGTAAACAGTCAAATAAAAATATGTAAGTCATATAAGTCCACATGTCACTAATTCTATAATCTATAAGTTAATAAGTCAAGTTAAACACTTTGCAGAATCCACTTTAATTCCCTCCGTAACTCAACGACTGATCGTCAGCTGGCCAGTAAGAATATTAGTGGTTCGATTTCCGGTTGGGACAACAAGGTACTTTACAATGATGCCCTAACAAATCAACCCTGTACATTAGTGCAATGATGTCTTTGATCTCAAAGTGATCCTTGTATGACTGGCACGGATTCAGTGGACTCTGTTTTGTATATAAAGATCCTCTATAAATTTATCATAAAAGTTTGATTTGATACCTGATGAAAAATTTATTACAAATTCGCAAAAAACTAAAAAGTATAATATATATATATATATATATATATATATATATATATATATATTAGTCGTACTTCTACATTCTCTTGAATTTACATTATAATATATTTTCATCTTTTACTTTTGTAGCTTTTACTGTAGAATACCTCTTTCTATTGTCTTTACGCAGTACGGTTTTTAATACTTTCTTTGGCAACAGCAGATCACTTCTTTTCATTTCTGGGTATGGCAACATTGGTCTAGTCATATATTGCTCGTCATGGTTGTAATTTAGAGGTGTATTTTAGGGTATTTATATTTCCTATATTTTTTTCCAATCTTTATGCTTGTCGTCCATATAACATAAGTTTATAGATAAAATCTATCTTGTGTTTCAGAAACAAGGATTTTTGTGTTCATTTCGAAGGGATATATGGACTTAAAAAATAATTTTTTCGAAATGAACTAATCTTAAGCCTAGAGCTCTTCCACGTGCAAGCTGTTTTGCTTGATTTTTTTGCTTTCCTATTTTTATTCATCACCTTTGAAATTTGTAAATTATCTTTGTATTTATGACCTGCATTACGTTTCATAATTTTCTCTTTATGGTTAAATTTCCATTACTTCATTGTATTTTGTAGACAAATTTTAAGATAGTATATTATGAGTTACTGCTTACATTTTACCATTGGATTTACAATTTTATATTATATATATATATATATATATATATATATATATATATATATATATATTTAGAATTTCATTCTAAAAGTATTCAACATTAGTCTTTTCTACATATTATGCATTCCCATCCAATAAAATTATATATATATATATTTAGAATCTCATTCCAAAAGTATTCAACTTTAGTCTTTTCTACATATTATGCATTCCCATCCAATAAAATTATATATATATATATATATAAATATATAAACTTTAAGTTACACAGTTTTATTAATATGCACTGAAAATTAAAAATTAATTTTTAGCTTTAACAACCTTCTTGTTCATATCTGACTAAAAATAAAACCATAGGACACCCATAAAAGAATTGTAATTGGATATCAACAAATTTTGAGTCACAATAGAAGTAATAACTTAGAAATGACATATATAAGAATGATTACATTCAATTCATATAAATTTCTCTGGGACAATTTTGATTTAAAATTTCGTCAGCATATTTACATATTTATATAGTTAAGATTATATGTATATATAAATATGCTGACAAGTGATTAGTTGATTAGATTAATTTCATTCTAAAAGTATTCAACATTAGTCTTTTCTGCATATTATGTATTCCCATCCAAATAAATTATTTTCTAGGCGTCCGGCAATTTCAGTTTTAGTCATATCTGGCCAAGAATGTTGTGATGATTATTTTTTACTTTTTAGTGCATTTTACTAAAACCGTATAACTTAAAACATTTTTATAATGTTTTATTCTAATAAATATTACAACGCATAAATTATAGTTTCATACACTTTCTGACTGCATAAGCAATATCCATATAAAAACATACACAGAAGCCTCAACAATGCAATCCCTCAGTTCATCTTGACTTCCTGCAATAACCATACTCAACATGCGTGAGCAAATCATTCCCTTCAATGCAAAACATTCATCACTTTACGACGGTTATTACAACAATCGCACACTAGCATCAGTTATGCTCACGCGTTTCAGCATGACTTATAATACACAGTGTGCGGAGTCCTTACTCTAGGAATTATGTCCAAGGACATACGGAAAATCGAAATTATAAAGCTAGGTCGATGCGAGTATTACTATTATTATTGTTAAATTTCTGACTACAGTTAGGCAGATCGTATATATTATTGTAATGGATTTAAGCATATGGAATATTCAAAGAATACTATATACATCTTTAAATGTGCCTTATATCTTTAAATCTTTATATCTTTTTGCTTTATATCTTTAAATATGCTTTATATGCTATCTACACTTTATATCTTTAAATGTGCTTTATAACTTAAACTTATTATCTTTGTTCTATATCTTTAAATATGCTTTATCTTATTATCTATGTTTTATATCTTTAAATATTGATCCTGGACATATAATTACAAATTCTTTTGAAATAAAACTGCCAATCCACAGATCGAAAGAAAACCACGATCGAACGAAAATTTTGCTCGACAAAGAAAAACAAATCTATTTATCAAAGAATTTTACATGGATTTTAAATTGAATAGTGGCCAGAGATCAACGTTGTTCCAAAACAAGACATTTTCTCATCGAATACGTTGTCTGAAGAAGGGCAAATAAATGTTCGATACTACTCTTTTGAAGAACAAATCAACATGCGCATCTTTACAACTAAAATGCGTTGCCATTTTTTATTTTGTTTTATGAAACTTTCGTTTTGCCTGCTGGTTATGTCCACAGCATCGAACACATGTCGAAGAAATATTGTGTTTTAAACATTTTGCTTTGACCTGTGGAGTCTTATGAAATTTTATGAAAATAATTAATTTTATAAAACAAATCAAACTGCGCATTATTGCGATTAAAATTTGTTTCAATTTTCTATTTTGTTTCATGAAACTTTGTTTTCTCTGCTGATTATGTTCACAGCATCGGACACTTGTTGGAGAAATCTTAGGTTTCGAATATTTTGTTTTGACCTGCGCACACGCGGTCTAATGTTCAAAATTTTATGAAAACATCTTCAACTCCGTAGAAGGCATTTCTGGAATAATTCAAAATCTGTCTGTCATTCTACTCGGAACTTATAGTGTAAATGTTACAATTAATAGAATATTCCTTACGCATTGATTAGTGAAAAACTATAAATGCTTATTTATTAAAACAGAAATTCAATAAGATATTAAAAAATCGACAGTTACTTCAATTCTATGAACCTGAAATGTTTTTGCGCGAATAACATCGTGTTCTCTGTGGATGGTTTGTTTTCGCTAGACATTTTCATAAAATATTAAAATATTTAAATTATAAACATTTTCCATATAGTTTAAAATACAATAATATCGAAATCAGAACCACCATTTAAAATAGTTTAACATCTTAAAATATCGAAATTATAAACACTATATTTTAAAACTAAATATTTTATCCATATTCTAATACCCTATTGGAGCTTTCAAAGGGCTACAAATTATTACTTATATTCCATAGCTAGCGTTTTTTGTTTGAAAAGATTGCAAACTCGAAACACGAAAAAAAAATATTAATTTTCCTGAACTTGACAAGCTGATTCCTGGAAAACTATAACATATTTGTAAATCCAAATTATTAATCTAGAAACTGGAATTTCCCACACAGAATTTTTATCGCTTACTGTTTATACCCATCTTTTGTAGTTTACAAGATATTTCGATTAAAGGCAATCAAAATTGAAGCAAAAATTCGCTCGGACAAAACGTTTTTGTTTATATTTGTTTAAAAAAATTTCAAAATAATTAAAAATTAAACTTATTCTTATATATTCATAAATAGAACCATATTTTCGATAAAATAAGTAAAAAATGTAACAGCCCAAAGTATTTATATTTTTCGTAACGCTCTGATTTCTTCCTGGCATACGCCAACCATAGATGTCGTTCACTTCAAATGGAACTCGCTGACGTAGGTTACATTAATATATCTATTATAGACATAAAATCAAAACTTTTGGTTACAAATTTGGGACAGTTAGGGAAATTTAGGAAAAAGTAAAGAACCTTATTTTTAGTGAAAATTTTAAATAAGTATATTTTTACAGACTTTACATGTAAAGAGATGGAATTCTTGTCTTAACTAATAAATGCGTAAGAATTTTTCTACTAACTAAAACTTTTACTCAGCGAGCCCATGTTAACTCTTTATGTCAAAAATTAACAGTTTTCTAAAATTTTAGACATAAGTTTTTAACTGCAAAATATGTTTAGAGCAGATAAAATATTGCAAACGTATTACATCTTTAAAGTTTAGCATTATTATATTTTTGGACTCAAGTCTTGCTGAGATTTTATGCTCTGTTTCGGAACACATAAAAAACACAACTTAAGGAAATAAATTTTGAATTTAATTCGTACTAATTTGAACTACAATAGATTTTGACACTATTATAAAGTTAGAATAATCTTAAAACTGTCTCTTGCATAATTAACAATGATGAAAGTGATATAAAGAGGGTTTGTTTTCATTCACACAGGCGAAAACTTGGCATTTGGAATGTGAACGAAACACGAACCAATGGAAAATAATGTGTAAATCT
The DNA here is from genome assembly GCA_951213105.1 of Amaurobius ferox. Classification (NCBI taxonomy): domain Eukaryota; kingdom Metazoa; phylum Arthropoda; class Arachnida; order Araneae; family Amaurobiidae; genus Amaurobius; species Amaurobius ferox. The sequence continues at coordinate 57,635,628 of OX578146.1, forward strand.
TGTGATGTTCATAGTCTGCATTTTTTTTTTCTTTTTGAATTTTCTAAATGCAGGTTTATGTGAACCAATATTTTAAAGTTGCATGTTCTTGCACGTCTCCGTAACATATTTAATTGTAATATGTATAAGTAACCGTCTTTGAGAATTTATAAGCGTATTTTTAACAAAAAATAGTATTAATGCATACGATTTAATTACGTTGCTAAATGGCATTATATAATTTTCTTAAACTAAATTTTAGGAAAAAATATCGTCTTGATCATGCTATTTGAATGTAAACGTTTCTTTTTTTATTAACATCTTGACAACTCATGTTCTTAAAAATTCGAAACAATAATGATGTGAAGAAAGAATAATCATACTGAATTTGGAAAAACTCCGTCAAAAAGTGTGGATTGGTATACATAACAGACAAACAGGCAGAATGTCCATATATATACTCACGTTTGAGAAAATTGCAAAACCTTGAAGGAATCACGCTATTGAGCTAAAACTCACAGCAAATGCAAATGAGAGTGTGCTATGCAAATGATTAAAATGTCAGAGTCACCGCGCATGCATGGGCTAAGCAGCACGTCTGAACTTTTGTTTCAGCCTTTTAAATAGACAGCGGCAGTTTGACGTCGAAAATAGTCTATGGTTATCTACCAGCAGTAAACGTTTCATGAGAATTCATTATGTCTCTACCACGACAGAGGGCGCCATATGAGCAAGTTATGGAGTTTGAATGGGGTCGAATGATCGGCCTTCATGAAGAGGGTTCTTATCGTGCAATAATAGCTCATATGGAACGCAATGCTACGACAATGATACGAGTGTGGAAGCAGTGGACTGGCGAGAATCGGAAGAGTCGCAAATCCGGCAGTAGATGACGAAATTTTACATCAGCACGGGAGGATAGACACCTCATCCGCATGGCTGTAATGGAAGGTACATATTCATCTCGACAGTTGGCAAAAAGTTGTAGCACTGTTACAGGTGTGTAATTGTCTGCTCCAACATCTTGTCGGCGTTTGCTGGACTGTAGATTGCGTGCATTAATCCCTTTGTACAGGACGCAAAACCATCGACGCCTGCAGCTGCAATGCATCAAAATAGATACTAGATTGCCGATTGACAACAAGTCGCCATTTTTAATGAACCCCGTTTTAATTTGGAGTACAATGATGGCCGCATCCACGTCAGAAGCTATTGCGGTGAACGCAGCCTTCCGGAGTGCATTATCCAGCGTCATACTGGACAAAGGCCACGAGTGATGATCTGGGGGCGCCATTGGGTATCTTGGTCGATCTCAGCTGCTAAGAATTATGGGTAATCTCAACAGCAACCAGTACATTAGAGAAGTTCTAGAGCCTGAAATAGTATCTTTATTTTAACGCATTCATGGAGATGTATTTCAACAGGACAATGTCCGTCGACATGTTGCTAGGAATGTTCAAGGCTAATTTCCAACACAACAGATACAGCTTCTTCTTTGGCTTGCCTGTTCACCGGATATGTCGCCTATTGAACATGTATGGGATTTCGTTGGTCGGCGTCTCGCACGTCCCGTAGCTAATGCGTCTGAACTTTGGGGTCGGAGAGAAGCAATCAGGAAAGCTCCTCCTCAGGTATAAATTCGGTCAATTTGATTCAATGCCACGTTATATAGAAACACCTATTAGAGCGAGTGGTGGCTTCACCAAATATTGATTTTCGACGTGTAATACTGTTTTTTGTTGTAATCTTTTTTTTTTTTTTTTTGTAAATTTAATCGTTTATGTGTATCAATACAAGTCGATTGTGGAATAAATTTCATTCAAGTAGGATGATTCTTTCATAGTGTTGCATTTTTTATAAACAAGAGTTTATATATAACAATAGATAGATAATGATGAATGTTATCCTTTATTATATATCGTGTCACACTCTAATAACTCGACATATATGAACAATTTATTCCCTTCAATGCAACACATGCTTCATCGTAGACTGTTATTACAACAACCACACATTAGCATCATTTATGCGCAAATATTTGTCGGCATAACTTATATTACATAGTGACCACATTCCACATTTCGCTAAGGAATTATTTTCAAGAAGACAGAGTAAATCGGAATCATACTGCGGGTATTACTAATATTATTTTTGAATTTCTAACTATAGTTATATATGATTTATTTGATTCGAGACCATAGTAGATTTAATGAAGTATATAAGGTGTATTCAAGAAATTGATTGGTTTATAAAATATGTTACTGTCACAAACCTAACGTGCCACAATAGTTGTGACCATAATTTTGAATATAGTTTTCCACATATGAGATAAAAATCGAACCATGCGCCACTTAGAAATACCTTTAAAAGAGCAAATTTTAAAAAGCTTCACCGTCCCGCTTTTTTGCCCGTTCAGCCTACTAAGTCACCGTGTCTTCCTTCCAGGTCACAGTGGGTGTGTCTACAGGATCTAGAAAGATTAAAATTCACCGCTGCCATCTAAATCGGAACAAGTATCGCTTAACAACAAACTTTTTAAAAGCGAAGATTTAAAAAAAGTCCCCGTCCCATTTCTTTTGGCTTCCTACATCTGCGTGTGGGGGGGGGGGGGAGTCTAGAGGATCTAGAGAAACCTAGAAACACATCTCTTCCTTCTTGCGCAGCCACAAAAGTCGTAAAGAAACAAATTTAAGTCCAAGTTTAGCGTGAGCAAGTGGAGTGGACCCATTTCAGTGAATAAAATACATTGTGAAAATTACATCAAAATCGGAGCAAACGTAGCTTAACACTTCCCGTTTTGAAAAAGAAGATTTTGAAAATGTCCCGGTCCCCCTTATTAACCTCTTTCCCCCATCTCGCACACCCTTTCTACCACGGTTGCCCACTTCTTTCACCAAACCTAAAAATAAAAATCAAAAATATAAAACGAATATTCCTGTAAAGATCCAATCTCGAGTCGATAGGCAGACAACTACTTTCCGGATCAAAGTCATTGATTCATGAATTCCATTGTAAAAAAAATAATAAATAAATTCACAACAAAAAGAGTTGAAGTTTTGTAGAGCTAAAGCATAGCACTTCGCACTGACAAAATTTGCACCGTACCTGTAATAGTTATACATATATTGCTCAAGCATTTTAAAAATACCTATTAAAAATACTTAAAATCTCCAGTTTTAAACCTAAGTATCAAACGGACAAAAACGGAGTCCAGGTCCACTGGTTCTTTTGTTCTGCAAAAAAACAATGCAGATAAAACCAACCTCCTTCTGTACAAAATAAAATCAAATATGAGCAGCACATATGTTTCCATATATAAGAGCAAGGACATTACTTCTTTCACAGCGACTTTAAGGTGTACAAGCTCCATGTCACAATGCTTTTGGCACTAAAAAAGATCACATAAATTTAAATTTGACGCTTTTGGCAACATTTGAATCCAAACAGAATAACTTATTCATACATATACGAAAAAGTCTCTTCAAAACGTAATTGACATTCAATTAATATGCTGTGAAATAAATGACTATTGGCGAATTATCACTCGTCAAAATACAAAACCATTACTAAACAATTTTCGCTAGTGAATAAATAGAAAGGAAAAGAGCCAGGAGAAAAATTTGAACATATTTGTTGTATAATATTGAATATAGAAATTCAACAATGTTTTAGGCAATTTTTAGGCATAGCCACACATTTATGTAAAATTCCTGTTTTTTCCTCCAAAAAAATAGGTAACAATTCCAGCTCAAAATGCCCGCTAGGTGGTGCTAGTTAACATCTAAAACAACTGTTGTTTTTCCGTTTGACTACGTGTTTTACATTGGCGGATTCGTTATATGAATTGGTACTTTTCCATTTCGCCGGCGCAGGCGATAAAGTCGCCAAAAATACTACAACCGACGCCAAAAATACTACAAACGATATTAAAATGTTTATGCCTCCAAAGTAAAAAATTCTTAGAACTAACATTTATTAACATTTTTTTATGTGTATATTGTGTGTTGTCGCCAATAAAATCTGCTTGTCGAAATTTGCGCCGGCGAAATGGAAAAGTACCCATGTATTTTATATTGATCTTATTTTCAATTTTTTTTTACTTTGATTTTCTTGTATTTTTAAATTGGAATACCTTGCTCTGGCTAAATTTCAGAGACCGGTACGGTCGTTTTTTTATTATCGCGCCAAATAGACGACAAGCGGCGTGATATGTTGCGATCTTGATAACTCTTTAATGCTTCATAATTATGGTAACCTGGCGAGTCGGTGGTTACTATGGCAATTGTCTCAACATCCGGCGCCAGAAAAGTCGCCAAATTTAAAACCGTACCGGTCTTTGGAATAATGCCCTAGCGGCTACTACGGTTTATGGTGTAGTGCCCTTTTGTACATCAAATTGCATGAAAGACTGTGTACATATTTTTGAATTTTTCTCGGAAGTCAATCGTTAGGAGAAATGGATTAAAGCAGAGACTCTTCAGAAAGTGTGTATACATGTATAATTTCGGCATAAATTAAACTGTAGTGTTTGAAGTGTGAATATACCTCGGTTGAAGTGTGGACATTTCAAATCCATCTTGTTCTTAATAGTTAAGAAGTTGTTGAATTTTCAAAGAAAGTTTGTATACATGTATAATTTCGGCACAAATTAAACTGCAGTGGTTGAAGTGTGAATATACCTGAGTTGAAGTGTGGACATTTCAAATCTATCTTGTTCTTAATAGTTAAGAAGTTGTTGCCTTTTCAGAGGAAGTTTGTATGCTTGTATAATTTCGACACAAATTAAACAGTATTATGAGCAATTGATCAAAAACGAACCATCACTGCTAAGCTAGGTGACACAATCAAACATAGCAAATATTGGTTGTGGTTTATATACTTTGTATAATATAGCAATATAAATGAAAAAAATTTCATTAAAATTTTCATTTTGATATCTATACATAATTTTTATGTATGTTTACATCTTATTGTATGCAAATTCAAATCAGATTTAATTTTACAAGAAACTTGAGCGAAGCTAGATTTTCTATTTAGCAATGTATCTATCAATGTATCGATCAATCCATCTATCAAGATATCAAATTATCTAGCTGTTGCCGCTAGATGGCGATACTTAACATATTTTGTAGGTGTGCCGTTGTTTCCACTTTTCATCAATAGAAAACCGGGAAATGTACGGACATTTTAGATAAAGGTGGCTATGATTGTGGTGTCGAAATCTGTGAAAGTATATATTTCTGTTTTAAATGCTCTTTCAAATCATGTAAATGTAAGATTCTTCGTCCGATAATCTGCGGCGAAGCGAATCTGATGAAATATACGTGTCCTTGACTCCTCCTGCTTGAAAGAGAAAAGCCGTTGAGTGCTGTAATTTTATGTTGTTTATTATTCTCGCTGTTTCTGCATTGCGAGTGCTCATGTATATGTGTTTGTGAGTCAGATGCTGTAAATGTAGAGTGACGCGCTTGGCTTTGTTCGTCAGATTTGGATTTTTAGTCAGCAGAGGCAGTCAATTAAAATTTATCTGGTCGAAATTGAAAAATGGCTATATTTTGTGGAATTAAACTTAATTATGGTTCAAATCTCTTTTTTATGGTGACTGCCCTACCGTGGATAAAGATAAGTGTTGTAAGTATAAATACTTAATTAATTAAGGCTGGTTATGAAAACTTCCAGTTTCTGACTAGTTATAATGATACAAATTTACTAAGTTACCAGCCAAACAAAATATTATAACTTCAAGTTTGACTATAATAGTTTGATATATTTCAAGGATCATTTAATATAAGTTAAGTAAAATTATGAAAATATAACTACTTATTTGTGAAATCATAGAAGAATGGAACGCAGAAGTTCCGTGTTTTAAAAATGGAATTTTATATTGCATTCATGCTGTATTGAACTGGATAACTTCAATTTAATTAAAGAAATTTTGTTTAACTTAAATAAATTGGAACTATTATTTCATGTTTTTGTTTTACTTGCCATATTTTGTGTTCGAGCCATTGTGGAGTCGATTTCGCTTCACATCAGGGAATGGATCGACAACTGGTGTTTAGTACTAACTACTCGATCACTTTTAGGCCAATTGAAGATGAACATATATTATTAATTCATTTAACTTTTCTTCAATTTTTCGAATGTAAGTGTGAGTAATCTGTTACGATTCCGCGCTTACATGATAATACTTACTACTTTTTTGATCTTATGTTATTTTGGAAAACGTAAAATATATTTAATAAAAGCGCAATATGTTGAGAAATCTTTACGCTAGCATTCTGAAAAATTTTGCTATTCGTTTCTAATAAAAATTACGTCAAAAATAATTATTTATAGATCATTTTTGAAGGTTCTGATATTTTAATGATTTAAAAAAATTCATTTAAAAATTAAACGGTATTCCAAACATTCGATTGCATTTAAAATTAATAAATGTCCAGTATTCACTGACTGCAATAACTGTACTAAATTATTTTCGAAGCTATTCATTTGTGCGTGAGATATCGTATGCACAGACACATGTACATACACGTGAACACACACACACACATAAATACATGCACACACACTAGCATACACACTAACAGTCGTCACCCTCAAAACGTTCGATTCGAGTTCAGTGATGCTAAAGTTGATTAAATTGATGAAGTTGATTGCTTAAGTTGTTCAGTGATGCTCCTTCATTCCGCTGTAAACTTTATTTCGAATTCCCAACCTCGGCATTATACATTTGACTATGCATGTAGGGAAAACACAATATTTTATTTTCCAAATTAACACTTAGGAATAAAATAAATCAGGGAGTATAACAGACCCCAATAACTTTATACCAGAGATTAACAATACTATAGTTCTTATACACATAACACTGTCTAATATCACTGTCTAATATAAATCAAACAAGCGCATAGTTGTATATACTCGAATTCGATTTACTAAGCAAAAGTGATAAATTGCCTTAGTATAATTTAAATTTCACTCATCTTTCAAAACTATTATGCAGAATCGTGGTTGGGTAGAGCACAGATTTCCAGTTAAGTAATTCCCGCATATATAGGGTTCTCATATATAGGGTAAATTTGTAAGGAAAGGTTATAGAGTATATCCAATACGTCTATTTCAGAGTAGTGACCATGCCCGACGTTTTATCTATCTATAAAAATATGAACGAGTCTGGTAGAATAAAGGGTTTGCAGCGCACCTAGAGGAGATTTTAAAAAGCCAGATTAATGAACTTGGCAATAAAGCGAGACAGAAGAAAAAAAATCACTTTCCCTACAGACTCAAATTTATTTTATCTTCATTTCTTAAATAACTCATTAAATTAAGTTTAATTGCACAAAATAACACGCATAATCATTTTAAATTACACTGAATTTGCACATTTAGTCTAATTTTCGTTTTCATTAGGTAACAGGACGTAGTTTTAAAGCAAAAACAACTAAAATGTCTCGAAAACGGCGAGGACTAAGTATTCTTCTCATCGTTAAGCGTTACGTATAAAACAACCATTTAATTCCTACATTTGAACATACGTAGTCTTTTGCTTTAGATTTTGACGATTTTTGAGGGTCATTTTGCAAGAAAATGTAGGGTCTTTTTATCCAATATATAATCAGCATCAGCGTAACCTACAAGTGACTTATATACCAAAACTGTGTGAAATTTGGTCACATAGTTTTTTTTAGCTAGATTAGACACATACAATTTTTGTGGGTCCTTTCGCAAATAAGCGTTAAAAATTATCCGTCAGAACGAGTTTTTTTTTCTTGCTTTCACTTGAAATATCTTCGAAACTATAAAAGATAGATAAAAATAGTAAGCACAAAAATATGTATGAAGAAATTTAGTTTTTACATCTATATTTATTTTTATAAAAAAAGAACTTTTACAGTTTTCAACCAATCATCTCGTCAAGTTGAAGAAGATTGGAAATTTTCCGTTTTTGAAGTGTGTAATGCTTATATCTTGAAAACTGAAAGTGCTAAGAATAAACAATAAGCAAAAAGCAAGATATTTATAGCTTTTTGAAAGCCTATAAGTGTATATAATTGGATTTTACATCAAGTTTTTATTTTTTGAAGTATAGTGGTTAAAATTTTGACATTTGAGCATCTTAACCTGGGTTTTCCTATGGATAGAAAAGCTCACGATTTTTGCACCTCAATCTCTTTACTTACTCGTTGGGGATATATTCAACCACGAGATATGTTGATCTGTTTTAAAAAAGTTAGAAAGTTAAGTGAACTTGGGGATTCAAAAGACGTTTAATGATTAGCTGGTTTTAAACAGAATAGATGGCAATAAGCATATTCAAGTACGTATTTATGTGCCGCCAGGAAAATTTATAGATCAACTCGAATGTAAAATCTCGTCAGAAATATTGCAAAAGTTTAATTTAGATACTAAAATCCAGTTTGTAAAATAATTGAATATTTTGAGGCGAAGTCTATGGTCATAAGTTCCAGACGAAACCTGGGCTGAAACTGAAAGTGCTAGCTAGTTATAAACAGTTAGCGAGTAACTTGCACTGCTTTAAAAGCCTGTAAATGAAACAAATGAGTCTGAAAAAATCGAATAAACTTAATGAACTGCATTTTTTTTAACAAAATATTATTTAGCAAAACCATTTCGATTCCATCAGACTGAAACTCCCATCGATTTTTTTTATCTGAACGTCTCAAAACTGGCTAAATTTAGTCATAAAATGCCTCAGATGGCAATTCCACTTTTCATTCCTTGATTAACATTGCGTAATGTTTTAGAACTAATGATGCTGAAACTGTTTAACTAGTGTTGGAAACAATTGGCAATACAGTGAATAGTTAGTTAATCAATAGTTTTGCACAAAATCAGCAATACATCATTTTGCGCAAAATAGACAATCGATAATTTCAGAAAACTATAGATTGCTTATTACTTTTCTTATATACATAATGTATAAGGAAAGTATTGTGACGGGGTCGAAAATTCGAATTCGAGTTTTCGACGCGAGAGCACGTTTCAAGCATCCCTGATCACGAATCAAACATTTTTGAAGTGATGTATGTGTGTGTGTGTGTGAAAGTATGTGTGTGTGTGTGTGAAAGTATGTGTGTGTGTGTGTCAGTGAGTCTGTGGAGACGATAACTGACGAACGAATGGACCGATTCGAACCAAATTTGGTACAAAAACCACAATCTGTAAACACTGGAAGCCTATTGTTTTTATACGCAATCGAATGTTCAGAACCCCCTTAAATTTTCGAATGAAATTTTGAAAAAATCGTCAAGAAATCAAAACCACTAATAAAGTTACGCAAATAGACATTTCGTATGTAATGTTTCATTAGAAAACGATTGACATAAAGTTTAGAACGCTAACATGAATCGTTCTCGAGATATTGTACACTTTTAAAAACAATTATCAAAAAGTCATATAAAATTAAAAAAAATATTTCCTATTGAGAAGCAGGTTCACTTTTCATGTGTAATACCATGCGATAAATTGAGTGACATCATTCTCGTGGATCTAGCTCGTTCCGTTCATGAAAAAAGATACTTTGAATAATACTTTTGTATTTGAAAGAAAATAGTCATTTATCTGCTGTAAGAATAACTTACTTGTTAGTACATAACGCTTGGCGAGATTTTGGCGACGAATTTGGCGGAATGTTGCCAACTTGGCGACTTTTTTTAATGTTGCCAAATTAACGAAAATCTCGCCAAATGGATAAAAATGACGCCAAATCAATGAAAATGACGACTAATTGTCGAAAATTCAATATCTTGGAAAGAATATTAGTATCTACTATAAGAAAAACCTATTTTTTTTACTGTAAAAGTAGTAAATTCATTACATTATATAAGGAAAGTCATGTGTTGCCCACATCAGATTTTTTTAGTAATGTTACTCATTAGTTTTACTCAGACAGAAAAATAGTTCGGATTAATTGCTCCAATCGTTGATGAGAAACATCTGGTATGAATTTATTTCCATTGTTAGATTCAATTCAAAATCAGTACTTAATCTTAGAATTCTTACCATTAAACGAGATTCAAACTGTGTGCACTAGCACCAGCAATCTAACGTTGAAATTAACGATGCTGCTTAGACGCAAGTATGCATTCTGAAATTGATACAGGAACGGATATATTACAAACTCACAAAAAACCACCACTTTATGGTAAAAATTACCCTCCTAGTACAAAAGGCAAACACGACCTTCCTATCAATGTTATGAAATCTCAAAATGGTTAGCTCAAAGTTCTATCTTAGGCATATTTTACAGTTTTCAACTCATCACCAACTTCTTACAACCAAAAATAAAAAACAGTGCTCTTTCGATTATGAATTTTTTCTCTAATGAAGACATGGTGACTTTAAAAATGTAAAAATGATATAACAGCAAATTAGTTGTAATTTCCGTACAGTAATAGTAAATAAGTTCGGAAAAATACAAAATGAGTGCGAAATTATAATTATAATTTATAAACTACACTAATGATTATGGTAATAATTGGGCCTGAAAATCGCCTCGATAAATAGATAAGTGCTAGAATAAAATGTTGACTAGTCACATGTACATTATTCAAGATAGGTAGTAAAATAACAACCCATATAACAGAATATAAGCCAATCTGATATTTTTTGCTCAATACAGCAAGACGCAACTAAGTTTTAAAAAAGCCATGACTTGCTCATCGCCTAGTCAATTATATTGATTTTGGACAGTTCAAGCCCATTTAATTAAAGCGACAAATGATTATTTAAAATTTTAAAAGGGAAATATTAATTTTCCCTTTCTGAAAGTTATTTGTTCAAGATATATAATAAATAAAAATTTGAAAATCATTTTATGTTATTTATTTACTCAGAAAGAGAAAACGCTTAAATATCTCAATAATGACAGACGTGTATAAATTTTTTAAGCCATAAATCACATTTTTATACTGAAATTATTTAATACAAGTAAATTTAAAATAAAATTAAACAAAAATCAATTAGTAACTGAATGTGTCCGAACTTCTTTTTCAATGATCTTGGAATAATTTCTTCTGTGAAATCACAAAATTGAGTTCCAAAGTTGATTCACAGAGTTGATTGTTATTCCCGATAAATCAAAAAATATGTTAGTTTCCTTTTTTTCCCTAACTTCATTAAATCCTTCTATCATCTATTTTGTAAACTCCTTATTAATTAAATATTTTAATTAAAAGTATTTTGACAGAATTTTTAATATTAAAACTTCGATGCGAAATACTGTAGGGCAATTGACTTTGTAGTGAGAAATATGAGAAAAGTTCAATTGCTAAAAAGAAAATTTGATTAGGCTTTCAATTGACTGCAACTAATACAAAGAAAAATATAAAGAATATCAGGAGTGAGTCTCTAACGGATTTTTTTATGCTTTCACATTGCATAGTGTTTAGTTCTAATTGTATCACAATCATTATCAGGATGGAAAAAGCGATGTACCTTTAACGGATTAAGTACCCAAGTTATTCTTTTAAAATATTTCGCATAAATTAAGAAAAGTTTTTTCTTTATCAAGTTGGCAACAGCTTACAAACACCGATGGATGTATTTAGATTGAATATATTGGTTTGAACTACTTTGAAATTTTGATATCACAGCGTAGTTCAGCTTATTAATTTCCCACTTACTACATACTGCCATGGTCAAACTCCCATAGTCACTGATAGTAAAGTGCCTCCTCCTTCAACCACAGAAATAGCTAAACCCCCAAAACTGACTAACCAAAAATCTAAACTAACCAAACATTAAAGAGAGATTGAGAGAGAAAGAGAGAAAATGAAATTTATCAATGAAAATCATCGATGGTTGATATTTACTGAACCTATCCTATCGATAGTTGACAAGTTTCCCAACTTAAATGTCTTATTAGCAAGATTTAGCCAGTTTGGGGAAAGTTTAGAACCTAAAAATTGCCATAAAAATTTAGCTTTGAAATGGCTGTTTGCTGCCTGCCTAGAAAGACTATTCGTAAAATCTAGCAATTTTTTTCATAATTCTAATCATAAAATTGATCCAAGTGTTGCGCATAAAATAAATTTTATTTAAACCCAAAAGTGATTGATAATTGATTCAAAGTTGAGTGATAGTTTTCGAAACTTTGGCTAAAAGTAATCTATAAAAACTATCAATTACCTTGGTCACAAAGTTAATTTTGCGAACAATAGTGAAAATGGCTTGATTTATAGTGAAATTAGTTAGATTGGCAACTTGGTTAGATCGGTTAAAGCATAATTTTCAGTTTTACTTGTGAAAATGAAGTATAACTAGTGAACCCTGACAAATTACAAAAAAACCATCCTAAATAAAATGCTGTTTAATTGAAATACATTTTTTTCAGCATTGCTATTCTAATTGTAATTTACTATTTGCCTGTTATTATATTAGATGTAAATATACAGTATGTTGCATTCGTTATAAGACAGTTTTAATATATCACAAGAAAATAGCTAAAATATAAACAGAAGAAGGGCTAAAATTATATACACTGAAGAGCCAGAAAACTGGTACACCTACCTAATATCATGTAGAGCCAATGAGGTATAAATCAATATCAATGAAGGTACGTTGCACAGTGCGTACGCTGACACTTGTTGATGGCCCTGCATTCAAATCCGCAGCAATTTGAGGAAGTGTTGCACGTCTATCTCGTATAAAGATTCTTTTCAGCCGTCGATGATCCCGTTCTGTCAAGGTCTTTTTCCGTCCACACCGCTGTCGGAGATTTGAGATTTTACCCGAAACCTGATATTCTCGGTACACCCTTGAAATGGTCGTGCGCGAAAATCCAAATTTCATCGTTACTTCGAAAATGCTATGCCCCATCTCTCGTGCGCCGACTATTCCTCCCCGTTCAAAATCACTTAAATAGTGATAACCTGCCATTATAGCAGCAAGAACCGATCTAATAGCTTCCTCTGACACCTTGTTGTCTTATATACGCACTGTCGACCGCATCGCGTTACGCTGATTGGTTGCATACCTCCATCATTTGTATACGCCTGACTGTACCAGTTTTTCTGACTCGTCAGTGTATATGGCTTAATAATTGGTCTTATAAAGGGGTTAAGCAGAGGACCACACTATCATCCCTAGAGATCCTCTACTATAGGCTGACTTATCAAGCATATTGAAGCTCATAGGGTTCCATACTACAGTTAGAAAAATTATGAAATGAGTGTTTAAAATAAATACTTTATATAAAAAAAGAAGTTTCAATTAGAATATTATAGAATTTAGCTCACACAAGTATGCTCCAGTACCGGGTATCTAATTATTTATTAGCCATTGTTTTCTTCTTTCTTCGTTTCTAGGAAAGCAAAATAACCTAAAACCCTTTCTAGAATTAGAGCAGTTTGGCGCACAACAACTACCCATAATTATTTCAATTATACTTCCTAAAGTGAAAATAAGAATAGAGTTAATGCTAATGGATTGCGCTTCCAGCTATGGTGGGCTTCAATATGCTTGATGAGTCAGCTCGTATATAGAGGAGCCTTAATTATCCCATTGTCAAGAATATAAACCCAAGTAACCAATATTTGTTAAAACATCACTGTGTGACCTTAGAATGCTATAAAAAATGTGTTTACTATTTCACTCCGCATTGAATGTTCATTTGTTACCCATTCCCTCCGACCTCACTTTGAATGATTGGATGGTGTTAGCCACATTCATTGCTATTTCGTTGCAAAACATAGGTTTATTCATATATCTAAAAATACGCTCCATTGTCATTAGAATACAGGGAAACCAATGCTCTTACGGCATAGCAAGCAATTACTAAATGGAATTTCGCCATTCAAATACTTTCTTAATCCCTATATTTTCTGTCCAGAAACCCTTTGTTGTACGTAATTAGTCTTTGCACATACCAACTCACAACTAAAGTCAACAATTTCAGCTAGAAGTGAATTTCTGTTTTTCAAATTTTATTTTGCAGTATTTTAAAAGTTTCCAGCACGCATTATATTTTATGGAACATTAAAATATTTCTAAAAAAAAATGCTGCTTTCCGCTGTATTTTTTACCCTTCTTATACGGCCGTGCCGAATGCATCTCCATCAACAATTACAAAATATTTCAGCCAGTCATTCATTATTTATGGAATATTGGAATATACGCATTAATATACAGAGTGATAAAAAAAAATAGGAGCCAAACGTTACGAGATGGTTGTACACACCAAACCCAGCATTTTTCGTCACGGTTTACCGGATCGGAAATGAAAAGAAAAGGCGTCAGTGGGCGCTTAATGGTAAAACCGATGAGATCAGACGAAAACACAAAAATGACTTAGAAATTATGAAATGACATTTAATAAACAATAGTTACAGTAATAGCTTAAAAGAGTGACCACAAACTTGAATACACGTATACACGTCCCACAGCGGCGATGGAGGGATTGTCGAACTCCCTCGAACAGACCAGGCATATCGCGCCCTTCGACGAATTCCTCTTCAGATTCAAGGGGAGTGTCGTAGACAAGACTCTTGAGATATCCCTACAAAAAGAAGATCCATAGATGACTTGCATATCGCCTTTTTTCCCATTTGTAAATTCCTCCGTTGTTTCAAAAGTTAGAGCTGCGAACAACTCCTGCAAACTGTAAGGCCGCACATTCAGTGTTACGAACATTTGCATAAGTGTTCTTCTTTTTCCGCAGATGAAACTGCATACGTGGTTATTTTTTTTTCAATCAGAAAATAACAACCAGAATGACGTTTTTAAATTTGCAGAGCGGCCGCTTCCCAACGTTTAAATTTGCAGAGCGGCCGCTACCATCTCGTAAAGTTTGGCCCATCTTATTTTAATCACCCAGTATACATGTAAAAAAAATCATTTGCTCCAAGTTTAAATGAATGAACATGGCAAAGTTCCGGACATGGCCTACCAGAAGGACATGACCTTAAATTATTAAATATTATTTTTCTTTATACCTTAGTTTTGTGTCTTTCTTCATAATATAAGGTAGATAGTAATTAAGTATTACATTCAATTACTGTGAGAGAATTAAAAGGGTTTCACAGTATTAAAATAAATTTTCATCGTCTTAAATCGCCAGATTTATGAAGCAACTTAAAATGCCAATTAGATCAAAATGTCTCAACATTGTAAATATTCGAAAATCTTGCATTTCTGATAAATTTACAATAAATATTCCAACTTCCTACTAAGGATTATTATACGGTATCTGTGACGAGCCAACGGCCCTACCGTGCTGAAAACACCGGTTCTCGTTAGATCACTGAAGTCAAGCAGCATCGGGCGCGGTTAGTACTTGGGTGGATGACCACCTGGGAACACCGCGTGCTGTTGGCACATTTCGGGCGCGTCAGCCCGGTGGTTTGCGCGCTGGATTTACACTCTGCCACAACTGCCGCCGTGTTAATGCGAGTATCACGTTAAACATATGGGTCCGTAAGTCCTTCGGAGAGGTTTGTGAAAGGGGAAGGAGGGTACGGTCTCTGTGGATGCCTCCCCCACTGGGTTCCGGTCTAAATTGGATGGCACTTCCTGGCCGTCCAAACTGTTACCTTACACCTTTCTGGTAGGTCGGGCGGTCTGGGTCTCAACAACAACAACGGTATATGTGCCACTTGAAAGGGACATCTGTAACACGTTCCGAATAAATAAATCGTAGTAATATTGTCCCTACCGTCTCTATGGAAATAGAAATTGCCATTGGGACATTATTAAAAGATCCATAGAATTTAATCTATTTAATTTATTTAATATATTTTCTAATCATAAAATTTTGAACAGATTGCATGGCATAATATTATTGGAAATTTTAACACATATGTTGTATAAAATTTTACAAAAAACTAATTTAAATAAATAAACCTAATAAATTTTATCGTTCTGTTGATAAAAAGTTAATAATCAGTGCGTATGTTAATCGTCGTAGTCAAAACCCAGCACAGCGCAGTTTTTGAGGAACAAACTTCATCCCACGTTATCGTTTGACCTCTGAATTCTTCTATAAAATAGTCAAAGAAGCTTAACGTAAAAACTAGATGATAAAAATTTTCCGCTGTTAATGTCTAGATTTATAGCAAAATAAAAAAGCTTACGATTCAACGTCCTCAGAACTTTCCAAATTGCCAACCCTAGAATAAAGTAGACGAGCCTTTCTTTCTACGGTGAAATTTTCCAAAACATGGTCACATTATGAGCTTTTAAATAACTAAATGCCAAATATGTTTATTTTGTATCAATGTTCGAGAATGTTCGATTTGTGATCAGAGATCCTTAAAACGTGCTCTCCCGTCGAAAACTCGAATTCGAATATATTCAACCCCGTCACAATACTTTCCTTATACAATATAACGAAAGTAATAATACATTACTACAATTTTAAGTAAATGGGCGTGTCAAATAAGGGAACTGACATTAAGTTATCAAATATTTTTTCCTTTATTCATTAGTTATGTTTCATCTTTCGTCATGATCTAAGTTATATAATTATTGTGACATTCAGTTAATGTGGTGGAACAAGAAGGGTTTATAGTATTATAGTATAGATACATTATATGTTTCATCCATTCAAATCGACAGATCTATGAACAAAAATTTAAATGCCAAATATAAATTTTATCAACAATGCAAAAATTGGAAAATCCAGAATTTCTGGTAAATTTTCATTAAATATTCCAACTACCTTCTAAAGATTATTATACTGCGTGTTTGCCATATGAAAGGTATATGTGTAGTAAGTTAATTCTACTTGTAGTATTATAGTCCCCATCCCCGTCTCTATGGAAATACAAATTTACATTGTGGCTTTAATGGAAGATAAAGATTTAACTTCAAAATATTTAAACTATTTTATAATAATAAAATTTGCAGCAAATTTTATGGTATAGTGTTATTTCCACTTTTAACAATTACGTTGCAAACAATTTTACAAAATATTATCTTGAATAAATTAACGTAGTGAATCTCGTAATTATGTTGAAAAAATTAGTAACTTTGCTGGTGTTAGTCGTAGTCAAAACCCAGCACAGTGCGGTTGTGAAAAACAAACTTTACCCCCACGTTACAGCTTAACCTCTGTATATAGTATCAGACAACACAATAATGGTGATATTTTTGGCGAAACAACCGTATTATATCCAAATTCTTGGCATACCGGACTTCTATTAAATAATCAGAGAAACTTAAAATAATATATGCTGCCAATGTCCAGATTTATGGCAAAATACAAATTCTTATGATTCAATGTCTTCAGAACTCTCCAGACAATTTTCTACAGTTCCAAATGTTCCAAAATATGGAAATATCGACTTTTTAAATGGCTTACCTCCTTATTTTTGTATCGCATGACCAGACTGCAACGGCGATCATGCTTTTTTAATAATTATGAGACAAAATTACTCTCTTCAAAATGACCCTGTAAAGCCAATTTTATTATATAATTTATTACTATTATTTTTCTGAAGTTTAATTTATACCGAAATTTATAAGTTATTACTTCTCAAATTATTCTCAAAAACAAAGAAAATGGTTGTTTGACAGTAATATAAAGCTGAAAAAAAAAATATTCGTTAGACAGCCACATAAAAAGGATGAATAAATTATTAACTAGTTTTAACGGCAAAACAATGGCTTTCTCATAAGAATAAATCTGACGAAACACCAATACCAACAGGACCAATACTTACGGAAAATTTATAGAATAATAGAAAATTTATTATGTGCTAGATACATTGGCAGCTTCTTTAGCTAAATCATAATTATTAGTTTTAAATAAGAAAATAAACTGTAGGTGGAGCCACTTGCACAAAGGTGACGCCACCTAGCGAATCCATTGAATTAAAATGCCAAAACTGGACTTTCCTTGACTAAAATAAATGTGTATGTCAATACTGTTATTCCAATTACAATTATTTTTTGTTAGCGTATTGAAGAAAAATATTATGTTTATTGCGTTTATTATAACGTTGTAATTTTACTATTTGACAAAAGCAAAAAAAAAATATTGCATTAAAAGCATGAAAATATATTAAGGATATAGACCCAGTAAGGAGCACGAAAACCATGTGCATGGTGTTGACAACTTCACTTACTTGTTGGTGCAATTTACTATGGGATTTGTAATTACTGAAAAATGTTCCTTATTTGAATTCCACTTTGAATAATTAAATAGCAGAAGCCATATTAATGTCCTTTTAAATCCAGCTATTTGCTAGATGAATGCGAAAAAACAAGTGCAATCAAGGCAAAGTTAGCAAGTTACTTAATTCGTCAAATGAATTTTTAAGACCAATCACTTATATGAACACTTTGTGGTATTTGGATCACTGAACAACGTTTATATTTAAAATTTTTATTTGGCAATATTTTGACATTTTTAGCAAAATAGTTGGGCAAGGTTTTACATGTATACATTTAAGGGCATTAAAATAAAAGCATAAAAATGCCTTTTGTAAGATATTTGTAGTTTTCCGTTGGTATTTTTTGCCGTCTAACAGTAGTGATTTGGGACAAATCTATCTCCATCAGCGTTTTAATTTTTTACTTCCAACCATTATTTATCACATATAAGTACTACTTAAGTACCCCCAAAGTTATAATATTCGATTTAAATTAATCAACTTGGCCTTTTTATGTGACTTAATATTTAACTATTAAATTTCTTTTAATTAAACCAATTTTATTTACTCCTCTTTAAAAACTACGCAATGCAAAAAACGAAACAAAGTGTGATTATTCAAGTAATTCAAGAAAATTAAAAAAAAATAATTAGTAGTATAAAAATAATGATGAAATAAATCAACATTCTGAACATATATAAACATTGTTCTTTATTCTATTCTCATTGTCAGACATTGGCACTTATTAACAGGTTGTTATGTCATTTAATAATCAATTATAGAATTTTAAAAATACAATTATTAAAAATAAATTACTCAACATGTATGTTCTATATACATTCTCTCGTACTTATTGAAATTGATTGTTTGCCTAGAAGTTTTCTTCTATGTTTAAAAATCACATTGCTTAAAAATAGCAATGTCTTCATTTGTTTACATATGTCTTTTAAGGGTTTCCAAACAGAAATACATTTCAATGAAAAATCACATTTGTATCAATTTATAGTGCGCAATATGTTATTGTCAATTCTAACCAAAACAAACAATTTTCTGCTGTTACGATGTAAAATACACAGAAGAAAATACTTTGATGCCGAAATTTTCCTTATTTTGAAATATCGCTTTATTTTGAATTATTTAGAGTCGTCTATTTCAATTTTTTTGCAAACTTTCTATCATTCTTAGATATATTATGCTCCATTGTTTCGAATATTATTTTGTGAATTTCACACTCACCAGAATTGATTTAGTCTTCAGCAAACAATGTTTTATACAACAAAATGTTGCTATTTAATGCTAAATAAAATTCAAGAATGTAAATAAAACACTCTTTCAAATTGAAAATAGTTTTATGTAGAATTAAAATTGTATTATAATATGTATTACTTGTACATTACTTGCTAGCTGTTTACATTTTCTTCCCCAAACAGCATCGGCACGTTCAGAGTACATTTAAAGATAGTGTTATAAGTGTTATAGCGGTGTTAGGTGTTGTTGGCACGTGACATTCGACGTTTTACAATGGTGCAATATAGGACGTTCTTTTTCCGCGCCAAAAGAACGTGCTATTTGACAATCTATAATAGTTCAACATAGAATGTTCAATTTTTGTGCATATAGAGCATACTGTTCGACATTCTACGTAGTAGTTCAATAAGAACGTTTAGAAGAACGTGGTATTCGACATGCTATAGTAGTACAACATAGAACGTATATCTGTATCGAAAGAACGTGCAATTCAACGAGCAATAGTAGCACGAATAGCACTTAAAGTATTCTAGACTAACGTTCTTTTCAATTTTCTCTCTCTTTCTCCCTCCATCTCAAGATTTCCTTTGAGTCTATTTACGTTTTTCTTCCTTAAATCAGTAAAAATTTAGCTGTTAAAATCTATTGTTTCTATGTATTCCTGTATTAATGTATTTTCATTTTTATTTTCTCATACTATGTAATATAGTACAGAGAAAGTATTGTTTTCACGAAAATTTTCGAATTCGAGATTTTGATGCCAATATATGTTTTAGGACATCCTGAACACGTTTTCATTATTTTTGGAGTGATATCCGTCTGTCTGTACTGTGGTCGATATTTTTGTATACTAGCTGCAACAAATATTAATGGATTTTTTATGAAATTTTATATCCGGCTTTGTTATCAAAACAGCCAGATCTAGAAGGAATGTTTTTAAATTCGAGCGAAAACGTCGAAATTTGTTCACAATTTTATATTTTTTTAACATGGCAGCATATGACAAAATTTGATATATTCATGCATAAAAGGAGTTATTTATGGTTCAATGAATAAAAGCTGCGATATAATTTTTGTGTGCGTGACTTCATTAGCCTTCTCGGCGGGGAGGGGGGGGGGAATTACCCTAGGTATACATTTTCAAGTATTGTATGAATCGAAAGGTGTTTTTTCCAAGTCCCTTAAATTGAAGGGTAGCACGCTATAATTGTAATAATTTGTAATAATTTGTACCAACAATAGCATTTTTTTTAATTTAGAGGAAGGAAAAAAACCAAGCTACTCAGAAGTGGATTATGGTATGAAATGAACCACAATTTAGTTAAATGTTTTAGTTTATGGTGTAAATTATGATTAAAATCTCGTCCAATCACGATTTTGACCCCCAGTTTATTCCAGAAATTAAATGCTCAAACCTATTTTTCTGATGTATTCTTTTAAAGTAGAATATATAGTGCATCCTTGATATCGAAATGGGACTTGAAAGGTATTATCTACCCGTGAAAAAGAACGAAAAACGTGAGGTCAATCTATAAACATCAAGGTGTTTTTTTATCTTTTTTTTTCAAAACTCTCTGAGAGGATGTATTTTCCTTTCAAGACAATGTACGTAGAACAAAATATGGTATTTAATAATTATTTTTTTTTTGTAGTTTAGGTTGTGAAGATTATGATTACAATCGCGTCCAATCGCGTTTTCGATCCGTAGATTTTTCCAGAAATTAAATGCTCAAACATAATTTTCTGATGTAGTCTTTTAGTGTGGAATATATAGTGCATCCCTGATACCGAAATGGTACCTATCAGGTATTAGTTTGCCCTTGAAAAAGAGCTGAAAACGGGATTTCAGTCAATAAATGGTCTAAAAGGATGTATTTTCTTTTCAAGACAATATATGTAGAACAAAATAGGGTGCTTAATCTTTCTTTCCTAATTTAAAGTCTGAAGATTATGATTACAATCGCGTCCAATCGCGTTTTTAACATATAGTTTTTTCCAGAAATTTGATGTTAAAATACAAACAGGCTGACCGCTCTTGACCAACACCCTCTATATTCAAGGCCTACACACCCACCAGTAATGGCCGACACCGTAGTCCAACGCAATACGAGTTTACACTGAAATTGTTTTTGGGCAAATTTATTTTCTTTTTTAATTTAAATGTTCCAGCAGGATGAGGATTTTTTTTTCTTTAAAATAAATCTGCTTTAATTTAAATCAGAATTTGTTGACATAAATCAGATTCTTTCTTTCCTTTTTTTTGTGTGCGATTTGGAATGAAAGAAGCAGCTCAGTATCTTTTTGTTTCTTTGAGATTTTCCGAATTTCTATAAAAGAATTGAGTAGAAGGGAAGTTCACAGGCGCCAAAGTGCCTGTGATTTGCAGAGATAAGAGTTTTGCCTACATTAAAAATTCATCATGCCTACATTAAAATTCATTTCCCACTATGGGTTTATTTTTTCATTCCAAGTCACATATAATCTTAATAACACTTTATAATTTAATAAGTTACACTAAAAATATTTATAACTTTATATTATATAGAATATTAACTACTGCTATTACCTACTTCTATCTTATAAAGATAAGGGATGAAATATGCTCAGCAATAAAATCTTCGTGAAAACAAGCTTTAAAAAATATAGTTATATTTTATTTTGTTGCAATACCATTAGGCTTTACATATATAAAAAATTCGAAAAAGTTTTTTTTTTTAAGGACAGCACTATTACTGCACATGTTTGAAAGATAGGCTATCACTTTTTTAATGTTGCAAGTTTACGTTTCTTATTTTCTGGTTTTTTCACATCATTTCTCTCTTTGCAATTAAAAAAAATCCTATGGGAAATTAAGAGCTTCGAACATAACAGAATCAGGGGTACCACAGAATCATAACAGAATCGGGTAAGTTAATACTACTTTATTTCTAAATAGTTAAACAATATCTCATGACTAATCATTGTTTCGAGATGTTTCACTGTATAATAATACTCCTTATAATTATATTAAATAATCAAATATAATTTTTTGAACACTTAGAAATGAAAACTATCTAGGCACCAGCCAGAAATCGAATCCGGATCATTATCATGCTATATTAAATCAAATATAGGTTCATAAACTTTAATATAATTTCATAAGTTCCTAAACTCATATTCATAAACTAATATAATTTCCCAAACTCATATACATAAATTAAACCTTTAAGTACATAAATTCAAATAGAATTTATTAAGTTTAACGACATAATTTTATTTTTTCAAATTACAATATCTTTACTTCCCTTGTACATTGAAACACATGGGAGGAACCTAATTATATATATGTTCTAGGTTAGCATATTTAAAATCCTGCATACGCTTATACATTTTTTATCAATGTGTACATAAGTATTTAAAAAGAACAGTACTTACCCTAGAATGTTTCGTAACTTAGAATCCATCTCTTCTAAGGAAAAAAATCCATTTTTTTCTTACTTCAGGATCTTTGGGGAAATTGAAAACTGCAAACGTGGGACGTTATTGTAGTTCCCACGACAACCAACTGTCGAACAACTATACGGCATTACACAATTAAATCTTCGAAAAAATGGTTAAAAAAATAGCTGTAATTAACAGCTCAAATAAAATCTAAACAAAGAAACTTTAAAACGAATTCAATACTCGATCACACTCAGATTTCAGAAATAGTAGGTAAACGCAATGAAGAAGTGGAATGGGGACGTCTGGCTAGACTACACGACGCTATCCATGCGTTATCAGTTCTTCTGGAATTGCCCTTGGACTACGAAGTCGTCCATCTTGCCACTTCCGGTTCTCGCTGTGGGGGCCTGTAGATATAGAGGGTGTTGGCTTGACACCAATCTAGATGGCTTTGTCTCTGTTGAGGGTTCAGTGGTTCGTTACAAATTCCCCCGTGGTGATGCGACACCTACGCACCATGTCAACAAGATCTCCCAGGGTATCCCATGGGGAAGGGGACAAGATTTGCAGCTTCACTTTTATAGAGGCTCCCCGAAGAGTGGAAGTCTGACTTGGCCTCCATATGACAACATCCATGCCCGCTGGCGGGATTCGAACCCGCAACCCAGCGATCAGACGGAAACGCATGCCCCTGACAGCTTGTCCACCAGATCGGCGGGTTCAGTGGTATTAACCTTAATAGATTCCAGCACCTAATTTCACCTTCTGAAGTCGTCTCCGAATTGTATCCCTTGATACAGGATGCATGGAGAATGGTATATGCCTTTGAATGGCTGATAGAAACGCCATTGATGTTGACATGACTCCTCCCCCAGCTGCACGATCTTTTTTAACAGTTATCTGTCTAGGGCATCCTAAACCTCTGCGAAGGTTAGATGTGCCTTTTCTGATCCTGGTCCACTGTGGCCAGCACCGGCCTTCCTTTAGACCTATGATGCAACTTCTCTATATATCAAATTTATATATCAATTCTCTATATATCAAAAGCATCTTTTTATACAACTTGCAGCATTGAAGCAGAAAACCCAGGTCCAACTGCTTGTAGTGAGAACACTAGTCATTTTAAATGATGCACGATGCGTTGTTCTTATGCACATTGCAGGTGCCCTATCACACCATTTGCACTGACAGTTTGATCATTTGCATAACTCTTAATGCGATATTTGTATGCCGAGTTTCATCCCTGTAGCTCAAATTTTTATGTCTGCACATGTTTTTAAGCAACAGGTGCATAAAGAAACTTTAAAAGAAATTTTTGGTCCAAAAACGAAGACGAAGTCTAACAATACATATAATTTAAGAGGTATAGAGTCGAAAAATGATTCTGGTTGAACAGACATGACATCAAGTTCTTCAAGCCTGATATACAAAAATGGAAATGATTTTTTTTTCTAAATAGTACAAAGAATTCATATGGTTTTCATAAGATGGACAAAGCAAATGAGTATTTTGCAAATACCTGATTGCCAATCACGTATTCGTTTGCTAACACATACTCATTTACTAAAAGTTTAGTGTTTTATAAAAAATATCCCTTTTTTTTAAAGTATCAAATTACAAAATATCAGTGTTTTTTTGTTTGTTTTCTTGTAAAGGAAAAATTTGACAGTTTCCAATAACTGAATCAGCACATAGAAACTGTTAAATCGAATTTAAATTATCTTAAAGGGTATTTTTATTCCCTGGAGAAAACATTTCATGCGAACACTGCTGCTAAGAAATCTTGGAGTAATCTTATTACTTGATCACTTTTGGATGTTTTTTTTTTCGTTTTTATGATTCAAGTTAATGAGTAACAAAATCTCTAATATGAAAAAGTCTAAATACATACTTTGCCGATTAACAAATCACAAATGTAATTATTTAAATGTTCATTTTGTAAAAAAAATTGTGTTCCTCTTCATAAAATCACACCATTAAAAATACATCATTTAACACTTTAAGCACCCCGTCAGTCATCAGTAACTGACAATATATAATTTAATAACTTATATTCTTAATTAAAAATTAAATAACTTGAAGATATTATAAAATGATGTATCTAAACATTACTTCTGAAAAATTATTTCAATGGGTATTGTTGAAACACTGGTTACACATAAATGGTTGTCCTATGCGGGTTTAACAGAATGTTGTTACTTGCTTCATGAACTTTTTGGCAATATTTCTTCCGAATAGTGATGCATTGTCTTCGCAGCATTTTCTACAATATCTTCGAATTTTTTATACTCTTCCAGATTTTTGTTGTAGTTTGTGACGAGATATTTGATGTGTATTTACAATATTGCTCCGTGGAATTTCTTCAACTCAACATTATGAAAGATAGACGGCTACTTACTTTCAAAATTCTGTGATACTGATATTTTTTTCGGTTATATTTTTATATAAAATGTGAACATTTCGAAATTATGAGGTATATTTAGTAGGAACTCAAAGACTAGCCAGCATATCGCGGCTTGAACGAAAAGGAAAACAAAGTAGGTTCGGCACTTAACGTGTTAAGTAAAGAGTACTTCATCTTTTCATATTCCATTTTAAACAATTTGTCATTCACCATGAATCTGCTTTCGTACTTTTTTTTTTATAAAAGATAGATAAATATTGACTGGCAAGAATCATAAACAGCGTGCTTGCTGCCCTAAAAACTGCTTAAAAACATCTTATTTCGATTTTTAAGGATCTTAAAACTAATGCATTAAATTTGTACTAAATTTCCTAATTTTCTTACAGATATCATAGTCTAAAAAATCTGATGTTGTCAACACATGACTTTCCTTATATAATGCAATGAATTTACTACTTTTACAGTAAAAAAATAGGTTTCTCTTATAGTAGATTCTTTCCAAGATATTGAATTTTCCACAATAAGTCGTCACTTTCATTGATGTAGCGTCATTTTTACCCATTTGGCGACATTTTCATTAATTTGGCAACATTTCAAAAAGTCGCCGAGTTGGCGACATTCCGCCAAATTTGTCGCCAAAATCTCGCCAAGCGTTATGGATAGAGAAATATTTATTCTTATAGCAGATAAATAACTATTGGCGTTCAAATACAAAAGTATTACTCAAAGTATCTTTTCCCATGAATGGAACAAGCTAGATCCACGAGAATGATGCCACCGAATTTATCGCATGATATTACATATGAAAAGTGAACATATTTCTCAACACTTAATAGTTTTTTTTTTAATTTATGGGATTTTTTGATAAATTTATTTGAAAAATGTACAATATCTCGAGAACGGTTCATTCTAGCGTTCTAAAGTTTATGTCAATCGTTTTCTAAGGATAAATTACATACGAAATGTCTATTTGCGTAACTTTATTAAGGGTTTTGATTTTTTGATGATTTTTTCAAAATTTCACTCGAAAATTTAGGGGGGGTTCTGAACATTCGATTACGTTTAAAAACAATAAGACAATTCTATTAAAAACAATTCAATTACGTTTAAAAATAGTATTTACGAATTGTGATTTTTGTACCAAATTTCATTCGAATCGCTCCATTTATTCGTGAGATATCGTCTCCACAGACTCACTGACGCACACACATACTTTCACACACACACACACACACACACACACACACACACACACACACACACACACACACACACACACACACACACACACACTCACGCAGACAGACAGACAGACATCACCTCAAAAATGTTTGATTCCTGATCAGGGATGCTTGAAACGTGCTCTCCCGTCGAAATCTCGAATTCGAATTTTCGACCCCGTCACAATACTTTCCTTATACATTCTGTATATAAGGAAAATAAAAATGCAATAAAAGTAGGAAAATTTTTCTCTTAAATCCATGAATGACGATGTGATTGTAAATCCCAGCATTTCCCCCATCACTATATGGAAAAAGGATCAAGGTATTTCATATATTCCGGTTCCTGTCTCTTCCGCTGTCCTAGTGAAAATCAAACCGTTATTCCTTGAATCTAACAATAAAAAATTTGATGTGGGCAACACATGACTTTCCTTATATAACGTAATGAATTTACCACTTTTACAGTAAAATAAATAGGTTTTTCTTATAGTAGATACTAATATTCTTTCCAAGATATTGAATTTTCGACAATTAGTCGTCATTTCATTGATTTGGCGTCATTTTTATCCATTTGGCGAGATTTTCGTCAATTTGTCAACATTTCAAAAAGTCGCCAAGTTGGCGACATTCCGCCAAAATCTCGCCAAGCATAATGGACAAAGAAATAAGTTATTCTTACAGCAGATAAATGAATATTGGCGTTCAAATACAAAAGTATTACTCAAAGTATCTTTTTTCATGAATGGAACGAGCTAGATCCACGAGAATGATGTCATCCAATATATCACATGGTATTACTGAAAAGTGAACATGTCTCTCAAGAGGAAATATTTTTTTTTTTATTTTATATGACTTTCTGATAATTTTTTTGAAAAATGTGCAATATCTCGAGAACGGTTCATGTTAGCGTTCTAAAATTTATGTCAATCGTTTTCTAATGAAAAATTACATAAGAAATGTCTATATGCGTAACTTTTTTAGTGGTTTTGATTTTTTGACTATTTTTTCCAAATTTCATTTGAAAATTTAGGGGTGTTCTTAACATTCGATTGTGTATAAAAACAATAGGCTTCCAGAGTTTACGGATTGTGATTTTTGTACCTAATTTGGATCGAATCGGTCCATTCGTTTGTTTGTTATCGTCTTCACAGACTCTCTCACACACACACACACACACATACTTTCACACACACACACACACACACACAGACATCACTTCAAAAATGTTTGATTCGTGATCAGGGATGCTTGAAACGTGCTCGTCGAAAACTCGATTTCGAATTTTCGACTCCGTCACAATACTTTCCTTATACATTATGTATATAAGGAAAGTAATAGGATTTTCTTATAGAAGATACTAATATTCGCCAAGTTGGCGACATTCCGCCAAATTCGTCGCCAAAATCTCGCCAAGCGTTATGCACTAAGAAAAAAGTTATTCTTACAGCAGATAAATGACTATTGGCGTTCTAATACAGAAGTATTATTCAAAGTATATTTTTTCATGAATGGAACGAGCTAGATCCACGAGAATAATGTCACTCAATTTATCGCATGGTATTACATATGAAAAGTGAACATGTTTCTCAATAGGAATTTTTTTTTTTATGTGACTTTTCCATAATTTTTTTGAAAAATGTACAATATCTCGAGAACGGTTCATATTAGCGTTCTAAAATTTATGCCAATCGTTTTCTAATGAAAAATTACATAAGAAATGTCTATTTGCGTAACTTTATTAGCGGTTTTGATTTTTTAACCATTTTTTCAACATTTCATTCGAAAATTTAGGGGGGTTCTGAACATTCGATCACGTATAAAAACAATAGGCTTCCAGTGTTTACGGATTGTGATTTTTGTACCAAATTTTGTTCGAATCGGTCCATTCGTTCGTCAGTTATCGTCTCCACAGACTCACTGACACACACACACACACACACACACACACACATACACTCACACAGACACACACATTTGACAGACACACACAGACACACACACTTCAAAAATGTTTGATTCGTGATCAGGGATGCTTGAAACGTGCTCTCCCGTCGAAAACTCGAATTCGAATTTTCGACCCCGTCACAATACTTTCCTTATACATTATGTATATAAGGAAAGTAATTACTTCACCATCCATAATCAAGGTGTACCTGAAAATAGCAGGACCTTTCTGTGTAGCATTTATTTCATTTTACTGTATAATTATATCCATAACTGCCTAATCATCCAATCAGAAAAATGTTATTTCATTTTTATGATTCCTTTGTAAAACTCTCTATTCTTATTAAAAGCTCATACTTTTTACTTTCCTTATATACATAATGTATAAGGAAAGTATTGTGACGGGGTCGAAAATTCGAATTCGAGTTTTCGACGGGAGAGCATGTTTCAAGCATCCCTGATCACGAATCAAACATTTTTGAAGTGATGTCTGTGTGTGTGTGTGTGTGTGTGTGTGTCAGTGGGCCTATGGAGACGATAACTGACGAACGAATGGACCGATTCGAACCAAATTTGGTACAAATCACAATCCGTAAACACTGGAAGCCTGTTGTTTTTGTACGTAATCGAATGTTCAGAACCCCCCTAAATTTTCGAATGAAATTTTGAAAAAATCGTCAAAAAATCAAAACCGCTAATAAAGTTACGCAAATAGACATTTCTTATGTAATTTTTCATTAGAAAACGATTGGCATAAATTTTAGAACGCTAACATGAACCGTTCTCGAGATATTGTACATTTTTCAAAAAAATTATGAAAAAGTAACATAAAAAAAATTCCTATTGATAAACATGTTGACTTTTCATATGTAATACCATGCGATAAATTGAGTGATATCATTCTCGTGGATCTAGCTCGTACCATTCATGAAAAAATATACTTTAAAAAATACTTTTGTATTTGAACGCCAATAGTCATTTATCAGCTGTAAGAATAACTTTTTTCTTAGTGCATAACGCATGGCGAGATTTTGGCGACGAATTTGGGCGGAATGTCGCCAACTTGGCGACTTTTTTGAAATGTTGCCAAATTAATGAAAATCTCGCCAAGTGGATAAAAATGATGCTAAATCAATGAAAATGACGACTAATTGTCGAAAATTCAATATCTTGGAAAGAATATTAGTATCTACTATAAGAAAAACCTAATTTTTTACTGTAAAAGTAGTAAATTCATTACATTATATAAGGAAAGTCATGTGTTGCCCACATCAGAATTTCTTACTTGTGTTTATTGACATAAAAGTTCACGTTGTCTGACAAATATTTTCAAATCATATAGATCCAGAATATGTTAGTTTTGCTCAAATTTAAAGAATTTTTTCATCGATGACGGGAGAAATTTTTTATAAGCATTCCTTGAGATATTTGAATGAAATGGCAATTATATTATCATGTATAATTTGATAAAACTTCATTTACATATTGTACATTCAATGCCAACAGCATTGTGGTATGACTTCATTCATTTATCCCTGCATTTTACGTTTTATATAGAATGGATAATTAAATGGTTTTGTACTGAACTTTGTCAATTTTTCTAATTGCCAAGTTGAATTTGCACGAAATATAAGTGAATTTAATACTTTGAACTATATTATTTTCCTTATATACATAATGTATAAGGAAAGTATTGTGACGGGGTTGAAAATTCGAATTTGAGTTTTCGACGGGAGAGCTCGTTTCAAGCATCCCTGATCACGAATCAAACATTTTTGAAGTGATGTCTGTGTGTGTGTGTGTGTGAAAGTATGTGTGTGTATGTATGTGTGTGTGTGTGAAAGTATGTGTGTGTGTGTGTGAAAGTATGTGTGTGTGTGTCAGTGAGTCTATGGAGACGGTAACTGACGAACGAATGAACCGATTCGAACGAAATTTGGTGTAAAAATCACAATCTGTAAACACTGGAAGCCTATTGTTTCTATAAGCAATCGAATGTTCAGAACCCCCCTAAATTTTCGAGTGAAATTTCGAAAAAATCGTCAAAAAATTAAAAACCGCTAATAAAGTTACGCAAATAGACATTTCTTATGAAATTTTTCATTAGAAAACGATTGACATAAATTTTAGAACGCTAACATGAACCCTTCTCGAGATCTTGCACATTTTTCAAAAAATTATCAAAAAGTCATATAAAATAAAAAAAAAATATTTCCTATTGAGAAACATGTTCACTTTTCACATGTAATACCATGCGATAAATTTGTTGACATCATTCTCGTGGAACTTGCTCGATCCATTTATGAAAAAGATACTTTGAGTAATACTTTTGTATTTGAACGCCAATAGTCATTTATCTGCTGTAAGAATAACTTAATTCTCCGTCCATAACGCTTGGCGAGATTTTGGCGACGCATTTGGTGGAATTTCGCCAACTTGGCGACATTTTTAATTATTGCCAACTTAACAAACATCTCGCCAAATGGATAAAAATGACGCTAAATCAATGAAAATGACGACTAATTGAAAAAAATTCAATATCTTGGAAAGAATATAATTATCTACTATAAGAATAATATTTTTTTTAACTGTAAAAGTAGTAAATTCATTGCATTATATAAGGAAAGTCATGTGTTGCCCACATCAGATTTTTTACATGTTGTCATCAAGAAAAGTGTCAAATGTGAATACACAAATCAAAGCCCAAACTTTGCGCTTTGGATCTGTATATTATTATTGCTCTGTAAAACAGTAAAGTCATTGCATAATGGAAAGAAAGCCATGTGATGGCCACATCAGATTTGCTTTCCTTTATACTGTTTCTTTTATCGCCAAATGCAAATACATTTTATATGTATATAATTAAAAAGTAATATTTTTCCCTTTGCTCTTCCTATTCACATAGGAAATTTTGTTTTGTTTTTTGTTGACAGACATTTTCTACCTTTGTTGGAGTAATGGTTGTCATTGCTCCTTTGTTCTTTCGAAAAATATTTGTTTTTGAACCTTAAACTTATTGATATGCTTACTTATTTATTACAGGCGATGTTATAAATGGAGTAGTACTACTTTACAGCTATATACAATGACTTCCAAAAGTTATCAGGCAATGCAAATTTTAATTTTTCGAAAGCGTATTTGAATTTGAGTGGCTGGGAAACACTGCGGATGTAGATGGATGGCAGTATACAAATATCGTATATTACAGCCAATCACGTTAGACTGTCCGGATATATGTTAATTAGACAACTGAAGACGCCAGCATTCTGGAGGTTTGAGGAAGTGCATTAAAATACTGATGCAAAGAGTTTATAACATTTGTAGGATTAGTTTTGACGATATTCGTGTTTCTATGGCTGAAAGAAGAGGGATGATAGATAGTTAGCACTGTCGTGCTGTCGGACGCATTGAAGCAGGACAGTCAATCAAAGATGTCGTTGTTTTCTTTGACGCTGATCAGTCGATAATTTTTCGATCATGGAAACAATTCCAAACAAGTCAAACAGTTGTCTGAACACCTGTGTCCGGTCATCCAACGGTTATTACCCCGTCTGGTGATCGGTATATTGCTACGGCGGCCAAGCGAAATCAACTAGCGACCTCCACAACTGTTACATCCATGGTTGCAGCGGCATTTGGTAAGACGATACCTGCCAGTATTGTGCACCGAAGGCACCACGTGAAGGGACTGTACGCCCGAGCACCACGTTTTTGTGTTCAACTAACCATCCAACTCAGAGGAACAAGATTAAAATGGTGTCGTCAACATGTCAATTGGACTGTCTCAGATTGGTGCAACGTCCTGTTAATGGACGAGTCCAAATTTGCCCTGTAATCGGATGATAAGCATGTAAGGGTCTGGAGAGAACGAGGCTTACGCAATCAGGCCAAGAACACCATGGAACATCACGCATTCAGAGGTGGCAGCTTCATGGTGTGGGCTGGAATTTCAATGAGATATCGCTCAGAGCTGCACATCTTTAAAAGCGGTTCTGTGACGGCTGCGCGGTATCGGGATGAAGTTCTAGTCCCCATTGTGATACTCTATACTATGGCTGTTGGTTCTGATTTCCTCTTTAAGGACGATAATGCCCGTCCCCATAGAGCTAACATCGTTGACGAATACCTGGAAAGTGAGGGCATTTCTCTCATGGAGTGGCCGGCGTATTCCTCCGACCTTAATGCCGTTGAAAACCTTTGGGATACCCATGGGCGTGCTGGCTCTGCACATTTACCTCCTCCAGCCAGTTGGAAACTAGCCAGTTAGCGTTAGAGAGTTGGAAACTGTCCTAGTTGAGGAATGGCCATTATTTGCATCTGCGATCGTTGATCACCTCATTGAAAGCATGAAGAATCCGGGGTGATCACATACCATATTAATGTAAATTTTGTTTGGTTTGTTTGCCTTAAAATATAATTTTGTTAATGACCCAAATGTGACGTCATCATATAACTTACGAAAAGTAAATGTTTTTTCATCTTTGTAGATAATTTTTGTTTTCTTTAATGCATAAACACATTTGCTACCTTCATGCACAATTCTGAGTTAATCTAAGCTTTGCCATTTTTATTGATTTTGCAGTCCATGCTTAACTTTTGGAAGCCAGTGCATTTACTGCAGTTTAAGAATATTAAAGCAAATTTTAAAAATTAAAATAAAAAAATATATTTGTGCTGACCACTAAGATTTTCAAAGTTCATTTTCAATCTTTCTAAATTTTAATAGGAAACAGTTTTTCATCACCAAATGCTTTAAATGTTTCACTTTATTCTCGGAGCTTAATTCCAACTTACGTCATTTTCAAATCATTTAAAAATACTGATATGGGCAGCACATAACTTTCCCTACAGACTCAACTACTTGTTTCTTCACTTCTTTCATAATCCACTGAATTGATTTTAATTGCACAAAATGATTTTGCACAAAAGTTATTTGCAATTGTATACAGTTATATATATACAATTTTAATCTTTTTTTTCTAGAGACTTATCGTATTATAACACATCGCTAAATAATCAATCAACAAAAATCCTACAAACAGTTCTAGAAATAAATTGCATACATGCATTACACAGACAGATACATTGCATACATACATTACACAGACGCACAGACGTCACGCTAAAGTGGATTATTACTTTCTTTACGCATATATAGTACATCAGGGTGATTCAGAAATAATCATATCATTTCAAAATATTGTCTTTTTAAAACTTATACACACAGCGTGACAATTAATACATGAATTTATAGTAAAAGTGTCCAATTAGATTTACAAATGTTCTATATGCTTTCCTTTAGTTACATACGCAATGTCAAGACAATATGGAAGTTCTTGCCAAACACGCATCCTCATATCCATTATAATTATCTACAAAGTGGCAGAAATACCACGTTGGAGACACTTACAATGAGTAATTTGAGTTTATGAAGGCGCGTGGGCGGAGGTGGCACAAAGACATAATATTTTACATATCCCCAAATGAAACAACTTGAATGGCGTAAGATCCGGAGACCCAGGAGGCCAGCTATGTAACACAGTCATCGGTTCCACTGCGACCAATCCAAAGCTGAAGTAGCTCTTCGTTAAGGACACACCGAACCTCCATATGGCTTAGCGGAGGCGCCTTGTCTTGCTGTAAAATGAAGTAGCTGGGTGTTTTCTTCAACTGGGGTAATAACCATATATGTAACGTATCCAACTGGGGTAATAGCCATATATGTAACGTATCCAACTGGGGTAATAGCCATATATGTAACGTAGTTATAGCCATATATGTAACGTATCCAAATAGAAGAATCCAGTCACTGGTTTTTCAACAAAAAGAACGGCCGTTGATTTACAGCCCGACTCACCATGTATTATTTAACTTTAACCAGTCTACAGTGCCTAGAAGTAATTCTCTAAAACTTTATTCTCTATAGAGTTATTCTCTAAAACCGGGTACATTTATTTTGTTGGGCTCAGGACGGGCTAGCCCGATAAGATTTTAAATCCAAAGAGTTAATATGTAAGGCAAGGACATGCCAAACTTGGAATTTTTATAAACATCTGTTCTCGAGTTTACCGCTAAATCAGGTGAATTTCTAACGCAAGACCAGGACGGGCCAGCCCGATAGGTTCAAGATTGAAAGAATTAAAATATACTCCAAAAGAAATGGATATATTAAATTTAGATTTCCTACTTGCTATGATTTTCGAGTTATTCTCAAAAAACGGATAGAGTCCTATGGCGGGCCCAGGACGGGCTACACCGATAAGCTTCATAATCGAAATAACTGAAACTTACCACAAGAGAAAATCTCATTCCGAATTTCGCATTACTGTGATGAATGATCCTGATTATTTTGGACCTCAAAGTTTTGAACAAACACTAGGTCAAGTTAAATAAAGGTTTAAAAATACAAATATATACTTTGCTCAATCTTTCTGAAAATCAAATGCCTTTTTGTAGATACAACTTGAAATAATCACATCAAATTTGACACACATTCTTCAGTTATTTACAAAGATATCGGTCATTTCATTTGCATTAAATTCCTTTTTGTTTCAATGTTAAGGCCTTAGCTTTTGATCTCTTACCCGAGACCAGCGCCATCTGACGGTAGCGGCTTTTAGGAAACCCGTTTTTCACCTCGGTCGGCACACTATCTCTTCTAGGTACTGTAACCAGTCACACGATAGGTAATTTTTAAAATTTGCGCATGCGCACAGCAAAGTAATTGTGGTTCCAAGCGTGTCACGTGGGCCGGCCAGGGAGAACCGTTATCATTCACTTGTCAATGCGTACGCCATCCGCATGGCGTTACATTGCGTTGTATTCTTTGGTGTGTTTTAATTGTTGGCGATAAAGGTAACTAACTGTTATTTAATGTATTTTCGCCAAGCTTGTAAGCATATATTGCCTATCTACTTACTATAATCGGTTAGTAATAATGTTAACAAATTTTAAAATTTCGTCTATTTGTCCTATGAGTATTTTGTTTTCATAGGTGTAGTTGCTACAATTAATTATCACCCCTTGGAAAAGGTAAAAAATTAATTCTATAATGGATAAAGCAGGGCCAAGTAGGAAACGCAAAGTTCAGAATGAAAAACGGTAGTTTCTGGATAACTGAACCGAAAAATATTGTTTTATGCAGACGTTTAAAAATATCATGTGCCTGATTTGCAAAAGTTCTGTAGCCTGTCCCAAAGGAATGCAATCTAAGGAGGCACTATGAAAGTCTGCATTCTCCATTTTCAAAACTATCAGAAGAACTAAATAATAACAAACAAAATATTCTATTTTTGAAAAGATAATTGACAGGTCAGCAAGTGATGTTTACAAAACTTATTCAAGATTCGGAAATAGCAACAGAAATAAGTTTTGAAATGTTTCGCCTTAAGGAAGTGCGAACCATTTACAGAAGGAGATTTCGTTAAGGATTTCCTTGAGATAGCTACTAAAAACATTTGTCCGGAATCAGCCAAAATTTTTGACAAAATTCAGTTAAGCAGCATGACTGTGCAAATAAGAATTACTGCAATGTCAGAAAATGTAAAGGACCAAAATAACATCCTATTTAAAGACATTTGCCGACTTATTATTGGCTGTTGATGAATCAACTGACAGTACTTCCACAGCCAAATTGTTAATATTTGCACGTGGAATTGCTCACGAGTTTGAGGTGAGTGAGGAGCTAATTGGAATGAGTTCATTGTCAGATCAAACGAAAGGTAGTGACATGTTCACAGGGCTTTTGGAACAGTGTTCCAAAATATATTTAGATCTGACAAAATTATCAGGTATCACGACTGGCAGAGCTCCTTCCATGATACGAGCTATATCTGGATTGGTAACATTATTGGAACAGCATTTAGGACGGCACGACGATGAGTTGACACAATTCCACTGTAATACACCAGGAGAGCCAGTGCCCTAAGAAACTTGGATTTGAGCATGTCATGAAAGTTGTGGTTTCAACAACTAATTTTATAAAATCTCGTGACCTTAATCACCAACAGTTTAAAACGTTTCTTGAAGACATTGAAAGTGAATATGGTGACTTAATTTTGTACACATAAGTGAGATTTGCTAAATCGCGGTCAAACATTGGAGCGTTTCTTAAATTTAATTGATGAAACTGAAATTTTCATGACTGAAAACAACAAAAACGTCACTGATATAAAAAGTCCAGATTGGTTATGTGACTTAGCTTTTCTGGTTGACATTATTAATCATTTAAATACGTTAAATACGCGACTTCAAGGCAAATATCAATTGGTTACTCAACTTTACTCTCACATTTTGTCTTTTCAGTGCAAGTTAAATCTATTTCAAACCCAACTAAAGTCAGGGAATTACGTCCATTTTCAAAATTACAAGAAACTTTCTGAAAAGTTCAATGTCAATTTCAAAAGTGTTTATGTTGAAAAGATTGATAACTTGATATCAGCCTTCAAGGATCGTTTTCCTGACTTTCAAAAAGTAAAACCCTTGCTAGATTTATTTAGCAACCATTTTTCAATTTTGTCCGACAATGCAGCAAATAGATGGTAAAAGTTAAAAAAACGAATGGTTACGAATGATTTTGTCATGTTTGTGACACATACAATATAACTTTTCAAATGTGGATTGTTCTTATAAGAATCTAATAGAAGTATTATAATGTTTAAAAAAATTGGTTTTCCTGTTTTAAATAGATATGTAGATGTCCCCCATATTTATTTTCGAAGAAAGTTAACTATACACACTTGCAGTTCAGGTAAAATAGAATAGGTGAGGAATTTTAATTATCGATGCCTCAGCGAATTTTTCAGGAAAAGGTGCCAGGTAAATTTCTATCATTCTAATTAGGCACGGCGTAAATTTTACTATTTGGTGATTTTCATTTGATGGGGGGAAATAAAACTTTGAACTTTTCTAAAATTATATTTTCCGGTGGGTCCGACTATCATTGCTAAATTATCTGCTGTTTGCTCATTATTTATCACATTTCACCTTACTTCTATAACCAACCACTGGTCTTATATTTTTCATGAAATGTTGATTATTCTGATTATTCTTTTATAAAATTATAATTTCCCGTGGGTCCAACTATCAAGGATAAATTCTCCGCTGTTTGCTCATTATTTTTCACATTTCACTTTAAAGAGTTTTCACAATTTCACTTTCACACTTCACATTAATATCACCCAAATTAAATTCTATAATCAACCGTTGGTGTTATGTTCTTCATGAAATGTTGACCATGTTGATCATTCTTCATGAAATGTTGATCATTCTAATCATTCTCTTATAAAATTATAATTTCCCGTTGGTCAAACTATCAGTGCGAAATTCCTCGATGTTTGCTTATTAATTTTCACATTTCACCTTACTTTGATAACCAACCTTTGATCTTATATTCTTTATAAAATGTCTATCATTCTGATCATTCTTTTATGAAATTACTAGCAGCGATTACCCGGCGTTGCTCGGGATTTACGACGCAAAACTCTGATAAAAATTACAGCGGAACATACAAGGTCGTGAATCTTATTGTGTTTTCACTGTGGAAGAAATAAATTCATTGCATTACGTAAGAAAAAAAATCATTGCATAATATAAGTCATAGCTTCTTCCGGCACGCCCTTCGCAGCTAGGCCCTCAGGGCAGCGTCTCGTAATGTGATTATTAGGCGCCCACAATAGATGTACAGTCAATATGTATAGTTTGAAAGAAAAACTAAAATGACTCTTAAACGCTAGGCAAAAATGCAAATGTTAACAAATTAAATGACATTATCCTAATTTGTTAGGTTTTACCGCAATGCTTGTTTGTAAACCACATTTTTTGATTTTCCTCCGGGAGTTAAAATATTCAAATTTTGTGAAGTTCCTACTCTTAAGCATGCCACGTACAATTGGCCATGAGAGAAGCAAGAACTTTCTAAATTCACACCTGCAAACATAAGGGTTTGTCCTTGAGCTTTGTTGATGGTCATGGCAAATGCCAGTCTAACTGGGAACTTTACTCGTTTGAAGCTAAATGGTACATCGGTTGGTATCAACGGCATGCGAGGTATGGATACGTCCTCTCTTTTTGCCTTTCCCGTTAATACCGTGGTTTCTATGATATTTGGTAAAATATTTTTGAGACAGAGCCGTGTTCCATTGCATAGTTTTGGTGGGTCCAGATTCCGCAGAAACATTATTGGTGATCCTTTCTTTAACTTCAAGATATGAGAAGGCATTCCAGGTGGCTCAAGGTAGTTCAGAAATTCCAGCCGGTAATTAACGGCATCATCGGTGTCCACTGCAGAGCCAAATGACTTGTCCCGATATAAAGTGCTGATAATTAAATAACCATTCATCCTCACAAAATGCTGATAATTAAATAGCCATTTTGATTTCTCAATACTTTTAGTTGTTGAGTAAGCAGGTGAAAAATAAACCATAGTGATATAATTTCCATTTAAATTCATATTTAAAACCAGCGATTTTCAAAAGTGACTAATACGTTCAATAAACTCTCACAAAACTCAGAGATTTAATTGACTTTCACTTTTAAACCAACGATGTCCATCCTTTTTCGTTGGGAATCATGGAATTAGAGAATAGAACTCCTAGGAAAAAGTTTTGTTTTCCATTAATATCTCGACAACTCCTAGTCTCAGAAACTCGAAACTTGGACTAAATTTATAGAGGGATATTTCAAAGTTACCCATAAAATTTCATTAAATTCGGTGCAGCTGTTCTCCTGTGATGATGAAACAAACGAAAGTTTCATTTTTCACTAATATCTCGAGAACGCCTGGTTCTAGATAATTTCACGTGGGTCCAACTATCATTGCTAACTTCTCAGCTGTTTGCTCATTATTTGTCACATTTCACCTTACTTTCATAACCAACTGTTGGTCTTACATTCTTCATGAAATGTTGATTATTCTGATCATTCTTTTCTAAAATTATAAATTCCCGTGGGTCCAACTATCATTGCTAAATTCTTATCTGTTTGCTCATTATTTTATATATTTCACATTACTTCTATGACCAACCTTATATTCATATATTCTTCATGAAATATTGACCAGCTTGAACATTTCTCATGAAACACCCGGCATGGAATGGATATATGCATTGTACAGTCTAACGTATACAATCGGACACATATACAATATAGAACCTACAAGGTAAGAAATCCTTAAAGTATATTATCATAGAAACAAGTAAATCAGCGAAATCATCATAAACCAACTCAACACTTTATTAACCAAACTTTAAATCAACTGAATTATAAAAACATAACAAAATGCAATACATTTTGTACTTTCTATGAATAATTTATCACAGTTTTCAGGAACGCATAAACAATGAAATATCCATCACAGTCATCAAATTAACACATACAAAAAAACACCAAATATATATTACCAAACATAAACCCTGAAAATGAATATAAATTGAAATTGACTGTTTTAGAAAAAATACCGACATTTGCTTTGTGAAATAACTCATTTTTCTTTAAATGTCAAAATGTTCTAAAATATACAGTAAAATATACCAAATTATGCAGTGAAAGTTTAAGACAGTGTCTAGCAGTGACTATGCAAAGAAACGAAATATATTTCTTTTATAATTCTTTTTTTATGTGAAACATCTTAGGGCGCTGAATATGAAGTAAATCATGAAAGAAATGTGACAAAAATGAAACCGAAGTACGCAGAGAAATTGACAGCACAGTGTTACTAATACCTAACAGAAATGACCTTGGCTTGAATTTGGATAAATATTGAAAACTTGGGCGAGTTCTAGGAACTTCTCTAATTTTGAAAATTGGGAAAGAATTTCACGAGTAATGTGTTTTTTACAGAATTTTCCAAGAGGGTTTTAATTTATTTTTAACGGTCATTGAAAGAGGGTTTTTACTAAGAGGGGGCGTGACAGCTCAGTGGTTAGAACACGAGGATTGCACTCGGAGAATCCGAGTTCGATTTTCGGCTCTTCCCAAACTGTCTCGGCATTCATCCACTGTTATATATGTAGGTCTGAAAGTATAGGTCTGAAGAAATGTAGTCCGTCCTTCTGAGAGGTTGATGAAGAGCATTCAGTGTATCTTCGAACATACAGAGTATAAACAGAAGATAACGCGCTCAACGTAATATACATTCTATTTCACTTTATGTTTAGAATGTTTCAATTAAATACACTGAAGAAATTTAAATGTATTTCTTTATGTAAAACAAATTACAATTTTGTAAGTGTATTTTTAATGTTATATAAATTAAGTTTTGTAATTGTACTTTTTATATTTTATAAATAAAGTTTATTTATCATATTCGATACAGTAGATCCACAGAAACCGACGCAGGCTAATCAGAAAATTCAGAGTCGCTCTTCAGGGCCAGACGCCGGTTGAACAGAAAGTTCGGTCTGAGTCTGGTCTTAAAGAAAGTTCAAAATATAAAAAAGAAGATGCAACATAAAAATAGAAAGCAGTAAATATTTATTGTGTAAAAAAGAAGATAAATTTAGTTATTTATAAAAAAATGCTCCTGGTTTAGCAATCTTGAATATTGTTTTTTTTGTTTTTTTTTTTTAAATAGTAATATGAAATGTCAGGAAATGACTGACAGGTAGTTTTAATTTTCAAAAACGTATACCAGACCATATTTATGAAACTAAAAGTGTCCTTATATGTATCTGAGCTGTTTCAAACTTGAAATACGGCGTGTATAAACATATTATGCAAACACAATCGATTTCTTTTATTTAGTTTTGATAAATATGTTACAGTGTTCTGTATTCGTAGAATTCAGAGGATTCAGTGTGAGTGAGATGAAATAGAAATTATAAGAAATTATTAATATAAAAATGTTATAGAAATATATATTTTATGTCATATTTTATTTAAAAAATATCGGCTGTGGCTTCAGTCCGATGGAGCCGAAATAGTTTTGCGATAATAACATTTTGTAAAATAAAAGTTTTATAAATGTATACTATTTTTTCGGACTCATTTGTTTGGTTTATACAATTTAACAGCTAAATTTGTAATGCTAGCTAGCTCTTTCAGTTTTCGTCCCAATTTCATCCCGGAACTCCGACAATAGACTTAACCTCAAGATAAACAATTATTTTATTAACTTGCTTTGCAATATATTTGACGAGATTTTACTATCACGTTAATCTATAAACTTATAAGTACGTATTTATGTGCCTGATAGCACATAAATACGTACTTGAATACATATATTTCCATCTATTCTAGTAAAATCTCAGCAACCATTAAACATCTTTAGAATACCGAACTTCATTTAGCTTCATAATATTTTTTTAAACTGAACAAAATATCTGGAACTTCTGCATCAATATTTCCCCAAGGAGAGCAAGTAAACAGATTAACTGCTACAATCGTTCGTGACATTTTCATAACCATTGGAAAATCCAGGTGAAAATACTAAAATATTGAAATTATAGCCACATTACTTTGAAAAACTATAGTTCGAAAACTACGAGTTAGATACAAAATCCAATTGTATACACTTGAGGATTTATAAAGAGCTACAATTTCTTGCTCATTGTTTATAGTTTCAGTTTCACTTTCAGTTCTTAAGATATTAGCATTATGAACATGAAAAACCGAAACTTTTCAATTTTCTTCAACTTGATAATGCAATTACTCGAAAACTATAACAGCTTTCTTCAAAAATAAATAAAGTTTTAGGAACTAAATTTTCTCATTCTTCTTTTTGTGCTTACTACTTATATTTACCTTTTATAGTTTCGAAGATATTTCGAGTGAAAATAAGAGAAATGTAAGAAGACTGGCTTCGTACAGATATTAAATTATATTTCAAATAAAATGAGATCGATCCAAGATCCGATTATATACTCAAATTCTTGCATTTACTTCATATCTAGCAACAATTTTAGTTTTTGAGATATAAGCATTAAAATCTTGAGAAACGAAAATTTTCTATTTTCTTCAACTTGGCAAAAAATTTACTCGAAAACTATAAGAGCTGTTTTAAAAATAAATATAAATTTACAAACTAAACTTTCTCATACATATTTTTGTCGTCTACTATTTAACTATATATATATATATATATATATATTTATAATTTCGAAGATAATTGGAGTAAAAGTAAGTGATATGAAAGAAAAAAAAAGAAACTTGTTCTGATACTTATGATGGAAAAAGAAAAATATCTGGATCCAAATTCCAATTATATACAGTTAAAAGGTTTTCATCAAGGTCAAGAGCTACACATTCTTGATTGTTAGAGCTTTTGAGATAAAAGAATTAAAACTTAAGCCACGGAAAAATTTCAATTTTCTTTAACTTAACAAGACAACTTGAATAGCTTAACTAACATAACTTTTTTCAACTTCAACAATAAGAGTTTTTTAAAAATTAAATATAGATTTAGATACTAAATTTCCTAATGCATATTTTTGTCATTTACTATTTATATCTGTCTTTTATAGTTTTAAAGATATTTGAGTAAAAGTGCGAAAAATGAAAAAAAACAGTTAAACAAGAGAAAAAAAATATGCCATTAATTATGTTTCAATAAGTTTAAACGCTTGCAGTCGTGTTGTTAAAAATTGTATTTTGATTCACAGTAAAAGCGATATTTAAAAGAAATTAAGCGATTTTCTTTAGTTCAATTATTAAATTATTATATAATATCATGACTTATATAATTCATAATTAGTAGTCCTTATCCAAAATATATAAAAGCACTTACATATTTCTACGAATTTTTCCCGTATCACAAAATTAAATACACCTCTCTATCTTTGAAAATGTTTATATATTTTTTGCTCTTGAATATTTTCCACTTAAGATTAAAGCGTTGACAAGACAAAAATAAACAAGCTAATGAATTTCTTATCGCCTTTTGATTAAAAATTATCTTTAACGCTTGATTATATAACATGGCCAATTTATTTTATATATCAAAAGATTAGGGGAAAATGCACTTTCACTTTCAGCGCCTACCGTAATTTTGTTCTGCTGTAAACTTAACAACTTTCAAATCACACGTTGCTGAAAAAATATAGATCTTAGCATTCTGGTTTTTTTATTAATCGCTAATTGAAACAAATTTTAAACGAATGGATTATGTAAACACATTGTTTTATCACCGATTAAATATTGAAAATATTTTATTAAAATTTTAAATTTGTCATATAAATACCTTGATGTATATATATGTTTATCTATCTATCTCTGAGTACCGCTTGGTGAAATTTTGGTGTCAAAATTGGCGAAATATCGCCAACTTGGCGAA
This sequence comes from Amaurobius ferox, assembly GCA_951213105.1. Classification (NCBI taxonomy): domain Eukaryota; kingdom Metazoa; phylum Arthropoda; class Arachnida; order Araneae; family Amaurobiidae; genus Amaurobius; species Amaurobius ferox. The sequence goes on from OX578146.1 coordinate 57,679,233, forward strand.
ATGATTTTAAATGATGCCACATTGACGAAAATGTCGGTAAATTATAAAAATTTCGCCCAACTGATAAAAATGGACAAAATATAAGAATCTACTATAAGAATAACCTATTTCTCTGTGGTGTAAAGCTTGACGAAATTCTGGATAAGAATTTTGGCGGCATATCCCCAACTTGGCGAGTCTTTTTTAATGCTGCTGCTAAATTGACGAAAATCTCGCCAAATTGATAAAATTGACGCTAAATCAATGAAAATGACGACTAATTGATGAAAATTCAATATCGTGGAAATAACATAACGAACGACTAAACGAATAAACCGTTTTTCCACCCATCCGTAATACTTGGCGAAAAATTCGGCGGGATGTCCCAAACTTGGAGACTTTTTTATATATTGCCAAATTGACGAAAATGTCGCCAAATTGATAAAAATGTCACCAAATTGATAAAAATAACTCTAAATGAGAGGCAATGTTTTGCAAATTTTTAATTCCGTCATATGACGGGTATACCTTCTAGAAATTTTATAATATAATAATATAAAATTAAATAAAGCAATTGATAATACAAGATTGGTGAGCTGTGTTTTTATATTTTTTATTTCCATTAAATGCATAATATATGTTATGAATTACGATAAGCTTAAATATCCGACTCTTCGATTTTGATCGTATATACGTTTTGAGTACCCCTGAATACGGATCAGCATTTTTTAAATGATGTGTATGTGTTTGAGAGAACAAAGTATCTCTAGCAAACTGAAAAAAATAAAAGGAAATTTTGAATAAAAAACTTTTCATTAAAATAAATAAAATTTATATATAAAATGCAGCAAAATTTGACGAGCGATATTCTCCTGAAAGGTATACAAGACTTACATTGCGCTTCATAGATAGGGAACTTTTACTGTGGACAATACAATCCGAATTGCACTGGATCACGACTGGGTTATATTAGACTGGATCTTGATTGGACTGGATTAGATTAGACTCGATCTCGATTGGATTGGGTTGGATTGTTCCAGGATTCTACATATTGCTTATCCCATATGCAAGAGAGAGGTACTTGGGATGGGAACTACACTGTCGAAAATATGCACTCAGTTGCCCTGTAGACATCAGAAATTGAATTCTTTTGTAGGAAGCTGAAAAAGGATTTAATAAGAAAATTGTAAGTAACCTTGTGCCCCAACCAAGAATCAAACCACGCATCTTAGTACTGGCTAGCCGCTTCTCTATCGTTGAATTACTGGGATGGATTAGCAAGCTCTTATAGTTGAAGTGAACTCCTGTTGATTCTTGCAGCTAGCAGAATTGATTGAATTCCTTTGACATGGCGCACAAAAAACATGTAAACTAAAAATAACTATAAAAACTTTTTTTACATGCGTAATCAAAATAATCTTGATAAATCCTGTTTTACTTGAAAATAATTTTTAAAAAGCAGAGTAAGTCCCAGATTCAAAATTCACAAGAAATATCTGGCATGGTGATCATTCAAGCGTCATAAAAGTAAAACTAGTTATAGTATATATTCCATATAAATGCACACTGTAAAAATATACACCAAGCTGTCCTGTATTAAACAAATATCTAACTATAGTAAATGGATAATTATTTAGATATATGAGAATTCAAAAGATCTTTCTTCCGTCAATATGCTTGCAGATCTTGAATTTGTTTCGATTGGATTAATTTGGTTTCTGCTGGTCTTTTCACATACACCGAGACTATTTAAAAAACTACTAAATCTATTCTTCCTAGCACGATAATAACGACAAATATCCTTTAAACTGTCTGCTATAACGGTATAAAAGAAATACCCATCTTATAGCTGAACATTTTTATTTGTATCGAATCTAGAAAACGTACCCAACGCTAATTGAGATTTAAAATGCAAACCTAGGATTATAATTACACCAGAACATATAGCGAATTCTCAAAAATCCACAACGCTTTACGATAAATACGCTTCTACGATATAAACGTCAATTTTTTACGATAAATACGTCAGTGATTCCCATAGTAAAGGGATATTTGGAGTGAATAATAACTTGCGAACCGAATAAATAATCATTTTTCTCAACACAACATATAGAGGCTCATTTTTTATAATTTTGTTTGAAAATTCACAAAAAATAAAAAATAGGATAATTAAAAACTCTTTAATCGAATGCGCAAATACACATCCCGCTGTTTGCGAATTATAGAATTGTTCTAGTCTTCCAATTTTGGATGCGACGAAATAAAAATCAGGTATACCAAAACATGCCTATATCAATGTGTTTAAAAATAAAATAATAAATATAAAGAAAATTTCCTACGGATTCGGCTCAAAGATCGTCAAAAGAAACTTTTTCGATAATTCCGATAATGTCAAGATGGAAACTCTTATTAATATTTTCGATTGCTGGTTCTTTTATTCCGAATTGTACTCAAAACTAATCAGCACCAGAATCGCCCACAAGTGACTCACAAACCAAATTTTATGAAATTCGGTCAATTAGTTTTTTAGTTATAGTAGATACAAAATCGGCACAGACAGACACACAGACACACACACAGACGTCACGCTAAAAATTGTTTTTTCGTATTCTAGAGGTCTCGAAACGTGTAGAGCCGTCGAAAACTCGAGTTGCGATTTTCGACATGATTCCAATACTTTCCCTATACATTACCATGTATTGCAAAGAAAGTAAAAAGCTATGTTAACTGGTCTTATTCTTCTCGGTTCTTTCTTTTTCTTTTGACCCTTTTTATTTGTATTTTTTCAAATTTTTCTGTTTTAAATTTTATTCTAAATTTCTGTTTTTGTTTTCCATGTGCATATTTTTTTTCCTTTTCATATATTTTCCTTTTATGTATTTTATAAATTTTGCTTTTAAAATTGTATTATCTTTAATTTTAATCTATTTGTCATTATGTTAATATACCTGACTCTGGATTTTATATTTCAATGATCTTTTTATCTATATTCGCAATAACCCTTTTCCCATTTCTAAAAAATGGACGTACTTGTCAAGTTCAAATATAATGTAAAACTGTCTGTTTACTCACAATATTTTTCATTAATTGTTATCTTTTTAGATCTAAATAAATGTTCGTTTGGCGGGATGGTAGACTTTGGGTCCCTCCTGAGTGCAGGAGGTACCCTTTCTAGACCTTGCAGCTTGCTACTCTAAAGCCAATATGTGAGTCGCACTATCTGTGGTCTTGAGACCTCCGACATGTTTGCACTAATCTACAGGGTGATTTGTTTAGGCGCCATGTTAAAGAATCTTACTGACCCAACTCTGGACTCGAAACCCGAATCTTCTAACTGGTCAGCCAACGCTTTACCATTGATCTGCTAGGACGAAATTGCAAGTTCTTACCGTGGAAGTCAACTCTGCAAACTGTATTAAAATGTAAACGTTGAAACCAAAAATACGCTATAAACTATTACATAAAAATGATACTTATAAAATACTTCACAGGCAATTAATGCGCCTATTTTTTCCTGTTTAATAATAAAATATTAGATTTCAGTTGAATGAATTAATCACTGCAAAAAACTAATGACAGATACTTTATAATTTATTTCTGCGTATTTATTCCACATCATAAAACATGACGTCATTGAAAATCCATGATTGGAAGAAATATGAAATATTAGAATAATATGTCAATTTTTATACGCAGTTTACCCTCCTGTGATAAACTGTCAATTACCAATATATAAGAAAATCGTGTTACCATTATAGAGCGCACAATTTTAATGAATCGCCGTCAAAGAAATTATTGATTTCCGTTCCTTTGCATAATGTTATTTTTTTTCATAGTACCGAAAATCATTTAAGTATTTTGTCTACTTTTAATGGAGCGAAGTAAAATCGATTTGGGAATCTGAAATGATTTTAAATATAATTTTAACATTTTACTTAAATTGTGAATTAAAATTCTAATTATTTGGTTGAATGATTGCAATAACAACGCTGATAAAAAAATCTATACAATTGTTATCCAGCGAGTTTTTGGCTTTCCCTACTTTTCGGAAGCTCCTTTCCCTTGGTAACCTAGAAGGCTGAATCTTTGCATACTTTACGACTATGAGACAAGATCTAACGGAGCTAGAATTTCAATTTACCCCCAGAGGTCACAGAAAATGAGGTTTTAAAAAATATTTTCAAATTCTCCAGAATTCCCCCTCGAAAATCTAGAAAACTGAATCAATGCATATATACAGCATCATCCCCAGAACAGAACCTAACGGAACTTAAAATTCGGTTTGCCAGTCCGAGTGGTGAAAATGATCTGGAAAGGGTCGAAAAGTATTTTCAGACATACCAAAAGACCTACAGTGACTCAGAATGCTGATTCCTTGAACAACCATTATATCGGGGATGGGTCAGCCCAGTTGTTAAAACCAGGTGATTGCAAAATGAATTACCGACTGTTCCCAAACTGTCCTCGTATTTACGCTGAGTACGGGCTCGTTATATATGTGGGTTTGTAAGTCCTTCAGAAAGAATGGTAGTAGAAAAATGAGGTTACGGTCCCCATGGATATCGCCCCCACTTTGTTTCGGTCTAAATTTGGTGACACTGTTCCGGTTGTCCAAACACGTTACACCGTCAAACATTCCTTACATCTTTCGGTAGGTCGGACGGTCTGGGTCGAACAAACAAATAATCATAAAAACTACCGCTGGACACAACCGTAACTGAGGATTTTATAAAAAATACAAAATTCAATTTTTTTATACCAACTCCACAATTATAAGCGCAGCGCAAATTTTACTAATTCACATCTTTTAATTGGGGAGCCGTAAAAAAATTACATTTTAAATTTTTATGAAATTCTCAGTTCCGATGGGGGATGCATCATAACCAAATTCTCCTCTGTTGGTTGTTTTTCACGTTTCACATTACTTTAACCAATAGTTGATGTATCCGATATTCCTTCCGGTCACTATAAAACACCCTATTATATAATTTATCCACTATATAATTTATATCCTATTATATAATTTAAACACCCTATAACATAATTTATCCATGCGTGGATGTATCCATGCGTAATCTATATATTCATCAATGAGGATCGCTGAATAAGTATAAGCGTTTTCCTGCATTAGGTGAAAATGTTACTCTAAAATCTTATCCAAATATCTGAAAGAAGCAAATACTGTCCAGTTGTCCGATTAAAAATATGAGAATGAAAAAGATGAGGCAGATTCCAGGCGTAGCATTAAGCAGTTATAGTGCGTATATTAAACAAATTCCAGGCGCATTATTAAGCAGTTATATTGCGTATATAGTTTATCCATGCGTGGATTTGACCATACGTGAAATCATGCGTCAGCTATATATTCACCAATGAGTATTGCTGAATGAGTATCAGCGTTTTCATGCATTAGGTGAAAATGTCGATCTAAAATCTTATCTAAACACCTAAAAAAAGCAAACCGTGTCAAGTCGCCTTGTTAAAAATGTGGTAATGCACATTCCAGACGTAAGCACATTCCAGACGTAGGTACATTCCAGACGAAGATTATTGCGCCACTGCTACGATTACTTTTAATTCACTCTGCTAATATCATGTCCGCCCTAAAGTTAATCCATACAGAATGAACGTCGCTATTTTTTTTCCAGTTAAAATAGGAACACATCAAAACAGAGCATATAAGCCATTTTCTGTAAGTGTAGTTTATGACGAAGATATGATAGATTCTATTTTAACAGACTATCATGCATACTGTTACGACGTAAGAATGGGTCCACATTTCTGGATAACCAACTCGATTATTCACAAGCACAGCGTAAACAGGAGCAATATACAGTAAAGCAGTACTTAAATGCACCACTAATTTCACAAACAACTGATACTATTATCGAAACATTAACGTATTTCATTTCACAAAACAGTCACTACTATTCGTAAAACATTGATGAATATCACAGTTCAATGCAGCTCGTATCACGTCAACTGCTCCCCTACTGAGAGATGAATCCTTTTATAGAGACTCTCTATAGAGAATTTTAGAATTCTCTCATATTTTGTAGACTTTCGTTATTTCATGGTGTTTCTTGAACCTTCGAAAATTCGCCAACTTTGCAATAAATCGCCAAATCTGGCAACCCTCTTCCGAACTTCAGCACCAGGCAACCCTAGATTCACGTCATAGAAAAACTTGCATGTACGGATGCTTTCTCTGTCTGATTCAGTGAGAACTTTTACGCATTTGTAGCAATATAAATACTGTTAGCTAGCCTTCTTTAAATTGCTTGGCAAGATAGTCATTTTGTAAGTCAGCTGGCGTGCTGAGATTCTGTGATATATCGTTTCCAAAGCCAATTAATGGATTGCGCGTGGTATTCTGCAACTAGGATGTCCTTACCCTAGGATGTCCTTGTTTGAAAAAGTGGTTAATTTTTATATTTTAATATTTTGAACAGTTTTGAAAAAGTGGTTAATTTTCATATTTTAATATTTTGAACTACTTTGATTTCCAAGACGTTTTTCACGCAAAATCATATCGGCTTCATAAAGGACTGGAGACACAGCCATGGCTGTGTATTTTCTATTAACATGTTTAAAGCAGTATTTCCTTCAGCACGTTTAAATCAGTATTTTCTTTTAACATGCTTAAATCAGTATTTTCTTTTAACAACTTTAAAGAAAAGGCTGATTTAAATAAGTTTTTTTTTTGAACGCATGACTCTTTTTAAGTCAGTATTTTCTTTTAACACGTTTAAATTAGTATTTTCTTTTGTTACTTTACAAACGCATTCATTTTGTTATTCTTCGACTCTATTAACATTTCTTTTTTAAAATACCAATTTAATTTAAATATTAATAATTATATATTCACCAGCATTTATCAAAATGGTAACTCAAATTCGATCATTCTACAATATCAACTCTTTTAGGCATATTTATAATTATGAAAGATTTCAGAGAAATCTGATGCTTCTATACATTCCGTTACGTTGTGAAAAATTATATGTCACTTTAGAACACGCGAACGACATATTTGTGCATGTTCCTGGATATAATTAATAGAGGTATAAATTGAATTAATGACCGTAGTAAATTAAGATCCGTTAAAGTCTGTTTCTTCTTTCGCATCTTATACTTTATATCAAAATACATGACGCCATCGAAAATCCATGAATGGTAGAATTATGAAACATTAGACCAATATGTCAAAATCTGAAGATTTTTCCCCATTAAGTACATGATAAGACATTTATTTACGAATATATACAAAAGCGTTCTACCATTAGCGAAGAACATTTTTAACGAAGCCTTGTCAAGGAAACTATTGAATTTTGTTCCATTTTATTATCTTTATTTTTTTTCATTCTAAAAATCATTTAAGCATTCTGTCTACTTTTACTAGCGCTAAGTGAAATCGATTAATATTGATTCTGTAGAGTTAAAACTAGAAAAAAAAAGAAAATTTTACATATGAGTTATAAATAAATTTTACATGTTAAACTTAAATTATAAATTAAAATTTTAATTGTTTGGTATAATATGGTAATTCGATATGATGCAAGAAGAATGCAAAATCCTTGTATACGAGCATTTTACTTTCCCCGCAATGCATGGTAATGTATAGGGAAAGTATTGGAATCATACCGAAAATCGCAACTCGAGTTTTCGATGGATCTACACGTTTCGAGACCTCTAGAATACGAAAACAACTATTTTTAGCGTGACGTCTGTGTGTTTGTCTGTGTGTCTGTCTGTCTGTGCAATATATGTGTATCCACTCTAACTCAAAAATTAATGGACCGAATTTCATGAAATTTGGTAGATAAATCACTTGGGTGTGACCATGGTGCTGATTAGTTTTTAGTACGATTCGGGAGAAAAAAACCCGCCTTTATTTGCGAAATGGCCTGTAAAATTGCCTGTATCCAATCTAGCTAAAAAACTAATGGACCGAATATCACAAAATTTGTTAGATAAGTCGCTTGTGAGTTACTATGGTGCTGATTAGGTTTTGGTACTATTCGGAGAAAAATAATCTGCCTTTTTTTACAAAATGGTCCGCAAAAATCGTCAAAATCTAAAATAAAAAACTACGTATGCTCAAATATATCCATTAAATGCTTGTTTTATACCTAATTTTTAACGAAGAAAAGAATAAGACCAACCCCATTACTCTAGGACTGGCCGTTCTCGAGATTTTAAGTTTTCCCGTATTTTCTGTACGTCAACTTTGAAAATAAGTCCAGGTACCAAATGAGAACAAAAATTGAATTAAAAGTGAATTAAATTTAATTGAAATAAAGAGAATGTGAATATAAGTCTGCAGGGAAAGTCATGTGCTGCCCACATCTGATTTTTTACATTCCTTACATTACATAGTAATGTATACAAAAGTGTGGGCATACAGCCGAATACTGAAATACAAGTTGTCAGATTAGAATACGGAAAAACTATTTTTTGCGTGACGTATTTGTGTTTGTCTATATAACCTTTGGTTATTATTTCCCCCAGTTTCGTTTATGATTTATGTTGACTATTCATTAACAACTTCTGAATGGTTGAGTTATGTATACCAATCGCCGAGCCAAGTAGCATCTGCGGTCCTGTATGGTGACAGGATAAGTTTCGGATCACGGGTGAGTGAAGGGGCTGGATAAGAGAGTCTGCGTTCAGTCCGAGTAGTCGTCTGGGTTCTATTGAAGTCGGATGGAAGTGGGGAGTCGCTAAGAATCGAGTCGATGTGTCAGTGAGAAGAGAGAAATGGGCAAATCCATGGAGCAAACACTGGGATTGATACCACTATGATTATAAGAATCTAGTATCTCTGGTTGGCCAAGACAAGGTTTGATGTCCTAGGAAGAAGTTTGGTATGATTTGACGATTTATAGCTCTTCTGCTGATTATTTAAAAATCTGATGTGGGCAACACATGACTTTCCTTATATAATGTAATGAATTTACTACTTTTACAGTAAAAAATAGGTTTTTCTTATAGTAAATACTAATATTCTTTCCAAGATATTGAATTTTCGACAATTAGTCGTCATTTTCATTGATTTAGCATCATTTTTATCCATTTGGCGAGATTTTCATTAATTTGGCAACATTTCAAAAAAGTCGCCAAGTTGGCGACATTCCGCCAAATTCGTCGCCAAAATCTCGCCAAGCGTTATGCACTAAGAAAAAAGTTATTCTTACAGCAGATAAATGACTATTGGCGTTCAAATGCAAAAGTATTATTCAAAGTATATTTTTTCATGAATGGAACGAGCTAGATCCACGAGAATGATGTCACTCAATTTATCGCATGGTATTACATATGAAAAGTGAACATGTTTCTCAATAGGAATTTTTTTTTTTTATGTGACTTTTTCATAATTTTTTTGAAAAATGCACAATATCTCGAGAACGGTTCATGTTAGCGTTCTAAAATTTATGCCAATCGTTTTGTAATGAAAAGTTACATAAGAAATGTCTATTTGCGTAACTTTATTAGCGGTTTTAATTTTTTGACGATTTTTTCAGAAGTTCAATCGAAAATTTAGGGGGGTTCTGAACATTCGATTACGTATAAAAACAATAGGCTTCCAGTGTTTACGGATTGTGATTTTTGTACCAAATTCGGTTCGAATCGGTCCATTCGTTCGTCAGTTATCGTCTCCACAGACTCACTGACACACACACATACTTTCACATACACACACACACACACACACACACATACACACACTTACACACACACAGACATCACTTCAAAAATGTTTGATTCGTGATCAGGGATGCTTGAAACGTGCTCTCGCGTCGAAAACTCGAATTCGAATTTTCGACCCCGTCACAATACTTTCCTTATACATTATGTATATAAGGAAAGTAAAAATGGTATATTAGCAGACCCGTCAAAGTTCATTAACGATCTGCTGTATTAAATAATAGGCATATGCAATACTGGCTGTTTTGTATCTGTATATATTTATTTACGCAGCCAGCTGCTATTTTTTGAGTGAGTACACAATAAATGAGCTTAATTTAATTTCTTGCAGTGTGTTATTGAGCCTGGCCGTAAGAACTTTTGTATCCATTACTATAAAGTTAGGTCACTTGTACTTGACATATCTTTGAGATACGACATATCTAAAACTCTTGACATATCTAAGAACAGATCTGACCTTTGCAATGGAGCACTATCAAGGATTATTACACTACAATGTTTATTTATAATTTACAAGTCTTTGCCATCTTAGAATATGAAGGAACATATATTAACATGACACCTGACGTGTGTCTGTCAGCTTACCTGGTTGATTGTCTTACTGTTTAATGTATGTGTACATTCTTTCTCATAAACTATCAGAAGAAAATTTCGTCAAATTGGATATCAAATAAAACTTCATGAAATTTGATACTTCAGCCAATTATGCGTTAAACTGCTTTTTAATATGTAGTAAATTCTGCAGAATTAGAACTAGCCTTTAATTTCGAAGAGACCATAAATATCGAAAAAATTACACTACTTGACAAAAGAAAATTACGCATCCAGAATCAGACGTTTGAGTCGAATGAAATTTTATGTATCGAACTGCAATAGCAATGGTAATAAATAATTACAATATCATAGAAAAGGGACAATTTTCTACAAAACTACTGTACAATTTAAAGTTACCTATTACTTTCCTTATATACAATAACGTATAAGGAAAGTATTGTGACGGAGTCGAAAGTTCGAATTCGAGTTTTCGACGGGAGAGCACGTTTCAAGCATCCCTGACCACGAATCAAACATTTATGAAGTGATGTCTGTGTGTGTGTGTGAAAGTATGTGTGTGTGTGTGTGTGTGTAAAAGTATATGTGTCAGTGAGTCTGTGGAGACGATAACTGACGAACGAATGGACCGATTCAAACGAAATTTGGTACAAAAATCACATTCTGTAAACACTAGAAGCCTATTGTTTTTATACGCAATCGAATGTTCAGAATCCCCCTAAATTTTCCTAAATTTCCCTAAATTTAAAAAAAATAAAAACAGCTAATAAAATCACGTAAATAAATACATAAATTTAGACAATAAATACATAAATTTATTAACATAAATTTTAGAACGCTAACATGAACCGTTCTCGATATATTGCACATTTTTCAAAAAAATTATCAAAAAGTCATATAAAATAAAAAAATATATATACTTCCTATTGATAAACATGTTCACTTTTCATATGTAATACCATGCGATAAATTGGGTGACATCATTCTTGTGGATCTAGCTCGTTCCATTCATTAAAAATATACTTTGAGTAATACTTTTGTATTTGAACGCCAATAGTCATTCATCTGATGTAATAATAACTTATGTATCCGTCCATAACGCTTAGCGAGATTTTGACGACAAATTTGGCGGAATTTCGCCAACTTGGCGACATTTTTAATTGTTGCCAAATTAACAGAAATCTCGCCAAATAGATAAAAATGACGCTAAATCAATGAGAATGACGACTAATTGAAGAAAATTTAATATCTTGGAATAAATATAAGTGTCTAATAAGAATAACATTATTTTTAACTCTAAAAGTAGTAAATTCATTGCATTCTATAAGGAAAGTCATGTGTTGCCCACATCAGATTTTTTTACCTCGTAGGACCTCCTGTCCTCCATGTTCTTTGTACTTTCTTTATATGCAATAATGTATAAGGAAAGTATTGTGACGGGGTCGAAAATTTGAATTTGAGTTTTCGACGGGAGAGCACGTTTCAAGCATCCCTGATCAAGAATCAAACATTTTTAAAGTGATGTCTCTGTGTGTGTGTGTGTGTGAAAATTCGTGTGTATGTGTATGTGTGTGTATCAGTGAGTCTGTGGAGACGATAACTGACAAACGAATGGACCGATTCGAATGAAATTTGGTACAAAAATCACAATCCATAAACACTGGGAGCATATTGTTTTTATACGCAATCGAATGCTCAAAACCACCCGTAATTTTCGAGTGAAATTTTGAAATAAATGTCCAAAAATCAAAACCCTTAATAAAGTTACGCAAATAGACATTTCGTATGTAATTTATCCTTAGAAAACGATTGACATAAATTTTAGAACGCTAACATAAACCGTTCTCGAGATATTGTACATTTTTCAAAAAAATTATCAAAAATTCATATAAAATAAAAAAAAAAATACTTCCTATTGAGAAATATGTTCACTTTTCATATGTAATAAAATGCGATAAATTGGGTAACATCATTCTCGTGGATCTAGCTCGTTCCATTCATGAAAAAAGATACCTATTAATACTTTTGTAATTGAACGCCAATTGTCATTTATCTGGTGTAAGAATAACTTATTTCTTCGTCCATAATGCTTAACGAGATTTTGGTGTCGAGTTTGGTGGAATGTCGCCAACTTGGCGACTTTTCTAAATGTCGCTAAATTAACGAAAAACTCTCCAAATGGATAAAAATGACGCTAAATCAATGACGACTCATTGATGATGACGACATTGAAAATGACGACTCATTGCCGAAAATTCAATATCTTGGAAAGAATATAAAAAACCACTATAAAAATAATCTATTTTTTTTACTGTAAAAGTAGTAAATTAATTGCATTATATAAGGAAAATCATGTGCTGCCCACATCAGATTTTTGTTTTCTGTCGTTTAGCCATTTACTTTTTATTCAGGTTAGTTTACGCTCCTTTGGACGTTCTGATCTAGACTTGTACAGAAGAATGTAGTACATGCGTATGCTTACTTATCTTTATCTGCGCTGCATTTTACGTACCACTTTATTATTGATTATACTCCAAGTCAAGTTCTTTAGTTTGGTTGAATACTATATGTTTAAGCAACTCCATGAGATTCCTTATAAGGCGGTTTTATGCTTCAGAAAACTTCCTTTTTCCAAAAAGGCAGGAGCTAACTTTTCCTAAAGTTCCATTTTCAGTAAAAAGAGTCACAAGAAACTTTTTAGTGTTGAAAAAATGTCACCCTATGCAGCATGAAACGCAAATAAAAGAAGTCTTGCTGAGTCTCTTTGTAAACACTTTTTTCTACCCAGCCGTAACGAAAATATATATTTTTTTAAACTAGAATATCCAGAAGGAGATTAAAATAAATCCAATTAAAATTAAGTCAGGAAGAGAAAAACTTTAAGCTTAAAAATTTGAGCATAATGAGAATAGAAGCTCCTTTAATTCTTCCAGTTTAAAGTATTTTTCTTGTTATTTTCACGGGAGGAATTTAATTCTTCATACAATGCTAAGTTTCGTATAAAAATGTTAATATCTCATACGTAGTATTGAGAAATTATTGCTTACGCGAAAAATTTCAATATCGAGATTTTGATGCCAATATATGTTTTAAGACCTCCTAAACACTTTTTAACTATATTTGGAATGCTGTATGTGGTCGGTTTCTTGTGTTAACAAATAATAATTAATTTTCACGAAACTTTATATCCGGCTTTGTTGTCAAAAATTCAAGAACTAGATCGATTTTTCTTTATATTCGCGTGAAAACTTCTAAATTTATGGGAAATTTTATATTTTTCTAATATGGCAGCATAGAACAACATTTGACATAATCATATATAAAAGGGTTTATTTATAGTTCAATGATCACGAAACTTTATAGTTTCAATCACTGCTGTAAAAAATAGCCTTCGATATAATTTTTTTTTGTGACGTCATTAACACCACTTGGGGAGAAAGTTACCCTCCACCCGGGGGGTACATTATCGAGTATGGTATCAATCAAAATATTTTTTCAAGCTCTTTGAAGTGTAACTTGCTAAGGGTAACACGCTATAATTGTAATCATTTGAACCCATGATACAGGACCTACGATAGTGATCAAAAATTTTCTTGTAAAATTTTAAACAAAGCTACTAAAAATGGATTCTGGTATGAGACAGTCGAGTGGAGCCGCTCTCCATGTAATTATTCATTATTTTGTATAATAAAGTGCTTTGAGAACCAATGACATAACCACGGCTCCCCAACCTCTGGGAGCTGGCTCTTCATGCTTTTTAAGAAAATGTATGCATTAACAATTACTAGTAAACCGCGGATATTCTGTCCTATGTTTAATGTTAAAAATCTGCTTATTTATGGGATATGCCCTTTATAATCGTTACAATGAAATCGAAGTATATTTTCTCCAACGCGGTGATCTGGCAATCGCTCAATTTTGATCTGCTTTTTTAGGTAGATATGAGACATTATCCGGATTTTTGTTATGAATAAAATAAAACTAAGCTTTCGAATACGTAACAGCGTCTTTTAATAATTAGACAAAATTAGATCTTAACTCGAGCAATAAATATATTACATAAGAGTTCAATCGATTTTAAATCACGATTCGTGCTAAACCTTGTTACTTTCCTTATATACATAATGTATAAAGTATTGTGACGGGGTCGAAAATTCGAATTCGAGTTTTCGACGGGAGATCACGTTTCAAGCATCCCTGATCACGAATCAAACATTTTTGAAGTGATGTCTGTGTGTGTGTGTGTGTGTGTGTGTCAGTTGAGCAGTGGAGACGATAACTGACCAACGAATTGACCGATTTGAACGAAATTTGGTACAAACATCACAATCCATAAACACTGAAAGCCTATTTTTATACGCAATCGAATGTTCAGAACCCCTAAATTTTCGATTAAAATTTTGAAAAAATCATCAAAAGATCAAAACCGCTAATAAAGTTACACAAATAGATATTTTTATGTAATTTTTCATTAGAAAACGTAACAGCGTCTTTTAATAATTAGACAAAATTAGATCTTAACTCGAGCAATAAATATATTACATAAGAGTTCAATCGATATTAAATCACGATTCGTGCTAAACCTTGTTACTTTCCTTATATACATAATGTATAAAGTATTGTGACGGGGTCGAAAATTCGAATTCGAGTTTTCGACGGGAGATCACGTTTCAAGTATCCCTGATCACGAATCAAACATTTTTGAAGTGATGTTTGTGTGTGTGTGTGTGTGTGTGTGTGAGTGAGCCTGTGGAGACGATAATTGACGAACGAATGGACCGATTTGAACGAAATTTGGTACAAAAATCTCAATCCGTAAACACTGGAAGCCTATTGTTTTTATTTGCAATCGAATGTTCAGAACCCCCCTAAATTTTCGAGTGAAATTTTGAAAAAATCGTTAAAAAATCCAAACCTCTAATAAAGTTACACAAATAGACATTTTTTATGTAATTTTCATTAGAAAACGATTCACATAAATTTTAGAACGCTAACATGAACCGTTCTCGAGATATTGCCATTTTTCAAAAAAATTATCAAAAAGTCATTTAAAATAAAATAAAAATATTTCCTATTGTGAAACATGTTCACTTTTCATATGTAATATCATGCGATAAATTGGGTGACATCATTCTCGTGGATCTAGCTTGTTCCATTCATGAGAAAAATACTTTGAGTAATACTTTTGCATTTGAACGCAAATAGTTATTTATTTGCTATAAGAATAACTTATTTCTCCGTCCGTAAAGCTTGACGAGATTTTGGCGACGAATTTGGCAGAATATCGCCAACTTGGCGACTTTTTGAAATGTTGTCAAATTAACGAAAATCTCGCCAAATGCATTAAAATGACGCTAAATCAATGAAAATGACGACTAATTGTCGAAAATTCAATATCTTGTAAAGAATATAAGTATCTACTATAAGAAAAACCTATTCTTTTTAATGTAAAAGTAGTAAATTCATTGCATTATATAAGAAAATCATGTGTTGCCCACATCAGATTTTTTATGAATGTAAAAGAATAACTAATTTTGCTATAACAGAGAAACTCAGTTAGTAATTGTAATAACACACGCCTCGCATAAGACCAAGCATATTATATTGAACCTCTGTAAATATACCATTAAAGGAACACGTATCGTAATAAAGTATAAATCCATTATTTATTTAAAGCTAGCAGCGGTTACCCGGCGTTGCTCGTGATTTACGATGCAAAACTCTGATAAAAATTACGCCGAAACATATAGGGCCGTGAATCATATACATTGTTTTTTCACTGTGAAAGAAGTAAATTCATTGCATTATGTAAGAAAAAATGGATCTGATTGGCCACTCTTTGGTCAATCAGATCCATTCGATCATAAATACATACGTTTCTTCTTTATATATATATATATATATATATATATATATATATATATATATGTATATATATATATATATATATATATATATATATGTATATATATATATATATATATATATATATATATATATATATATATATATATATATATATATATATATATGTATATATATATATATATATATATATATATATATATATGTATATATATATATATATATATATATATATATATATATATATATATATATATATATATATATATATATATATATATATATATATATATATATATATATATATATATATATATATATATATATATATATATATATGTATATATATATATATATATATATATAGTATATATATACATATATTTGTGTGTGTGTGTTTTTGTGTATATATATATATATATATATATATATATATATACGAGATAGATAGATAGATATTTGTTTATTCATTTATCTATTATTCAAATTAATAAAATTTGTTGAGTAAGCCTGCTAAACATAAATCATGTTGATAGAGTTTCCATTTAAATTCATACTTCAAATCTGCGATTTTCTAAAGTCATTAATACGTTCAATAAACTCCCACGAAACTCAGAGATTTTATTGACTTTCGCGTTTTAAACCAGCTATTTCCAGCCTTTTCCCTTGGAAATCATGGAGTTAGAGAGTAAAACTCCTAAGAAAAAGTTTCGTTTTACATTAATATCTCGACAACCCCTGGTCTTAGAAACTCGAAATTTGGACTACATTTATGGAGCGCTATTTCAAATCTACCAAATTTCATTAAATTAGGTTCTGCCGTTCTTCCGTGATGATGAAACAAACGAAAGTGTCGTTTTTCAATAATATCTCGAGAATCACTGGTAGTAAAAACTCGAAACATGACCTATGTTTTAAGTGGGGTGATTTCAAGACTATCCACCAAATTTCATCAAATTCGGTTCAGCCGTTCTCCAGTTATGGTGGATTATATATACATACATACACACATACTTTTCTTCTTTATATATATAGATATGAAGCTTGTCATTAACCACTAGAAAAAACCCCTAACCCTAACAGGCAAAGAATATCCATTTAAAGAATAATTTAGAAGAGAATACCATTAATTAAGAATGAAATATTTATAATATTTAATGGATAAAGGATAAAGATAACGAGCTTCCAAAATTCTGCACTCAGAAAGAGCCAACTTAGAGAAATGGTCCGCTGTTTAATTTCCAGCGTTATCGGCATGAACTATAATCTAGCTCAGATTAATTAAACCCCTATTACTTTCCTTATATACATAATGTATAAGGAAAGTATTGTGACGGGGTCGAAAATTCGAATTCGAGTTTTCGACGGGAGAGCACGTTTCAAGTATCCCTGATCACGTGTGTGTGTGTCAGTGAGCCTGTGGAGACGATAATTGACGAACGAATGGACCGATTTGAACGAAATTTGGTACAAAAATCACAATTCGTAAACACTGGAAGCCTATTGTTTTTATTTGCAATCGAATCTTCAGAACCCCCCTAAATTTTCGAGTGAAATTTTGAAAAAATCGTTAAAAAATCCAAACCTCTAATAAAGTTATGCAAATAGACATTTCTTATGTAATTTTTCATTAGAAAACGATTGACATAATTTTTAGAATGCTAACATGAACCGTTTTCGAGATATTGCACATTTTTCAAAAAAATTATCAAAAAGTTATATAAAATAAAATTAAAAATATTTCCTAATGAGAAACATGTTGACTTTTCATATGTAATACCATGCGATAAATATGGTGACATCATTCTCGTGGATCTAGCTCGTTCCATTCATGAAAAAAGATACTTTGAGTAATACTTTTGTATTTGAACGCCAATAATCATTTATCTGCTGTAAGAATAACTTATTTCTCCGTTCATAACGCTTGGCGAGATTTTGGAGACGAATTTGGCGGAATGTCACCAACTTGGCGGCATTTTTAATTGTTGCCAAATTAACAAAAATCTCGCAAAATTGATAAAAATGACGCTAAATCAATGAAAACGACGACTAATTGAAGAAAATTCAGTATATTGGAAAGAATATAAGTATCTACTATAAGAATAACAATTTTTTTTTTAACTGCAAAAGTAGTAAATTCATTGCATTATATAAGGAAAGTCATGTTTTGCCCACATCAGATTTTTTTGGTTTGCAATGATTTTAAATTTCGTTGAAAAAACTGACTCACACTTAATATCCTTTAACGACAGTATAGCAAACAAACAGTCGCTAAAAATAAAGATATAAATATAAATAATCATTATGATAACAGACTGCTTATAATGATTACATTATGATTAAATTATGATTAATGAGTAAATTTAGAAAATCAAAACGATATTTCTAAAATTCAGAAAGTTAGGATTTTGCATTTTAAGTAGCATGCCGTTAGTATCTCGGCGCTCGAAAAATCGTCTGTGCGGAAAATTTGATTTGAAAATGACAAAATTTTGGACATATTTAGACTTTTAAATTTATTACATCCAAACACTCGAATTTTAAAAGCAAATCGCGATGAGATGTAACTGTCCGAGAGTTTAGCTATCCCTATATTGAATTTCGCATCTACTCATAGTTTCGATTTTCTGCTACAGGCAACCCAGACGCATAAGCCGACCGATATTTTCTGTCATATAGGATTTTTGGTTAAAAAAATAAACCAAACGTATTACACATGAAATCACACATTTTCCCGGCTTTCTTGGAGTGATTGCTATTTATTCAGATGCAAGTGACTGCTGTCTCCTCAATCAGTTGATAAGATTAAATATTTGTTTTATGTTGCTTTATTAACCTTATTTAACACTTTCCAACATAGTTGAAAAGCGTTTATGACTTTGTTCACTCTGTCTGTTTGTCTGTCCGTTCGCACGATAACAGCCGTAAAAACGATTTTAGCAAAATGAAATTTTAATATGTTGTTTAAACGGTCTGTGGAACATATGGGAATGTAAATGAGTAATATCACCCAATTTGTTTCGGATTGAACCCGGGTTGATAAAGTGAAATACATTGAACCCTCTGGGACCTAATTTTTCAAAGATTTTTTAAGCGGAGTTAAAATTCACAAATTGTCTTGAACATTTTAGAAAATATTCAAATTATCCCATAAAATATTAAAAAATATTGTGCAAAATATGTTCAGTAGTTTTAAATAAAAATTAAAATAATAATTACACCCATATTTTATGCCGGATATAAAGGATTTATAAAAAGGAATATTTATTTGATTTCCTTTAAAGATTCCTTTAAAGATTCCTTTGATTCCGTAAGGATAGGTGAAAAAATAATTTTCCGCCATTTTAATTTTTCAATGCCGTGCCATTTCCTGGCCAATTTTCTTGTCACATTCTCCGCCATGTAAAGTTTGATAGTTTTTTGATTAGCTCTAATTTATTCCGGATCGCCTCATAGAAGAGTTTTGTTCGTATTGTTACAAAGTATCCTCTAAATCGTGGGTATGCGCTCATGATACAAGAATGAGCCGGGATTTCAGGATAACTAACGCATTTCTTGACAAGCACAGAGTAAACAGGAATAATATTCAGTAAAACTGCACTTAAAATCTCCACTAATTTCACTAAATAGCTTATACTATTCTCAAAACAGTCACATATTTCTTTTCACAAAACAGCCACTACTAATATCAAAACATTGACGAAAATCACAGTTCAATATAGCCCCGTATTACCTCAACTGCTGTCCTACTGAGTGGTGACTCATTTTATATCTCGTAGAAGAATATCTGACTTCTTTTATATCTCGTAGAAGCCGAAAATCTCTCATATCTCGTAGAATATTGATTATTTCGGGGTGCTTCTGGAACCTTTGGAAAGTCGTTAGATGTCGCCAACTTGGCGATAAATCCTCAAATCAGGAAACCCCTATTCAACCTTCGGCATTTTGGAAATCCTAGATTCGCATCATAGGAAAAGTTGTCTGTACGGTTATTTTGCCTTGCCTGTGAAAGAGACGAAAGTGAGAAGAGATAAAAGAGAGAGATAAAGAAGAGATAAAATAGTGAGAAGAGATAAGACTCCAAAGCATTTTACACGTTCGTAGCACATTCCCTCCTGCAGACTGAACGTCCTGGCTGTATCAATCTAATATGGTTCAAAATATGGGGCCAATCTGTCGATATGTATGACGTTTGGCTTGAAGATGATTTCTGAATTTAATAAACGTCATTCTTTATTCTTTTCTTGATGACGTAGTGTCCTTCTTAGTTGTGCTGCAGTTTTGGCGAAAATTCTGGTCGTCGCCGAGGGTTGAACAGCCACACATTTTCTACATTCTGGAACCATCCTTCATTAGCTTTGGTATCGTACAGGGTCTTTATTCTGTCGGTAGCAATGTGGATACTTCCACTCACGATGGAAAAAGTAACTAAGCTTTTAAAAGACATGCAGGAAAGCGAGGTGATTGAATCACCGTAAAGGGCTTGGGTCTTACCGATCGCCTTAGTGAAGAAAACGGATGGTTATACGAGATTATGCATTAACTATAGAAGTTCCAAGTGTGACAAAGGAATATAGCTATCCACTGCTAAAATTTGACAAAACTTTAGGCACCTACTTTGGAAGCAAGTGATTTTCGACTCAAGATCTGAAGAGTGTATACTGGAAAATTAAAATCCATCCTGATGGTAGAGAAGACAGTGTTTACCACCGGACAAGGACTTTGGAAGTTTAAAATGATGCTATTTGGAATTTGTAATGCAGCTGCATCCTTTGAACGTTTTATGGAGACCGTGCTGAAAGGACTATGCTGTGAAACATGGCTCGTCTTGTTGTACGATATAATTATTGTTGAACGGCCATTTGACGAACATCTCGTAATAAGGACCTGATTTTTCTACAGTGATCTCCCTCATTGGTCATGAGTAAATACTACAAAAGGATATTTTCGTGAATTACGCTATGGGGTATTAATATAACAATGAAAGCATTAGATATCCAGAAATTCAGCCTTATTTTTGTATCTTGAGAATGCACTAACGTTGTGAACGGATATATCCTAACAATATATAGATTTAACGGTTTAGAGATTTTTCAGATATATTCTTACAATTTCTTTATAAGCAGATTATACAAAATTTCAATCTGAAAGGAAAAGAAACAAGGTAAAGGAAATGTTTAACAGAAAATCACTATAAATGATAACAATCAATAGTTTATTTTTGAAAATGCCTGTTGTTTGTCTTTTCAACATCACACTAAGAAATAAAACGAAACGTATTTCGAATTTCACACCTTAAAATACGCAACGAGAAAAACGATGTTACCACATAAAAATTTATGACAAACCCTCAAAATGCATATGGCGGCTTGTATTCAGCCTTATGAAAAGAGTTTGTGGATAAAAATGTGAAATATAGCTTCCATAAATATGGCGAAATTATCCACTGCGTTGTGTGGTAAAAGTTAAGTCCCATAAAAAAAATTCAAGTGTTCCTTATATATTCCGTTTATGTGGACCGTACTCTTGCAGAGAGAAATAGCATTCTATGGAAAGCATCTCCATTTTAGTCAGGTTTTGTCATACATTTTAAGTTTTTTTCAGTGATTATAAAATGCAGATTATTATGTGGATTTTCTTTTTTTAAATGAAAGAAGTGAACTGCGGCGTGGCTCAACTCGAATTTCTCATATCAGAATTCATATTTTTTTCACATTTTAAAAGAAAAAATTTGAAAAATAGATGTCGGGGGTGTAAATGACTACAACTATAGCGTTGTTGTTGTTGAAACCCAGACCGTCCGACCTACCAGAAAGGTGTAAGGTATCTGCTTGGACGGCCGGGAAGTGCCACCCAATTTAGACCGGAACCCAGTGGTGGAGGCATCCACAGAGACTGTACCCTCCATCCCCTACCACCAACCTCTCGAACGACTTACGGACCCACATGTTTAACGTGATCGTACTCCGCATGAACACGGCGGCAGTTGTGACAGCCTGCAAATCCAGCGCGCAATCCACCGGGGCTACCGCGTCCGAAATGTGCCAACAGCACGCGGTGTTCCCAGATGGTCACCCACCCAAGTACTAACCGCGCCCGATGCTGCTTGACTACGATGATCTAACGAGAACCGGTGTTTTCAGCACGGCAGGGCCGTTGGCTCTACAACTACAGCGTTATTGTTGTTGAGATCCAGACCGTCCGTCCTATCAGAAAGGTGTAAGGTAACTCCTTGGACGGCCGGGGAGTGCCACCCAATTTAGACCGGAATCCAGTTGGGGAGGCATCTACAGGGACCGTACCCTCCTTCTCCTACCACCAACTGCTCGAATGGACTAACGGACCCAGATGTTTAACGTGATCGTACTCTGCATGAACACGGCGGCAGTTGCGGCAACTTGCAAATCCAGCGCGCAAACCACCGGGTTACCGCGCTCGAAAAGTGCCAACAGCACGCGGTGTTCCCAGGTGGTCACCCACCCAAGTACTAACCGCGCTCGATGCTGCTTGATTTCGATGATCTAACGAGAACCGGTGTTTTCAGCACGGTAGGGCCGTTGGCCTTTACAACTATAGCGTCGAAAGTCCAGGCCAACCGACTCGTCCGAAGACTAAAAATGTATCCTTCTGGAGGTGTAACTGCCCCCAAGGGGAGAGGGGGCTAATGACGTCAAAAAAAAGTTGTATCTATTTATCACAACATTGCATGAAACTATTAAGTCTCGTGATCAGTGAGCCATAAATAAACTCTTTTTTGCATGATTATGTCAAATTCTGTCCCATGCTGCAATGTTAAAAAAATATAAAATGTCGAATACATTTTTCTCGAATTCCAAGAATTTGAATCTAGTTCTAGTTTTTTTATAATAAAGCCGGATATAACGTTTCTTGATAATCCATTAGTATTTGACAGACAGACACCACCAGACAGACAGACACCACTCCAAAAATAGTTAAAACGTGTTCAGAAGGTCTTAAGAGATCGTATTAGCATCAAAATCTCGAAATCGAAAATTTTCGTAAAAACAACACTTATTCAATGCTACATATTTAAAAGTAAAAATAATTCATTTAATCATTTAAATTCAATGGGTTTAGTTTAAAGTACTTGTAAAAAATTCCCTCAATCGGTAATAGTGGATGTTGTTCTTTTCACTTGCATAGATTAAAAAAATCTGATGTGGGCAACACACGACTTTCCTTATATAATGTAATGAATTTACCACTTTTACAGTAAAATAAATAGGTTATTTTTATAGTAGGTACTAATATTCTTTGCAAGATATTGAATTTTCGACAATTAGTCGTCATTTCATTGATTTAGCGCCATTTTTATCCATTTGGCGAGATTTTCGTTAATTTGGCAACATTTCAAAAAGTCGCCAAGTTGGCGACATTCCGCCAAATTCGTCGCCAAAATCTCGCCAAGTATAATGGACAAAGAAATAAGTTATTCTTACAGCAGATAAATGACTATTGGCGTTCAAATACAGAAGTATTACAAAAAGTATCTTTTTTCATGAATGGAACGAGCTAGATCCACGAGAATGATGTCATCCAATTTATCGCATGGTATTACTGAAAAGTGAACATGTCTCTCAAGAGGAAATATTTTTTTTTTATTTTATATGACTTTCTGATATTTTTTTTGAAAAATGTGCAATATCTCGAGAACGGTTCATGTTAGCGTTCTAAAATTTATGTCAATCGCTTTCTAATGAAAAATTACATAAGAAATGTCTATTTGCGTAAAATTATTAGTGGTTTTGATTTTTTGACTATTTTTTCAAAATTTCATTGGAAAATTTAGGGGTGTTCTTAACATTCGATTGCGTATAAAAACAATAGGCTTCCAGTGTTTACGGATTGTGAGTTTTGTACCAAATTTGGTTCGAATCGGTCCGTTCGTTCGTCAGTTATCGTCTCCACAGGCTCACTGACACACACACACACACACACACATACTTTCACACACACACACACACACACACACACACACACACACATCACATCAAAAATGTTTGATTCGTGATCAGGGATGCTTGAAACGTGCTCTCCCGTCGAAAACTCGATTTCGAATTTTCGACCCCGTCACAATACTTTCCTTGTACATTATGTATATAAGGAAAGTAATAAATGCAACTGCCCAAGAAAAGATCATTTTAACGCCCTGTTTATGTCGCTTTTAATAGGGCCGCCCATACGAAGCATTTATAGCTGAAATATGTTATACTTTTACGCATTTTAATACACATATATTGCTTATTAAAAAAAAAATCCTTTATGATATTTCCCAAAAGGGCTTCCTAAAGTGAATGTTATCAAGCACTTAAAATCTATAATTGTTGTTGTTGCTGCTTAGTCCCTTGCCTTAGAAAATGCTAGGCCAAGTCCAAAAGGTCACGTCGCCCATAAAGCAATGAGGCTATCCTCTCCTGGTCCTCTGCTAGAAGACCCAAAAAAGCTTCCATGCAGTCCAAAAAATAAGAGAGAGTAGCTGAGGAAGATGAACGGGTACATGGAGGAAAAACTCTGTCTCCTCGTTCGAATCTCATATCCTTAGTGTGCCTTATTGATTTAGTTAATTACTTATCCTAAAAAGGGTTAACTCTACATCATTTAACTTATTAACTACAGCCATTAGTAGTTTGGGTTAGTACATTGCTATGGTGGCCGCAAAACCCACCTAGATTTTGCATAACGGGATACTAAGTAATATAAAATTATATATATATATATATATATATAAATATCTTATAGACATTCAAAAGTAAGATCTAAGGGTAAATAGAACAGTCTTCAATTTATTTAGCACACATCATCAATGTTACATCATTATTTTTAATATTACAAATGCTATCATTCTTCTTCAGACACTTAATTAATTAACTAGCGAGATGTAATGCCAGACTTAGTAATATTCGGTTGGAACACTGGGTGGGACGCATTAATTAGCCTTTTTTAATAAAACGCAATTTTGATATTATCCTCATATAATTAAAAATGTACCTGATACTAATCTTTCACATCTTGGGAGAATCCTCGGGGTTTTCACCATCTTAACACCATATGAATCTGAGAGCTCATCCCACACAATTTACAAAACTGTTATACTGCCTTGTTATACAAACTGTTATACAAAAATGTTCAACTTCACAGACTGAGACTGGACTCCAACTGCTGACCAACTCCGAGCAACAGGCAACTCTCTTGACCCCCAGCAGCATCGTCGCTCCTTAACCTAGGCAATGCTGTCTGAAGGAATCTAGGGCCATCCAATTGGAGAGATAATCCATTGGTCTTAACCGAGTATTAGTGATGACATGGAGGAGTGTTTTGCCAATTCTCAGATCTAGTCAAGGTTTGTATTTCAGAAGCAGTGAGAAATTGTTCGGAGATGACTTCAGATGACAAACTTCATTGGCCAAGATGTCGACAATCTCGTTACCACAAAATCCATGGTTATAACACCATAAATAAGTTCTTTATTTAGAATAGAATTCCACATTTATAAAATTTATCAAAAAAAGTATGAATGAAAGAAACTTCATTTGGTGGCAAGTTGTACACTTCATTTTCAGCGGAACTAATAAAAAGTTTTATTCTCTTTTGCACACTTAATTCGTACGTTAATTCGTAAGTTATTCTTACTGCAGATAAATGATTATTGGCGTTCAAATACAAAAGTATTACTCAAAGTATCTTTTCTCGTGAATGGAAAGATTTAGATCCATGAGAATGATATCACCAAATTTATCGCATAATATAACATATGAATAGCGAACATGTTTCTTAAGAGTTAATATTTTTTTTATTTTACTTGATTTTTTGATAAATTTATTTGAAAAATCTGCAATGTCTCGAGGACGGTTAATGCTAGCGTCCTACAGTTTGCGTCAATCGTTTTCTAAGGAAAAAGTACATAAGAAATGTCTATTTGCGTAGTCTTATTAAAGGTTTTGATTTTTTGATGATTTTTCAAAATGACACTCGAAAATTTAAGGGGGTTCTGAACATTCGATTGTGTCTAAAAACAATAGGTTTCCAGTTTCACATATTGTGATTTTTGTACCAAATTTCATTCAAATCGCTCCATTCATTCTTGAGATATCGTCTCCACAGGCTCACTGACACACACACACACACACAGACATCACCTCAAATATATGAAGGAGGGCTGTGATAAATGCTTCCAGTATGTGGGACGCCCACAATTTGTATGAGTATCCCTAGGTAGAGCGCCAAAATAAGTCAATCCAATCTTAAAAGTAACCCATAGTTTTATACTTTAACATAGGTTTGAGCTTAAACCAAGATATTATCCTATTATGGACAGCACAATTTTCTTGACATAACGCTTTGTCCCCCGTGATTCACAAATATATCATAATTTTTATTACTCAATAATTTTTATTAATCAAATTGTCACTGTTTTATCGATATTTTATTGATTTAAATTTAAGATATTTTATTTTATTTTTTTATTTGCATCGTATATGCAGAAATCCAATCATTTTATCCATTTTGTTGTTGCAGAATAGAGATAACAATAGTTGTAGTATGTTTCAAGATCAACCTCCTATGTATTCTTGAAGGGCTTCAATTTAATAAGGCAGAGCAGAAGAAGTCTGACACAATGATTGAGGTGGTTTTCTTGATCTAAGAAGAAAATACTTCAGTCCTCGATTAGCAAGGCTGTATTTTCTTAAAAGATCAAATACAACTGCCATGTTTGATCCTTGGGTCAGTACACACTGTACCTGACCCTGATGAAGTGGACTTGAGCACTTATAACACCATTGAAACAGTTGTAAACCCGTAGCAGTAATTACTTATATTCATCGCAACTACATTTTTATAATTCCTTGCTACGTTTTATAATCCACAGCTTTATTCTTCTGGCTTGAAAATATTTACATAACCCCAAACTCTTCATTCACAGTACACTCTGTCTCACATATAAAAGCGAAATATACACATGTATTACTGTCCTTATATACATTATATACATAATGTATAAGAGGAAAGTATTGTAACGCGGTCGAAAATTCGAATTCGAATTTTCGACGGGGGGTCACGTTTCAAACATCCCTGATCACGAATCAAACATTTTTGAGGTGATGTCTGTGTGTGTGTGTGTGTGTGTGCGCGCGCGTGTGTGTATGAGTGTGTGTGTGTGTGTGTGTGTGTGTGTGCGTGCGCGCGTGTGTGTATGTGTGTGTGTGTGTGTGTGTGTGTGTGTCAGTGAAACTGTGGAGGCGATATCTCACGAACGAATGGAGCATTTGAATGAAATTTGGTACAAAAATCACAATCCGTAAATACTGGAAGCCTATTGTTTTTAAACGCAATGTTCTCGAACCCTCCTAAATTTTCGAGTGAAAATTTGAAAAAATCATCAAAAAATCAAAACCTTTAATTAAGTTATGCAAATAGGTATTTCTTATGTAATTATTTCTTAGAAAACGATTGACATGAAATTGGAAGACACAGCTTATAATAAATGAGAGTACATCTTGCATTTAAGAAAAACCCTTCCATCTATCAAAAGTAGCTACACTGTATTCCTGAGCATTTATAAATTTGTTAAAGGTGGCTGGGGCTACAAAATGCCCTGTGACATTACTGGTTCCAAAGAAAATATTTCTGTTAGAAATATTCTGAAATTCTTGCTTGAAGGAGTTTTGAAGTTATTGATCACTTGTATCGTGTTGACAAATGGTAATGACGGTGAAATTATGGTCCACAGGTGTTGATGATCAGCTGAGACTGTTTTATATAGTATTTACTTAAATAGGAGTGAAAAACATCATTTTTCAAGACAAGAAAGACAGATCAACAACACCAGCGGCAGAAAGATACGTCTGCGGTTAGTTGATGATGTTGCTCTTCTTTTTATTTAATTATAGGACATTACTAAAGTTTGTAGTCCTGTTTACTAAGAAAGTTTATTAAATCTTTCTGCTGTTAGTTATAATCCCTCCTAGATCTTTTATAATATTTTCTTTTCTGTTTTGCAATGTTTCTGACTGTGTCACATGATATAATCTTATGTTAACAGACACCTTCCTGCTTTTGTTGATGTAATTACTTTGTTTATCCTTAAAAATAGGTTATTTTTGACCTCCGAGACTGACTAATACTATTATTTATTTATTATCAAACAATTTAATTTGAAGTGTGGATATAATTTTTGGACGTTATTATCGTTTGCCAAATGGCAACAATGCATATGAACATGTTCCACGATTTAGATTTGTTTGTATTAATATTAAAATAAGAAATTACGTTATTTTGAAATAATTTTTTGCAATAACACTTTATGTACAATATTTTTGTCTCACTTTATAACTTCTAGCCAATTAATTGAATCTTAAGTTAGAATAAAAGTTCCATATGTTATACAAAGATTTTCCATAAGTATACCGTTAGCCTTAACCGACACTTAGCTGTCCCGCCATTATTCTCCAATCACTTGAGAAAGATAATATCAAAACCAATTTAATGATATAATTTTGAGTCGTTTCAACAATATAAATATTACTACAGAATGTATATACTGAAAATCTTACTGTGTTTGAAGATATATTTGACATAAAAAATCAAACCTATAGATCTTTTACATTTATTAAGCCATAGTGAGCAAACATTTTCCTGGGACTTTTCATCCGTACTCACTAGTATACTGTATATTAACAAACTTCATTTTTCACCGTAATTATATCCCAAAAATTTAGCTCTATTGTACATCTAGATTGATAAAAATAAATAAATAAATAAATAAAAGTAAGATCAGAGTTCTAATTTCTCTGAAATTTAATTTAATTTAAAAAGAAATTAAAAACTTAATTAAAAAAACAAATTAAACCAATTTTATTAAAAAAACAAGTAAAACCATTTTATTTCTAAATCAAATTATAATATTTTTGCCCTCAAACATATTTGAAGCACTTTGTGGTATTAATTATTTTTGATAAAATATTAATAAAACCAGATTAAATGAAAATCGATTTTAAGACACCATTTAAACAGTTCGTAAGCGTATTTTTAAATGACATGAATCTAATTAATTTCATTTAAATTAAGAAAATATATTTACCTTTAAAGTCTCTTGGGTGTATTAAAGTTTCAAATTAAATTACATTTTCGCTTTTCACGCATGTAAGGATATTTTACCAATTTTAGATGTAATATTCAAATTTAATCATAAATGCTAACGTTTTTCAACTTCTTTTTCATTTTAAACATTATAAATGCAAATTCCGAAAAAAAAACCAGACTTTTCTAACCTGACACGTGTTTGCTTTGCTAAAATTTTCCTTCGTACATCCTTTTATTGTCAGAGTGTAGTTAAAATGTAACTAATTTAAAAATCAATTGGAATGGCAGAACTCCTGGGAGATGTCTCTCTCCCTTTTGCTTTCTTAAATATTCATTAAACGCTGACAGTAATGGAAATTCATCGAAGAAATTGTATTTTTAAAGCAGTACATTTCAAACGATAACTTTAAAATGTATTTCGTATTTTTTCTACTTATGGGTAAAAAATATATTATTTTATGTTTTAAGATAATTAAATTGCATTTAGAGTAATGAATTGAACACTGCTTTCTGGACAAATAAACAGAAGCACACGCTACAAAAAATGATCTCAATGGAACTGTATCGAATGTTTCTTTGTAGTCTTTATTTAACATTCTTCTTACATTATAAAGGAAAGCGTTTGTTTTGATGTCCGTGTAGTGTTAATTTAACCGTGTTATTCTTACATAATAAACGAAGACGTCTGTCTTGATTTCCTTGTAGTGTTAATAGTTCCATTGAAGACAGTTAAACATGTTAATTTAACTGTCTTCGACTTACAAAATAAAGTAATATATTTGCCTTAATATCCTTGCAGTTTTGATTTAACTGTCTTCTTCTTACCTTCCATAATAAAGAAATGTATTTATTGAGGGCAACAGCACACGCATTGAAACACAAAGTAAAATGGTTTTGGTTTGAAACAAAATATTTGGAAATTGAGTGGTATAATTTGTATCTATATTATTTAGGAAGTGGGCGAACATTTTGGACTTAGACTAAACCGGATACAATGTTGTGTAAAGAATAATTCCTTTAGTGGATGGGGTACATTCAAAACCGGTACAAAAATGAAATTCAGTATCTCGGAAATTTAATTTTTAACATTGGGATCCCAGATTCTGAAATAATAATACTTTAAGTAAATGTTGTGCGAATAAATATAAAAAACATATAAAGCTCTTTTCAAAATGAGTTCCTTCTGCAGTTCAAGCATGTGTGGCGGGGCTGCAGCATAGCGTCACCCACTGCTACGAAAGACATCCCAGATTATTGGACCTGATGGCATAGCGCAGGATCAGCAAAATAAAGGTTTCGATTTCGCGCATATCCCCGACCATCGGTGATTGGCGCCTTCCCCCCCCCCCCCCCCGCACATGCACAGAACTAAACGTCAAATGCGACATCTACGTGCTAGCCAGAAAGTACGATTTCTACATGCTAGCGAGAGATTACTATGTACTTGAAAGTGATTGCTAGATGCTAGCCAGTGGTTACTACATGCTAGCGAGTGCTCAAAAAGAATTAAAGTATAAAAACATATTTTCACTTTTTCAAATTTTTGGAATATTTCCCCATCTGCGAAAAAAAAAAAAGATAGCATTGAGTAAATATAAAAAGTTAATAATATTTTGATTTTCAAACAGTATTAGTAAAAATTGGATATTTGATATTTGTGGTGCAAAAATAAAAGAGGAACTTAACGCTGGGATTTTAAATCATTAAATTCTACATAATAGGACACAGCCGTAAATTCGTATGAGTGGAACTCATTATTTAATTAAACATTGCGTTGTTTGCCGCTATTAAAACCCACCATTAATTTCTTTAGCGCTAATTCTGTAAAGGAATAGTAATTAACATAATGCCACTCGATTAATTGCACCATTTTAACTTTAACAATAAATCATTTATTAACAACATAGAATACTTATTGAATTCATTACATTACACAAGTTTCATATTTATTTGCGTAGGATCGAGTAAAATGTGAGAGAATTGCCTTGTGAGACCAGATCACTATTTGTTATCGATATAATTAGTCTAAGACCTGCTACCATATTTAATAAGCACATACCTGACCATAGCGCTTGCTTCCTTGTAGATGGTACTATTTTTGCCTATTTTGTTGAAGTCTTCTTGAACTCTGACTGTCGTAGAATTTCATATTAGGACACATTTCGAGGACTATCTCCGGACCACTCTATCGAAGTCGTTCTCCATATTCATACATCTGTTCTCTAACTATCGTCGTTTTGTCTTAGATGACACTCCTCTTTTGCGCCGGTCACTCAAATTGCTGCTCATGCCTTAGGGCGAGTCGAGTGGTCTGGGTTTTCGACTCCTCTTTTGCTCTTATTGGCAGCCTTCATAGAGAAGCCACGATCAACTTCTCCATTGGTCAACCTTTTTATCCAATGTCGTCACTTCAAATTTTCTTAAGAGTCCTTCGATCCCCCTCTGTCTTGACGCCCCTAAATTTATGGTTTTAGCTGGCCTTTGGGTCAGCATGTTGTAAACGTTGGAGTCATTGAGACTGAAGGTATTGTCTGACGTTTCAGACACAATAAATAATGTACATAAAGCTGTCTCACAACAACTGATGTGAGATCTATTTCTAGTCTCACAATATTAATACTCGTATACTTCAATTAATTTTGTCACAAACTGTAAAACACATAGTTACTCATCAAAATTAAAATCTTGAAAATTTAAGCTTGAATTTTTTCGTGCTCTACTCCAGGTAATATGTAATAGTTCAAAACATATTCGTAATAAAATACTAATTATTCACAAGTTTTGGCTAGGAATACGTGCTCATGTTTTTCATGTGCGTTCTTAGGCAATAATATATCAAATTGTTAATAAATGCAAATCAGAAGATTTTGGTAAATCCGAGATTTTCCACGTGAAATAAGTAAGAATTGGACCTCTGGGCCAAAATATATAAATATTCATAAATGTATTTTCTGCATTCACATATGTTCAATACTGCCAGTACACTGCCAATACACAGTACTGCCAGTACTGCCAATACACTGTATACTACTAAATTGAATCCAAATTTCTTTTGAGCGATTTTTAAGATCACGACGGATCACTGGTTTTTGACAAAGTCTCGTTTTAAACTACTTTTTCGGCGTTCAGATCTAGATAATATAGACACATTATACCACTCAAAATTTAGTCTAAATTTCTTCAGCGGCTTTTAAGATTACGAAGCAGCAAACGAATTTGATAAAATCCAATTTTATAGATAAACTGTATATATATTTCAAAAATGTTGCCTCTTTGCTTTCTCATCTACATAATATATAACATTTGCCCGCGCTCACATCTAAAAATAATACGCAGTACACCACCTAAAATTTGGTGCAGATTGCTTCTTTGGTTTTTGAGATTATGAAGGGCCAACGATTTGAAACACACAATTCCACCCAACCACAAATCGACTAACATCCATTATCAAGGGACTCAACTTAAAACTCGACTTATGGTAAAATCACGATTATCATAATTTCATAGACCACATCAGTTAAAATAAAATATTAATCTACTTCTAAAACATATCTGTCAAGAAAAGTGTCACAAATCACGATCATTATCATCATATACGCGTTCAGTTATCTCAAACGGAGCTAAGTAAAACAACATATATTTTTAAGTGGCATACAAATTATTAGAATTCATTTGTTTTATAACAAATCCCTAAAAATGCATATAAAAATTTTGTTTATATCAGCAGAATATTTTAAGAAATTACTATTGAAAATGCCTAAAAATTGTTGTTTTGATGACATACTCAAACAATTTCTAATTTCACAAAACAACGATATTGAATCCATATACACTGCTCACAATTGAAATCGCAACACCATAAAGTTATACGTGTAGCTTTATGTAAATCACGCAATGGAGAGCAAGACAAAATATGCAAATGATCACAGATTCGTTACGTACAGTGACGTAACACCTTGCCGAAGAGCATAAAAACTTCAAGTCAAAGAGGAGCGGTATCGCAGAGCTACATGGAGATAGGGTAGCGGAGCTTCCAGGTGCACCATACCACGTGAAGGTCGTATGCTTCTGAGAAGCGTTGCGCGGGGGCCGTTTACCACACTAATCATCTTACAACGACATTTATCCCACACTACAGGTAACGTGCATTCGACGCAAACAATTCGAAACCGTTTGCATGACGCAGAACTCCGAGGTAAAGGACTTTTTCGACACCTACCCTTTCAATGTCTTTACCGGTTATATCATCTCCAGTGGTGTCAAGTGAAACACAATTGGTCGACAGAATGGAGAAACATTCTGTTCACGGATGAATCACGATTCTGTTTTGGCATGCCAGATAGCCGTACTCGCGTATGACGACGTTTTAAACAACGATACCAGGAAGCTTTTTCTATCAATCATCACAAAGCCCCCCTAAGATGTATCATGATTTGGGGTGGTATAACATTTGGTAGACGAACACCTTTGATCCACGTTTCTAGCAGTATCACGGCACAACGATACGCCTCTGACATTGTGAGACCTGTGGTTCAGCCATATCTGTCAACCAGGCCTGGACTGCTTTTTCAGCAGGATAATGTCAGGCTACGTATTGCACGGATAACTATGAATAGTCCAGAAGGTTTTGATATCCTGCCTGGGCCAGCATATTCTCTGCGTTTGACGCCAATTGAGCAATCTGGGACATCATGGGTCGCCGATTAAGAGAACTCCCAATTCCAGCAAACCATGTTCCGTTACAAGCCCAATTGTATGCTCTGGGGAATGCCCTCTCTCAGCACACCATTGACCATCTCATTGACGGTATGACTCGTTGTATTCAATCCTGCATAGCCGCTTGCGGTGGATCTATTTCATATTGATCTAATGTCAATAAAGTTCCATGCTTTCATTTTCCAGGTATGATTTTTGATCATTTGCACATCTCCATGTTACACTTATATTTTGTAAATTTCATAAGGATACATCAATTTCTTCATGGTGTTGCGATTTCAGTTGTGCGCAGTGTACATTTCCGCAGGTAATACACCAGGAGAAATAATACGATGTTGAAAAATATTATAAAGCCTGTTCTCGCACGTCAATTTTCTCCTCCTTAAGAGTGTACAGGGTGATTCAAAAGTTCGGAGCAAAAGTAAAACGCTATAAAAAATATCTATGGGTCGGAGAAACATGCGGTTTGCAGATTAATATTCATCGTGGTGAGGGATTATGTATGGTATGAAAAAAATAGTTCAAAATATCAACACTAGGGTGCGCTGCTGCAGAAAAAGCCATGGAGGTGATTTATGCATATCGCTCACGCCACTCAAAATTATGATCAGATAAAAACATTATTGAATACCACCCCACATGGCACGTCAAGTAATGGAGTTGCTACGGTCAACATTTGGCGCCGATCGCCTACTGAGCAGGCATATCTGACATGAATAGCCTGCGATATCCTCAGATATCACACCCTGTGATTTCTGGTTGTGGGGATATCTAAAATCGCAGATCTATACAGGAAATCCCCAGTCCTTGTCCTTACCAGCACTGAAATACGACTTACGGCAGGATGTAGCAGCCATTCCCGTTGATATGCTGTTTCATGCTATATCAGCCATAATACCGCGACTGCACTCAGTACTGGAATGTGGTGGTGGACACATTGAGCACTTGCAGCTGTAAATCATGCTGAAAGAAAATATCTCCTTTCACAATTATTACGTCGCATTCTTTTCTTTGCAGCAGCGCCCCTTGTGTCGAGATTTTGAACTATTTTTTTTTCATGCCATACAAAATTCCCCACCACGGTGAATATTAATCTGAACACCGCATGTCTCTCCAACCCATAGACATTTTTTACAGCGTTTTACTTTTGCTCCGAACTTTTGAATCACCCTGTATATAAAATTAATGTAAGTTTAATCGTAATCAAAATATATGTTATAAATAATATTTATTTTAAAAGTTTAAATTGTGGAATTCAATGTGTAGTGTTGTAATTAATGATTTTACATAAGGAACTCTTACAAAGAAATAATGGTGGGTTATTGCGGCAATTTCAATTATGCACTTAATGTCAAGCGTCTTTATCTTTTATTACACAACAGGCACACATAGATTGATAAACATGGCATGTATGCAGAACTGTTCTTGTATTAGCACTTAATGCAATTACCATTTTCAATAATATATACTATTTTTAAAATATATTTTCTACCACTCCTTTTACCCTTGATAGTTATAATTATATTTCTGTTGCATTTAAACGGCTAATAAATTTTCTTATAAAATTTCTTATAAAAAAAGTCATAAAATTTTCCTATAAAATTTTAATATAAGTTTTCCATCTTGAGTGACAACTATCTTTTCAATTGAAGACTGAATTTGCATATTTAATCAGGAGTGAAAAACATAATAAATGCAAATTTCTACTAAACCGCGTATTTTGCCGAATCCACTTTTCTAAAGTTTTTCGCTCAAAGTTTTTATCTTCTACTGAAAGAGAAAATTTGAAATCTAAATAATTTTAATTGGGTTGGGTTTGCTGTTCCATTGGGAAATGCATCATTTAAATTCTTATTTACTGCAAAATATAAGGTAACATAATTACTAGTATTTGCATTTATTTTCGCTTTCCAGTTCCTTTATATAAGAAGACAAGTTTGCAATGACAATTTCAAAATTACGTTGATAAAAATCTGTGTTGAGACAAGTGTTTTATTGGGCGTTTAGATTATATGAATTTTTATATTTAGATTATATTTAGATTATATGATATTAGAACAACTTTATTCTAAATGTGCTGTAAACAGGGGGGGGGGAACCAGAAATTTTAGTCTCTTATGCAAAATATTTAAAAAGTCTCCCCAAAAGTTAAATTCCCCCAAAACTAAAATTTTGAAAGCCGCGATTTAATGTTTTCTTCCAAACAAAAGTATTTTTCAAGAACTCTTTTACTGTGATGGGGGTTAAACATTGTGGGGAAACCATTTTGGGCCGCCCCCTCAAAAGTTTAATTTTGGGGGAAAATCAGAATTTAAATTTTGGAGGCCAAAATGTTAGTTAGGGTCCTCAGCATAAAATAATTTAATGAAATTATTATCTTTTAGAAACAATTTCAGAAGTGAAAGAATTTGAAAGTTTTGGTATTTTATTTAAGTTCTCTTCATTTTTCTTGTTTTACTTCAATTTAAAAATCCTCTAATTTTACTTACATTTTTGTCAACCATAGGTAATTGAAGAGAAAGTTATTTTCAAATCTGTTAAAATGGTCAGCGTAACTAGCCTCTGATTCATCTTATAATAAAGTAGAACCTTAAAAACATTTAAACACTTCGTGCAAGTCTAACAATTGCCTCACTTCAAAATTGCTTTCACTTCGCTTTGAAGTGAAAGGAATTCCGAAGTGAGGTAACTAACTCCCTGAGGCTCCCGTCTCGTACTTAAATAAGGCTGCGCCTTTTTCAAGCTTTAAGAAGCATTTTTATTTGTATTTAACAAGTAATGCATATCTTGTGTAAAATTGTTTTCGTATTTATCATTGTGAGGCCAGAATATGTCCTCACATGAGACATTTTTATTTCAATATTTATGGTGCATAGAACGGCTAACAAAGGTTTTAGTCTAGTTGGCGCCGGAGTTTACAACAACGTGAACTTTTAGGCAAAATACAATAAATTTGGGTGTCCCAGGCCAAAGGGGCTGAGAGGGGCCTTGATAAATATGAAGTGATGCCATATGCCATTGGGTTCAGAAGAACCAATGAGCGCCAAGGAGAAGAAGGGTGGAGCTACCCCCCCCTCCCCCCGCCGAAGGAACCTCAAGTCACTTTGATACGAAATGTTGTGGAAGTAACTTGGATACAAAATGTTGCAGAAGCAAGTCTGACACGAAATGTGGTTGCAGGAGGTTTCATACGAAGTGTTGTTGAAAGGAGTTTGACAAAAGGAGCGAAGCGAACATGACCTAGCAGAGATGACTTAGGAGTGGCATTTATAGTATGCAGATATAAAGTATCAGTCGAAGTAAAATATACGAGGAGGAGCCACACACCCCAGAGTTATGGCAGTATAAGACTGATGCAAGCGAGATGATGAGCCCAAATCTAAACTGGAAGGTAATGTGCTCTGATGTTACCGGTCCTAGACACCTTCGTAAAATTAATATTTCTAGTCGTATCTCCCCTAGCTAAAATAGATAAATGAAAATTGATAATAAATGAGAAATGATATAAATGATAAATTGTTGTTGATGATAAATTGATGTTGTTAATAAATGATATTGTTTAAGTTTTAAATAGTCTAATCTTTTAATATTAATTAATAATTCTTTTCAGGACTTACACAAATGGTAAAAATAATTGGAGGGTTATTGCGGCACAACAACAAGCGATGTACATTTAAATGTTAATTCCACTTTATGAGATCAACGGCCATGTTTTCAATGGTCAATAAATAATTAATAATAATATAACCTTTAAACTTAACTCATTTCATTTCCACGTCCCACAATCATAAATATGAATTTACTTACCATAAAAAACTTAATACGCGTAATTCTTAGAATAATGAAATACTTTTATTTTTCAATACAATTTTTGACGGAAAAATTTGTTTTCTTCTTGTGCGCCGAAAATATCCCAATTAGTTATGGGCCCTTAAGCGTCGCTTGACCATGATTAATTGGCTGCAAGGTAGTTACAGTAATTCCTGGGAGACATATAATGAAGAGGTGTAATAAATTAGCACTTAGGGGCAAAATCCAGAGGACCCGGAGTTCATTTTCTACTCAGGATGATTATATTTTCAGCTGCTAAAATTAGATCTAATATACTACAACCAGCACCCAAATATGAGTAGAAAGTATGGTGGTGAGCAAAAGTCAGTTGGTGTCTAAGAATATTACATTTGAAGAGCGAGTATGCAAGATAAAAGTAATACAGGTGTCGGAAACCTACAGCTAACTTCTTTCAATGGATATCGTGGTTCATTTAAATCAAAAGTAAGTAGGATAGAGTAAGTGTCATTCAGATATAAGTGCATCTTCTCTTTATAAAAGTAGCATATATCTTTGAATGGCGTTGTGCTATCGTGAAGAGAATAAACTGTTTCGACTGTGTTTAAAAACCATTAGATTCCGTTGTGATCAGCCTCTCTTCCGATGAAATGGACGACAGTTTTGGTGGAATTAGATTCACCTCGCTTGACAAGTAAGGAAGGGTTACGCCTGTTGGTTCTTTGTGAAAGATTAAATAACAGTTTTGGGTCCATACTTTTCACATTCAGCATTTTTTTTTTTTTGCATCAAGTGTTTATTTGATTATAGAGAGTGGGTCGCTGTTCTTCCAGAAATGAAAGCGTCGGGGCCAGTGCTTTACCGAAAGCAGGGGTAAGTGCGCCACAGGTCAAAATTGCAGTCCACTTTCCCCTATCTTCTCAAAACTGGGACAGAAAGTTAGTTGTATTTCAAGAAATGGTTTGAAACTACGAAAGGAAAACGACCAAACCTTCTACACTGTTGGGCAATCAATGATGTCAAAACGAGAAAAGTGTAGGTATCGCCAAAGCTACCAAAGTTATTGAGGAAAAAAATAAAAATTTACGAAAAGGAGAAAATATTCAAAGTCAGATACCCACCGACCCCCGTCCAAATAAAAATGTAACACACATTTATATTCTGGATCAGACTCTGATGAATGTTATGCGTTTTCATTTAACTATTCCGAAGATGATCCTCAACACATCTTTAAAGGGGATCTTCAGTAGGACATTTTTGCCGACCTTATGGTTGAAAACATTTAGGACAAGGTTGGCAACTGGGTATTAGTACAGTTTGCCACGAATAAAACAATAAAACACTTTGTAAAGAAGTATAATCCTTCAATAATCATGGAATAAATGTCTTTAAATTTGCTCGGATTTTAAAAAGTGCCACACCAAAACATTTAAATACTTTCCGGTTTTCACTGGTCACTGATAAACGTGAAACTGAACTGACATCAATTATTTTGTCCCCCAACCCTCTAACAATGGACAAAAGCGAATTATCTTTATTTCAAGAATTTTAGACTTATATAATGTGCAATAAAAAGTTTATTTTCTGTTGCCTTTGTTGTTAAATAAGATGATAGCAAAGCTAATATTGTCAGTTTTGTGATAAATGAATACATTTCTTTATATTTTTCATTGTTATGACCTCTCACTTCTGATATGTTATAACTTCAGAACCATTTAAGATAAAACAATTACTTTTACTGTTTTAAAAGCTTATTAGATAAATATTTAGAGCATATAAAACCTATATTTATTAAGCCATAACAATTTAAATAATCTGCTAAAGGCGCACTTACACATTTTGCCAGGGACAATTGCATACTTCTGTCGTATTATTATCCTTTTTTTACGTTTTACATTTTTATTTCAAAGTGAAAATCAAAGATAAAATACATAAACGAACCATAACGACTTTGTAAATTTTAATCACATGTTTGAGTCACAGTTCGATGATAAGGTTTTGGCAGCATTATAAAGATGATTTTGTGACACTTAAGAGTGTACTTATCCCATCTTACCATACATCAAACTAACTGCAGGAATTACGTTCTAATGATGTTGATAACCTTAATATTTTCTATAATTTGAATATACATGGATGGACATAGGTAATTGCAATAAAAATTAAATTGAATAAATTTCTTCATTTATTTTCTACTTGAAAGAAATCTGATGTGGGCAACACATGACTTTCCTTATATAATGCAATGATTTTACTACTTTTACAGTTTAAAAAATGTTATTGTTATAGCAGATACTTATATTCTTTAAAAGATATTGAATTTTCTTCAATTTTCGTTAATTTGGCAGCTTTAAAAAATGTCGCCAAGTTGACGAAATTTCACTAAATTCGTCGCCAAAATATCGCTAAGTGTTATGGACGAGAAACAAGGTATTCTTACAGCAGATAAATGACTGTTGACGTTCAAATAAAAAAGTATTACTCAAAGTATCTTTTCTCATGAATGGAATGATCTAGATCCACGAGACTGATGTCACCAAATTTATCACATGATATTACATATGAAAAGTGAACATGTTTCTCAACAGTTAATATATATTTTTTTAATTTATGGGATTTTTTGATAAATTTATTTGACAAACGTGCAATATCTCGAGGACAGTTTATGCCAGTGTTCTAAAGTTTATGTCAATCGTTTTCTAGGGAAACATTACATAAGAAATGTCTATTTGCGTAACTCTATTAAAGGTTTTGATTTTTTGAAGATTTTTTCAAAATTTCACTCGAAAATTTAGGGGGATTCTGAACATTCGATTGCATTTAACAACAATAGGCTTCCAGTATTCATGGATTGTGATTTTTGTACCAAATTTCATTCCAAACGCTCCATTTGTTCGTCAGGTATCGTCTCCACAGACTCACTGACACACACACACACACACAGAGACATATCTTCAAAACTGTTTGATTCGTGATCAGTGATGCTTGAAACGTGCTCTCCCATCGAAAACTCGAATTCGAATTTTCGACTCCGTCACAATACTTTCCTTATACATTATATATAGAAGGAAAGTAATAATAGATACCTTTTTTGTTTTGAAATAAAGAAAGTATATATATTAATTATATATATATATAGATAGATAGATAGATAGATAGATAGATATAGATAGATAGATATGTTACGGTGAATGCGATTAATCGGTTATTATTAATAATAACAGGCTATTATTAATACTAACCAAATAAACCGGTTAAAGTGAATACATTATGAGAATTTATCACATGAACCGGTTGTCATTATTAATTACCAATGAAGTTTGGTTAATGTAATAATTTTCAACGTGTTTAGCTTGTGATTTCCATTTATTGTATTTGTAATGCAATTTATTTACAAGTTTTGTCACCTTAAGGTGTTTGTGTGTAATGTAATTTGTTTTTTATAATAAATAATGAATATATCTTAAAAATAACAGTAATCATTATTATAAAACATTTTATATTGTCCAAATTTCATTGCTAACTAAACTGTTAATGCATGTAATATTATACACTTCCTATCGTGTGACAAAAAAATTACTTTACAGTGGGGGTTTCAATAAATTATGCTTAATTAAACGCAATGACCAAACTCCATTGGTAATTATTAATATTTACCAGTGTATGTGATTAATATGCAATATTTGTCACATTTACCAAAAGATATGGTTATTATTAATACTAACCGGAGTTTTTACACATATATATACACACACACACACACATATATATATATATATGTATTCATATATACTCGTATATATATATATGTATATTCATATATATATATATATTCATATATATATATATATGTATTCATATATATATATATATATATATATATGTTTGTATATATATACAGATTGTTACGCCTGAATGATGATTCCATTTTATAGACTCTCCATAGAAAATTCTGGAAATGTCTCATATGACGTAGAATAATCTTTATTTCGAGGTGATTTTCTTTCGAATCTTCGGGAAGTCGCCATATAGGCGTTAAATCGTCAAATCCGGCAACCTTATTTCGTGGTACCTTAGGTAGTACTCCGAGGCAACCTTACTTACTTACTTAACCCTAGACTCACGCCATGGGAAAGGGTGCTTGTAAGTTGTTATATATATATATATATATATATGTGTGTGTGTGTCTAATGAGATACAATGCAATTCCAATTTTCATTAATTAAAACATACATTTTATATAATTTAACTTTGAACTTTGAACCGAACTAACTTTGAACGAATTTAACTTTGAACCGAAAATACCATCTACTCTATTTTAATTTAAATAAACAAATCTTTTTTAAAGTATATGTTTGTAATTAAATTTAAAACAAAATTACAATTTCTTCACATTAAACATTGAGGAATTATCATTCCCAGACACCAAAATAACAAAATAACTATCGAATGCAAAAATAAAATGCTTCACGTCTTATTACCTACCAAATAAAATAAATGCAAATTTACAAATACGAGCAAATAATTCTGAAAATTCTCCCAGGTATATTCGGTATTTTAACAGCTAGTGGCAACTTTCCATGCGGCAAGATAGTCGTTAAAATGTAAATTATTTTAATGTCATGCAGTGGGTCGGTCCAATGGGAAACGTGTATTTTTTACATCATTTAAGACTCACTGAATGCAGAAAGTTGTGGAACTCCGAGCTGAAAATAAAAATCAGGAATGAATATTTAAAAAAATCCGATGTATCCGACTCATGTTTCAACTACAGATCAATAAATTTCTACATTTTGGAAAACAGTAGCAGAGATTATAGATATCTCATTAACTCACCTGTATGAAAATGAAAGGTTTTGTTGTTATCAATTCACATAAGTGTACATAATTTCATTATTACTTTCCTTATATACAACAATGTATAAGAAAAGTATTGTGAAGGGGTCGAAAATTCGAATTCGAGTTTTCGATTGGAGAGTACGTTTCAAGCATCCCTGATCACGAATCGAACATTTTAAAAGTGATGTCAGTGTGTGTGTGTGTGTGTGAAAATGTTTGTGTGTGTGTGTGAAAATGTGTGTGTGTGTGTGTGTGTGTGTGTGTATGTGTGTGTAAGTGAGTCTTTGGAGACGATAACTGGCGAACGAATGGACCGATTCGAACGAAATTTGATACAAAAACTGGAAGCTTATTATTTTTATAAGCAATCGAATGTACAGAACTCCCCTAAATTTTCGAGTGAAATTTTGAAAAAATCGTCAAAAAATCAAAACCTCTAATAAAGTTACGCAAATAGACATTTATTATGTAAATTTTCATTAGGAAACTATTGACATAAATTTTAGAATGCTAACTTGAACCGTTCTCGAGATATTGCACATTTTTCAAAAAAATTATCAAAAAATCATATAAAATAAAAAAAATATATTTCCTATTGAGAAACATGATCACTTTTCATGTAATACCATGTAATGCCATGTGATACCATGTAATACCATGTAATACCATGCGATAAACTTGGTGACATCATTCTCGTGGATCTAGCTCGTTCCATTCATGAAAAAAGATACTTTGAGTAATACTTTTGTATTTAAAAGCCAATAGTCATTTATCTGCAGTAAGAATGACTTATTTTTTCGTCCATAACGCTTGGCGAGATTTTGACGACGAAGTTGGTGGAATGTCACCAACTTGGCGACTTTTTAAATGTTGCTAAATTAACGAAAAACTAGCCCAATGGATAAAAATGAAGCTAAATCAATGAAAATGACGACATATTGACGAAAATTCAATATCTTGGAAATAATATAAGTATCTACTATAAGAATAACATTTTTTTCGCTGTGAAAGTAGTAAATCCATTGCATTATATAAGGAAAGTCATGTGGTGCCCACATCAGATTTTTTTAATCTTAATTAACAGATATAGTTGTGAGACCAGATTTGAGACAGACCCCAGGCAAAGGACGCGGTAACCGAAGTTTCTGGAGTGATATTCGGAATTTCTACCACAGATTTCACGATGGCTTCGACAATAATAGCGATTTTTCATAGAGAGATGCAGCAGAGAAATATTCCGCAAGTTTTTCAAATAGTGTTCCGTAGAGATTCCACAGAAATATCCACAAAAATATATCCTGGTATACAGAACGTCAACGGCCGATTCCAGATCAATTTCAGTACAATTAGCAGTGCCACACCCTGAGTTGGTACCTGTACAAAATAATCTGATGTAAGAATTGAGATCAATGTCCAAAGGCAGACTTGAAGGTATGTGTTCCTCAATTACTGTTGAAAGTCATCAATGCATTTTAGACATTTTTAAATAACTGGTCTCACACTTTGCTCTCTCCGCCGCAATTAATATGAATTATTGCTGTA
This sequence comes from Amaurobius ferox, assembly GCA_951213105.1. NCBI lineage: Eukaryota > Metazoa > Arthropoda > Arachnida > Araneae > Amaurobiidae > Amaurobius > Amaurobius ferox. The sequence goes on from OX578146.1 coordinate 57,723,321, forward strand.
ATTAATTTAATAAGTAATGTATGTTGTTAATATATAATTTTATTTTAAAGTTAAAATGGTGCAACTAATTGTAGTATTATGTTAATAAATATTCTATTCCAGAACTCGCATTAAATTAATAAGGTGGGTTTTTTAGCGGCACACAAAGCAATGTTTTTGATGTTTAATGTTATAAGAATTCACGCCTTACGATAATTCAGCCATAATTATGAATATTTCGATAAGCATAAAAGTCAACAATTAACTTCAAATTTAAGTGATATTTTTTGTTCACCACAATAGTGTTTGTTCTCATTTGAAAAGTAAAATTTCTTACACCAGTTTACTGGGAAAATCCGTAAACAACCCAATAACTGTCTAATAAAATGTCCACGAGGGCACACATTAGGATTATCTAATAAAGAGATCATGCCTATAAAAAAATCGGATCGTGGACAGCACCTGACTTTCCCTGCAGATCCATATTCACATTGCATTTATTTCTTCAATAATTCATTAAATTGAGATTAATTGCACAGAATGACAACCATAACTATTTTAAATTACACTGAACTTGCATTTTTAATTAAAATTTAGTCTTCATTTAGTAATTGGACTTATATTCAAAGGTGGCGTAGCGTTAAACACATTCTAATAAAATCAAGTGTCTGCTGAATAAAATTTTAGATAATATTTTCTTTTAAATGCACATGCAGAACAAAAATTATTCCATTTAAGACTGGAAATGCAAATTTAATCTTGAGTGGTAAAATATTACTTTTTTTTGTGTGTGTATGTGTTGTTGTTGTTGAGACCCAGACCGTCCGACCTACCAGAAAGGTGTAAGGTAACTGTATGGACGGCCGGGAAGTGCCACCCAATTTAGACCGGAACCCAGTGGGGGAGGCATCCACAGGGACCGTACCCTCCTTCCCATACCACCAACCTCTCGGAAGGACTTACGGACCCACATGTTTAACGTGATCGTACTCCGCATGAACACGGCGGCATTTTGTGGCAGCGTGCAAGTGTGTGTATGTGTTGTTGTTGTTGAGACCCAGACCGTCCGACCTACCAGAAAGGTGTAAGGTAACTGTATGGACGGCCGGGAAGTGCCACCCAATTTAGACCGGAACCCAGTGGGGGAGGCATCCACAGGGACCGTACCCTCCTTCCCCTACCACCAACCTCTCGGAAGGACTTACGGACCCACATGTTTAACGTGATCGTACTCCGCATTAACACGGCGGCATTTGTGGTAGCGTGCAAATCTAGCGCGCAAACCACGGGGATACCGCACCCGAGATGGCCAACAGCACGCGGTGTTCCGAGGTGGTCACCCACCAAGTACTAACCGCGCCCGATGCTGCTTGACTTCGGTGATCTAACGAGAACCGGTGTTTTCAGCACGGTACGGCCGTTGGCCTAGTGTGTGTATGTGTGTATGACCTAGTTCAATTCAAATGGAATGAGTTAAAGTTTTAGAAACCACGAACTTTTCTATTCTGATGCACATTTAATCTACAAATTTTTGTTTTTTCGCTTTTTTTTATGACGACTAATAGATTAATATAAAAACTTTAAATGTCACATACGCATAGGCTGTTCTTCAGGGAAATGTCAAAGTTTTGGATTTATAATATACCCATTATATTCAGAATTAAGTAATACAAATTCAACATAAAAAAGCAATCGGATTACGAATATTTGTAAAAAACACACAATTATAACAGCAATTTGGAAATTTTCTCCAGCTCAAGATTTTGGCTTGACCACGAATGTCCTTTTATTGCTCATTGAAGATAGTTTTAATCAGCTTTGACTCCAGTTCCAAATAAATACTTATTTCGTAATTGGCCGAAAATATTTATGGAAAACGTTATAATTCATTTTACATAAATATCAAAATAGATTGGCTACAAATATTGAACTAAGGTCTCCGAATTGGCGCACATTTTAGTAACATCTTAAATAAATCTGACAATATCAGGTAATACCTTATATCAAGGTCTGTTAGGCAAGGTAAGGTACCCTACAACGGCAATCAAGGTATCCTAGAAAGACCGATAAGAGCTCTCCGACATAGTAGCGGGAGTGTATAGATCTTTTTTCAAGTCTGGCTGATCGATTTTAACAGGCTAGATGTTTATCCTTAATTTGCAATCTGTTCGCACAAATTTTTCACAAAAATGACTTGGAAAGACACCACTAAGTTAAATCCTCAGTGAGAAGGGAGCCTTGAGAACTAGCTCCGTATCCCTGATTGGTTAAATCAAATGTATGTCCCCAAGGTACACTGATCTGGATGAAAAATTGGACAACGAGAAAAGAAAAAGAAAAAGTAAAGCTGCAAATCCGAGAGCAGCGGCAAGAAAAGAGGCGTGGAATGAAAGTTCAATGAAATCAGGACGTCCCGTACGCAAAAAGAGCGTCAAACAAAGAAGTTGATAGTACAGTTAACAGAAAAACTGTTGAACTGCGCCGATAATAAATATATTGCTCCATGCATCAGTGGCAAAGCGTAGTCAGCCTTTGCCACTGATATAAGCCATAAATTTCTTAAACTCAGAAAGTTTGGAAAGATCAAGATGAGAAAAAAGATCACTAAAATTCTTAAAGGTCTGGACTAAGTCTTAAGAGGCAGAACCAACGGCAGTATAGGGGGCGTGGCTTGTGCCTACACAGTCTCATGAACTTTGCCTTTGCAAGCATTGAGAAAAGAATTTCCCTCAGTCACTTGGGTGTAATTAAAAGATATACTCTGGGGAAGGGGGGCAGTACTTGTTTCCGATTTTTGTAGTTTGGGGTCTAAATTAATAGAATGGGTCCAACTTTACGTCCGAACTTCCTCCATCTATCTCATTTACCTATGTCATATATATATAACCAAATTTATTTACTAACCCTAACTATTCCTATACTAATTTATTTCCTCATATGTTCTGTCAACAAGTGTAAAAAATATATATTTATCAAAGATGTTTCACAATTTTTCTTTCAGTTGCTACTGAAATTTTATTGTAATAAATGTAATTTTATTACATACACACATTTCTTCTCCATACAGACTATTTTTCTTTTCACTACCGCTGCCCCCGCAGCTCCCGCCATTCCACCGAATAACTAATATCGTATTATGATGTTTCGCGTTTGCGATGGTCGTTTCGCTCCTGATCTATCAGTCTATATTTAATTTCAAGAATTTGGATAAAATTATTATAATTTTCGTTCGTTGTAAGCAGCAAGGAGTTTTTATGTATGAATTACAGTACCAAAAGTGACACCTCTCTCAGCATCAAATTTGCAAAATTTGCATCTTTTATTTGCACTTCTATTAGCTTTATTGTTTTTTCCATTCTTTTAAAGTTAATATATTATGACCAAAAATTCCATAGTCCACCACAAAGATAAGAGCTTGCAGTTATGTCCCAACGGTGGAGCGTCGGATGATCAGTTCGAATATTCCGGATTCGTTTGGCCGGGTTTGTTGGGCCCTGGACCCTTTACAGTGGTGTCCGAACAAATCAACTCTGTAGGTCAGTGCAAAGATGTCAGAGGTCTAACAGTAACCCTACTACCACTAGCACGGATTTAGCGAACTCTGGGATATGGAGCACCGATTTCAAATCGAGATGATAACAAGCACGCATGAAGCTGACCTGGAGGATAAAAATAGCATCAGAAAGCAAACCTGAGGCAAAAATGGCAAAATGTAGTCAGTCAGATTGCCAGTTGCACGCCAATACGCCAATAGAAGATGCAGAGTACAGACTGCACTTCGAAGACGGGCCAGTTTGAAGATCCAGGGTACGAAGATCCAGGGTACATCCTACAAGAAATGAATCAAACGCTAAATATTAATTTCGTATCAGTTTTGTTTATGTTCATCCTTTATTTATTTTTAAAATATCCCATGCTGTAAATGTCAGCATAAGTTTGAATATAGCTCTTCCACATATGAAACGCAGAAAGAATAATGTAGCATAACAATAAAAGATAAGCCTTCTGTAACTAAGTACATCCCAAAAAATCCCATTTAGCTTGCTTGGAACTCAACTTAAGTGCGCTTTCATAAATAAATTAATTACACATTTCTCCAAAATACGCTTTAAAATTCTTTTAGCGCATTAATTCCGAATTTGAATTTTTATGCTGTCATAAATTAAAGCGTAAACTCAACCACTTAAAGACATGAATGGCGAAGTAAAGGTGGTTAAAACTCTATTACCAAAGTTCTTCTTTTGCGTTTGATGTGCACTTCATAAAACAGACTCTTTGAATTAAGATAAACTTTACTTAATGTTATGTTTATTGAAATCTCACATACATTTTTGATATCTGATGGTTATTTTTTGAATAACCCATTTTAGGTGTTACGCACATAGGATATGTAATATCACGGCTGGAGTAGAATACATTTATTTTTAAATTGATAACGTGGTAATATAAAATAAATGCAGTAATGGGTAATAGATCGTAATAAGTATATTTTGAAAACAGAATTATTTAGGAGAACTACCGAAGAACTATATATATATTTCTAAACATATATAGCTTGTGCTGAAATTAACGTTTTTAATCAGCCGACGCAGTGGTCGAGCCGTCAAGGCAAGCATTTCCAAGCGATCGTTCGACCGCCGCGTTGTGGGTTCGAGTCCCACGTTGACGTGTTGGATGTTGTGTTTTGTTGTTGGGCGCAGGATGTTTCGCCCCCCTCTGGTGCATTGTTGTGTTGTTGGGCGCAGTATGGATATTGTGTTGTTGGGCGCAGTGTGTTTCATCCCCCTCTGGTGCGCCTGGGGCAACGCCCTAGGACGGCTAAATGGTTTACGTTCCTGGCCGATGTATAAGCGAATGATGGAAGTCAAGTACCTCGCCATTAGATTAAAAAAAACATTTTTAATTATCACAACACTCCTATCACCAAGGTATGAACGTCTTGATAGCTTTAGCGTCTAGGGTAATCTCCTAGAACCTTAGATTCGAGTGTCTGTCATCAAACATGGAAAACTTGAACGCCATCTAGTAGCTATTTTTTGTCCCCACATAAATGGAGCCCATATAACTGAGAAAAAGTAATGACTTTAATGAGAAAAATTAATGACATTCACTTTTAAATGCAAGCTATTTTCTACATTATGAAAAATGTGTTCATTGCACAGGTATTTTATTTACAAAGAATTATAATTTAATAGTGAAACTACTAATGTAATTTAATAGAATATGTCAATACAATATGATAGTTGCCGCATTCGGTGTAGATTGCGCCCCCCCCCCTCCCCCACACACACACACTAGTTCTGAAACTTTCCGTAAGATGGTAATGCAGTAAACACTAATGATGTGCCATTTGGTGTTTCAAATGTGTTTGATAAAAGCATTGTGTCCCTGTGCCCTTTTTCAACTGAAATTGACAAATATCTGAATTGTAGAATTTATCATGAAATATTTTATTGTGCTACCACAAATTGTACATTACAGCTAAAACTCTAGAAATGTCAGTGGATTCCTTGTTTGAGCGAAGCATAGCCTTCGTGTAAAGTGTTTTATTTTGATTTCACCATGTTTAAATTCAAGTCAGGATTTGAACATGGGCCGTCAGAGGCGACATTTCTCCCCTACAAATGTGCACACACAAGAGATATTTGAAAAATAAGTAAAATTTTCATAATTATTATTATTAAGTTGATTTTCATCCACCACCTTTGTTCATTAATATCTGTGTTGGTTGTATTCTTAAACTGAGTTTAAATATAAAAATAGCATTTTTTGAAATTTAGTCAACTTGTATATTTTACAAAATTGCACTTTCACTGTTTCTATATTTTTTATATTTATATATACATATATTTTTAAGAAAAATGTTCGAAACGGCGGATGAGGCGTAACACCCGACTCATCCGAGAGAGATGCTGCAATGAAAGGGTTTAAAAAATCAATTAAAATTGCCTATTGAGTGTTTAATAATTTATGTTATCCTAATGTAGGGGAGACCGGGGGAAGATGACGAGTTGGGCAAGATGACGAATCACAGTTTGAAAGACTTTATTCTTAGGTGGCAGCACTTGACGAGCATAGATGCAATCCCCTGTATCAGAACACCTAATCGTATGCGGAAGGCCCCATTCTTGCTACACGTACAATTTATATTCTTAGTCAAACGTTATTAAAGACCGTGAAACTATTTTCGTCTTGTACTAAATAAACTTGTGCTACTTAAAGGTAAGTCATAAAATTCTGATATAATTTATGGTTACACTTTATAGTATTAAATACTCAGCTAAGCTATCCAAGTTTTAATCTGATGCACAGTTTCCTATACACCAGCATGTTGTTCCTTTTAGTCATTCGGGGCAAGATGACGAAGTTCAACGGGGGCAAGATGACGAAGTCTCTCATCTTCCACAAATGAAAGCACGCCTATTTATTTAGGTTCTAATGATAGCGATACTGAAAGTGTAGATAATCCCAACTGTGAACAAATTCCTGGATCAAGATGCTCTTTTCTTCCATCAATATTTAACTTTAAACCCTTACCACAAGTTAAAAGATCAACAAAAAAGAGAAGAAAAATGTTAACCAGTGTTTTAACAAGTTCACTATTAAGAAATTTGTTGCTTGAGAAACAAAATTCAAAGGATGAAATAGAAAAAAAAAGAAAACACAGAGAATTAAGAAGAAAATTGCTAAACAATTGCGTTTCCAGGTAAGCGCAGATCAAAAAAGTGAGGATATTAACCGCCCAGCTTGTGATGAACTTCATATTGATCCACCCGACGAAGACTGGATACTGTGCTTGCTCTCAATGCGTAGCTTGGTGGCATGAAAACTGAACTGGATACGAAAGAAGGAAATTCATCTGTGACTTTTGTAAATAACATAATTCATTAATGATTGTACACCTTTAAACTCTATTAGTGTTTTGCACGTTCTTTTAATACCTCAAAAGTCTTGGTAGGTCAAAATTTTCGAGTTGTCATTTTGCTCCATATTGAAAGTCATCTTACCCCAGCACTGGGGCAAGATGATTTTTTTTTAACAATATGTTAAAACATGTTTTTGTTTGGTGTAATTTCGGAGATTATCCGATAAAACTTTTATTATTAATAATAGAACGTATGAATAATTTATTTATGTTGCAAAAAATATGCATTATAAGTTTTACGAATTAAAAAAAAATTAAATTCGTTACCATCGTCGTCTTACCCCGGTCTCCCCTATATGTTTTCTAATTGTAAATAAATTATTATGATTACATAAGTTTCTTGTTTGTGTGCCATAGGTCTCAAAATATTGATTTGAAAAAAAGGTGTGGCATATATCCCGGATTTATCCTACTTATTCCTTGATCTAAGGTCAAAAATATCGGAGTAATAGCTACATTACATAAAACAACCTAGTAAGCCATAATAATTTGGACACTCAATGCATTTGCACTCTAGTCAACGGTATTTCAGGAAATTATTTTAGTACTATCCGCCGTTCACAGGAAACTAATAAATGGGATAAAAATATGATGTAGTTTAAAACAACAACTTTTTCTTGATAGAAATTTTCTAAAATTCTCCAAATACCGGCAATGAAACATTTGCGTATACCCAAGTGTACGCAAAAGTGTATGAGATATGTGAGAAAATATAATACGCATATCTAAGATTGTGAAGTGCTTCCCCATAGTATACTATTTAATAAAATATATATTTTATCGCATTCATTTTAATTCCAAATATTTATGTTATCATAAATAAAAGTGTAAACTACAGCATTTAAGAAATGGTGAGTAAAAATGGGGTGATAAAAATGGAAATATAAAGGTTTTTTTTTTTTCTTCAATGTTTTTTATAGAATTTTTGAATTACGATAACGTGTTGATGTTTCATTAATTGCAATTTTATGCAACTTCTCATTATCTAAGGATTCTATTCTCGATAAAACAGTTTAGGTGTTATAAAGATGGGATATTTTATTCAGTATATGAGATTGGAATAAATTTACGTTTTTAAAAGAGGTATAAATTGGGGATATAAAATAAACTGAACACTAAAATAAATGGCACTGAACTTTGAAATGCCCTGTTTTTATAGTAAGATAGCCTTTTTAATGTGGTCATAAATGGTACTTTATCTCAAGGTAGATATCATATTTTAACAATATTATATTGAATATAATTTACGTTTATGATGTTTACACCATCCACAAAAATGCTGCAGAAACTGATGTTTAGAATTGCTTCCTGAATACCGCAAAAGTAAACAACGTTTATTAGATCACGTTGATTAGAATATGTGAATATTTTATTTATTTAACAGTTTCATAAATGTATCTAGACAATAACATGCATCGATAACCAAATGCAAAGACCATAATGGACAGATTTACCGATAAGCAGACTAAGTGGTAGCAAAGATACCCGTTTCAGGCAAGGTCTTAAATTTCTCAATAATTAATAAATTTTAAATTATTAAAAGTGTGCTAAATTATAGGAATAATTATTTACCTAAATTTCCAGAATAAATAAAAAGCGTAAATACTGAAACAATTTCGAAGCAATTTCAACTAACACCCCGTCAAAAGAGAGTTAGTTCCCAGCTTATCCTTATTACAGCTAAATTTACAAATTTTTTGAAAAGTTTACCATCCAAAATTGGCTAAATTTAGCCATAAAATGTCTAAATGCGCGACTACGTATAAAAGATGCATATCCGTGATATTTAACCTTTTTTACTGTGATTCTAGCTATGAGGTTCATCAAAGTGTTAGCAGCACTACTTCAAAATGTTAGTGTGATCCAAAACAACTTTATCACCCAAAAAGGGCTTAATGTAGCCATAAATTGACTAAGATTGCAACTACGTATAAATGATGAATATCCGTGAAATTTAGCCATATTTTACTGTGACTCTGGCTATGGGGTTCATCCGTGTGTCAGCAGCAATTATTATGTCTAGGTGTTATTAGCAAGCATAAAATCTATATTAATAGTATATTAAATTTCATGTTAGTATCCTAAAATGAATAATAGTTATGTTCAGCAACTTCACTTTTGAATTTTAGTATATGAAAGCGTAATAATGAACGTCCATCAAATATTGAAAATATAAATGGCAGTAATCTTTAAGATATAGCTGGTATCAAGTTCATTGGCATAGCAAATCAATGTTCAATGATGCCAGAATTCCCTATTCGTTATTCATAAAAGTGTCTTCTGACTGTCCTTTTATTTCGAACGAATTTACTCAAAATTTATTAATCCCCTTACTATCCTTAACATTCAGTTGTATCCCCTCCTGCGTTTTTAATAAATATTTAATTACTGTGAACTTCATTCTTTTCCCCTGGTATTTAGCGAGAATTATACTCTTGACAGGGCACCCTTGCTCCATTCTTATATAATATAACACGTGCAATCTAACAAAGAAGTTTGATTTAAAATAAAAATTATGATATTAGGCTCTCTATAGCTTCTATAGAGTTCAAACTTATACCTTCTTATCTACTGGTTGTTTTTCCCTCCAGTGAATACTCTTGCTCTAAAGAATATTCTCTCAAAAATCACTACATACCTTTTATCACTATTTTTGAGAGTTCACGTCTCTGAGCTATGTCAGCACAGGCGTCATAGCAAAGTTCTTCGTTTATAGCAGAATACTAATGTAACGAACCACATTCGAAAATAATTCGATAAATATATTGTTACATTCGAAAATAATTATAAATGATTTCAGAAAACAAAAATAATCAATGACAATAGCATTTACAGTTTCTGTACTTGTTGCTAAGACTTTTACCTCTGAACAACAACACTATCATCATTAGAATATGTACTATCAACGAGCTGCACCACAAGAAAAACCTCGAGTACAGAGATATGAAATTAAACTCGATAAAAAGAATTAATTCGCTACTTTATTCCCTCTAAGCAGGGAACATTCTTTATAAGAAGTTCTGAAAAATATCTCGGAGTTGTTCAGCAGACATGATGAATTGGAATACTCATTGTACTTTAATTCACGTGCTCTTCATTCTTATTCAACGTAGTTCTTTCCTGCCATTATAATATCCTCGCATCATTACATTTCTTTGAAATTCTTTCAAGAAAATGGAAAGATACTTCCGGAATTTTAAAATCGATGAAAAGCCATCATGCCACCATTTTTATTCAAGGAATCTAATCGCTTCTTTACTTAACTCATTGGAGATGGACATTGGAATTCATGCCGCTTTTCGGAAACGAAAAAATGTCATTAAACAAATTCGATTTATGCTTAAAGTCATTGCGGAATATCAGAGATTATATTTCAAATTCATTTTATGAATTTTCCTTTGTGGCAACGGTTAGTTAAACTATATTTCAGTTCAGATGGTGTTATACAAAGAGAGTAAGTGAATAGAAAGGAAATGATAATCGAAGTGGCTATAATTAGCAAATAGAATTAGTGTACGGTTATGAATATTAAATATATTTTGCAATTAATTATTCATCATGTGGATTTGATTTGCAGTTTGAAAATGCTTAACGAGTTTTTAAAATATTACTGCTTCAAATGAAAATGAATATCAAACTCGATTCTCGCTTTATCAAAATAGAATGAAACACAGAAAGTAAGGTTCAAATATTATACTCGTATAATATTATTGTTAAAGCTACTTAAACTCATTAATATTCTAAAAGTATCTAAGGAGACATTTTAAAAATTACTTTTACAAAATAATGGAAGAGGAAATTATTAGAGTAATAGGCCCATAAGCAATAAAAAATTTAGAATAAAAAGCAATATTTGGTTAATGAAAACTATAGAAACGTATATAAGCACAAATAATACAATGAAGCAGCATAGAGCAGTTTAAAGGATACGTTGGATCTGATTTCATCAATGCAAGACAGCCAAGAAACTCGAAGTTCAAAGAAAAATGGGCGATGAAGGAAAAATCACGCTAACATGAACCGTTCTCGAGATATTGCACATTTTTCAAAAAAATTATCAAAAAGTCATATAAAATAGAAAAAAAAATATTTCCTATTGAGAAACATGTTCACTTTTCATATATAATATCATGCGATAAATTGGGTGACATCATTCTCGTGGATCTAGCTCGTTCCATTCATGAAAAAAGATACTTTGAGTAACACTTTTACATTTGAACGCCAATTTATCTGCTGTAAGAATAACTTATTTCTTCGTCCATAACGCTTGGCGAAGTTTTGGCGACGAAATTGGCGGAATGTCGCCAACTTGGCGACTTTTTTAAATGTTGCCAAATTAACGAAAATCTCGCCAAATGGATAAAAATGACGATAAATCAATGAAAATGACGACTAATTGTCGAAAATTCAATATCTTGGAAAGGATATTAGTATCTACTAGAAAAAAAACCTATTTATTTTACTGTAAAAGTAATAAATTCATTTCATTATATAAGCAAAGTCATGTGTTGCCCACATCAGATTTTTTTGTATTGTATTCCAATTTTCAAATTTGGTTGGCTATATATATATATATGTGTGTGTGTGTGTGTGTGTTGTAGAATGTAGCAATAGTGCGTAGATTTTCATTGTCCGTTTAAATAAAGAATTAAGTATTTGAAATCTATAATACTATTTTTACATTTTCCCACTGCATAAACTAGCTCCAATCACCAGATATATTTAAGAAGACTCCAGTGCAACACCAGAGAGTAATACACCAGTGCAACAACCACACATTGTTACCGGAAACCCTTGGGTTGGTCGTGTGGTCTGGGCCTTCAACCAGTGCAACAACAATGGCAAGGGCAATTTCACCAACAAGCGACATTTTGCAAATAAATGACAATCACATATGAGTGCGATCGAAACTCACGACAGAAAGCGACAACCAAAGTTATTATTTATCACTCTTTGGCGATAACCCGCCAATTCAGCACATTTTCACTCTGTCACTTTCTCGGACCTTTCAAGATTGATGACTTCGGGAGTCTACGGAGAGCGACAGAACCCCTGTAGTTCCCGTATCGTCTGGAAATAAAACTCGTCTCTTTGATTCTCCAATGTATTGGGGGCTTAATGTATAAGGAAAGTATTGTGAAGGGGGGTGGAAAATTCGAATTCGAGTTTTCGACGGGAGAGCTCGTTTTAAGCATTCCTGCTCACGAATCAAACATTTTTGAGGCGATATCTTTTTTTTTGTGTGTGTGTGTCAGTGAGACTTTGGAGACGATACCTCACGAATGAATTGAGCGATTCGAATGAAATTTGGTACAAATATCACTATCCATGCATACTAGAACCCTATTGTTTTTAAACGCAATCGAATATTCAGAACTTCCCTAAATTTTCGAGTGAAATTTTGAAAAAATCATCAAAAAATCAAAACCTTCAATACAGTTACACAAATAGACATTTCTGATGTAATTTTTCCTTAGAAAACGATTGACATAAACTTTAGAACTCTAACATGAATCGTTCTCGAGATATTGTACATTTTCCAAATAAATTTATCAAAAAATCCCATAAATAGAAAAAAATATATTAACCGTTGAGAAACATGTTCACTTTTCATATGTAATATCATGCGATAAATTGGGTGACATCATTTTCTTGGATCTAGCTCGTTCCATTCATGAGAAAAGATACTTTGAGTAATACTTTTGTATTTGAACGCCAATAGTCATTTATCTGTTATAAGAATAATTTATTTCTCCATTCATAACGCTTGGCGAGATTTTGGCGACGAATTTGGGGGAATGTCGCCAACTTGGTGACTTTTTTAAATATTATCAAATTAAAGAAAATCTCTCTAAATGGATAAAATTACACTAAATAAATGAAAATAACGACTAATTGACGACAATTCGATATCTTGGAAAAAATATAAGTTTCTACTATAAGAATAACCTATTTTGTTTTTACTGTAAAAGTAGTAAATACATTGCATTATATAAGGAAAATCATGTGCTGCCCATATCAGATTTTTTTCTTTTTGTAATGAGATGAATATATTTCTTTCACAGTGAAAGAATGATGTTTAAGATCTTTGGCATAATGTTTTTAATGTAAAATTGTATACTTAGCGTTTTCGACAACATATAAAACTATTTAGCAATGACAACATGTAAAACTATTTAGCGATGACAACATATAAAACTATTTTAAAGTACGCAATTAACTTATATTTCACACAACTCTAAATTGATCATTATCAACATTAATAGCATCCGCAATAAGAAATCTAGTACATATATAAATTAATAATTAATTCATCTGTTTGGTGTCATTTTCTTTAACTTATCTTTATTTTTGTAATTTTAACGATATTTTAGTCCATCCGAATATAGTCCATCTGTTTCAGTCTTTCCAAATATATCACCAAGTGTTACAGACAGACAAATGGAAAAGGGATGTTTCTTATAATGACCGCGGACAAATTGTTAGTAGTCAAAGTATAGAACTATTACACAAAATATCTTCTTTTATGAATGAAACGAACAAGATCCATGATAATGATGTTAACATATTTATCGAATAATATTACATATAAAAATTAACAGATTTAGCAATAGTTAATATCTTTGAATTTTATGTGATTTTTTATAAATGTATATGAAAAGTGCATCGAGGACCGTTTATGCCATTGTTATAAAGTTTATGTCAACCGATTTCTAATAAAAAGTTATATAAAACATGATTACTTATGTAACAGTATGGAAGGTTCTGCTTTTTAGATGATTTTTTTCAAAATGCTATTCGAAAACTTGGGAAAGTTTTGACAGTTTGATTATGTTTAAAGTCAGCTGCTTTCAGTATTCATTGATTGTAATTTCTGTACCACATTTCGTTCTAAACACTCCATTCGTGAGATATCATCTCCACACACTTACAGACACACACACAGAGAGAGAGAGAAAGAGAGAGACATCACCTCCAAAACGTTCGATTCAAGTGCGGGGACTCTTAAAACGTGATTTTCCGTCAAAAACGCGAATTCGAACTTTTGATACCACCACAGTACTTTTGCTATATATTATACTATGTACATAGGGAAAGTAAAATGTCCCAAACTTAGATCACATTTCGAAACTTTCTTATCTGTTAAATATACATTGTCCCTTTTAGCTGTAAGAAAAACAAGAAAGATCAATCATGCATAAGCATTGATTATGAAACACTTTCCAACTGAAATGTAATTTCATTTAAAAATTTCTAAAATGTGATTCATTCAGTGGTAATATCTTTTACATTATCACAGTACTACAGTAATTTATTATACTTAAATATTTAAAACTGTATCGAAATATAAATCATCTGATTCTTTATGCAAAATCAATGAATATTTCATTCATATAACTTGTATTCCAGACTCCAGAGCTAAATAATTTTGTGTGATAAAAATTCAGCACTTCTTGTGTAATTCATCTTACAATCGCTTGAGATATTTGCATTCTGCATATGTTAAAATTAGGCTTCCTTGAAGAAATAATAAAAGTTTAGGGATCATTTAAAATCACAACTATTGTAATTGCATAGGCACGGAATTTAGATACACAGATAATACACAGATAATATATATGTGTATGTGTATGTACTCAAAGTATTGGAATCGTGCCGAAGATCGGAACTCGAATTTTCAAAGTATCTACACGTTTTGGGACTTCTAGAACACGAAAAAACTACTTTTAGGAAGACGTCTGTGTGTGTAAGGGTGTATCTGTGTATGTTTCTGTGTGTCTGTGTGGATATTACATCCACTCTAATTGAAAAACTAATGGACCGAATTTCATACAATTTGGTAGGTATGTTTTTTGTGGGAAATCCTGATGTTCATTAGATTATAGTACGATTCGTAATAAAAGAATCTGCCTTCTTTGCGAAATGGCCGCAGAAATTGCCTTTATCCACTCTAGCTAAAAACTAATGAACCAAATTTAACAAAATTTGGAGTATAATATTTCAATAACCTACAAGTGATTTATATACCAAATTTAACAAAATTTTGTATATAAATCATTTGTAGGTTATTCTACTACGATTCGGGAAAAAGGAACGGGCTATTTTTGCGAAATGGCCAGCAAAAATCGTTATATATAAAAATAAAAGACTACGTGTGCTCAATTATATCAATTAAATTCCTATTTTATATGTGATTTTTGACAACAAAAAGAATAAGACTAACCCCATTACTCTAGGACTAGCCGTTCTTGAGATATTCTAGTTTTTTTGCGTTTTCGCTACGCCACCTTTGACAATAAGTCCAGCTATCAAATGAGAACCAAATTTAAGTTTAACGTGTAAATTCAATGTCATTTAAAATACTTATGTTGTGCAGATAAACTCAAATTATCATTGAATAAATAAAGAGAACGAATATGAGTCTGCAGGGAAAGACATGTGCTGTCCACATCAGAATTTTTAACAATATTACACCAATGATTTATAGAAGTGAACGGGGATTATTTTCAGGCCATTTCGAAAAAAATGTATGATCTATATTTAAAGATCCATCAAATTTTTGTCGAATAAAATGTTCAACAAATTTAAGCTGTGTACCAAATTTTAACTCTCTAGGACGTAGGAAAGTGCATTTAAAATGCCATCAATTAAATTATCATGAAGAGTTATATAAAATTTAAAAAAAATGAAAAATTGTTATCTAACAAATTTATTTTAAAATATGAAGCCACTCCCATATGCAAAACGTTTAAACAAATGGAGAGATATTTATTATATAATATCTCTCTCTTTTCTTTCTGGAAGATATCCCAAAGTCAGAATTTAATTGAATTTGTTTTTTCCCTATATTAAATAATTTTTTTAATTAAAAAACTACTTAACATATTTTACTGAATTTTTTTTTATATATTCTATGGGATAATGTGAATATTTCCTAAAAATTTCGAAGCAATTCGTGAATTTTAAATTTACTTAAAAAATGTTTGAAAAATTAGGTCCCATAGGGTTCAATGTATTTCATTTTTTCAACCCGGGTTCAATAAAAAACTAATTGGGTGATATTATTTATTTATATTCCCATAGGTCCTACAGACCGTCTGAACAACATACTAAAATTTCATTTTGATAAACTCATTTTTACGGCAGTTATCGTGCTAACGGACAGACAGACAGACAGACAGACAGACAGACAGACAGACAGACAGACAGACAGACAGACAGAATGAACAAAGTCATAAACACTTTTCAACTTTGTTGTAAAGTGTTAAAAATGAACATGAAACGAACTTCTAATTTGCACTTAAACATTAAAATAAACTTTGCTGTGCATTTTATGGCGAATTCCTTATGCACACATTTATTAATTATTGAGACATGCCAATTGTTACATGAAAATATACATTACTGAATTAAATGGGCAAAAGATACATGCTAAAATAATAATGACATAATGATGATATAATCAAGAACTGACAGAACATAAATGACTTCCCAATATGTTTAGAATTCACAAAAAAAAACTCCATTTCGCTCGGGTTATATGGTCAAGAACATAATGTTCTTGAGCGACTAAGATTACCCAATATCTCATTCTGGCAAAGCTGCAGGGTAATTGAAAAAGAGCCAGGATGAGGACCTCTGAGATCTCCAGATCCTGCCGTCCTTAGCATGGAGTTCAAGAATCATTGTTCACATCATTGTGCAGAGAATCATAATTCACACCATTGTCAAGAGAATCATTGTTCACATCATTGTCCAGAGAATCATTGTTCACATCGTTGTCCAGAGAATCATTGTTCACATAATTGTCCGGAGAAACATTGTTCACATTATTGTTCAGAAAATTATGGTCCAGATGGAAGAGCAAGTGTCTTTGTATCATCAGCAAAAATTATTTTGGAAGCACAAGGTGGAACATGGAAGATATTATTCATATACATCAAAAACAAAATCGGAGCTAAGATTGCGACTTGAGGGACATCAGTGTGGATAGTTTCAATGTACGTTTTGTGACTGGATGAATTGTTTCTATTGGTTAAGTAGTTTTTAAATAAATTATTTCTTATACCTCTAACGCCAATGCATGCAAGTTTTGACAAGAGGCGTTGGTGATGAATAGTATCAAAAACTTTTGACAGATGGGGAAAAAAATACCGAGAACTGAATGTTTAACATCAAGACTGTACTGAATAGTATCTAGAGAGGTCACAATTGCAAGTTCAGTCTATTTTCGTTTTTGACATCCAAATTGATTAGGATGAATAATGTTATTTTTATCAAGAAAATCAATAAGAAAAATAAAGAAATGCATATAAAATAAATTGTATTGAAATTGCTGTTTTGGGTGGATTATATCAATTACGACCTTCGGGTTTAAATATTACGCGGATTATTGATATTTTCCATTTCTTGCGTCATCTGTTTTATTTTGGCAAACATTTTCTCACTCATATATTGTAGTACGAGTATAACTTCTAATATACGGGTATATCTTATAAACTACGGGAATATAAGTAGTAAGGTATACCATTCAATACAATTTTAGTACTTAAATTTTGGCATATATTGATTTAATTTCAATGTGTTTTGTAAATTTGTTAACAAGTGGGACCAGGATGTTTTATTCTTAAGACCTGCCTGCGAAGATAATTTTGTACGACGAGAACGTAGATTTCTAAATTTTTTTAGGAGAATTAGTTTAAATATTTTATGCGAATGATTTGAATAATAATATCATTTTGAATACTATAGATATATGCATATGATTGTGAAATTTCAGTTTCGTTATATTGTATATTCCGTACGAAAAATGTATATACTGCTAATTTATAATATATATACATATTTTCAGTGAGGGATGCGCTGTTGTCCTTTGAGACAATCAGAATTTACAGTATAATAAATTGACGAAATTGTATAAATCAAAAGCTAATTAATAATTTACAAAGTGTTGGATTGATTCAGAGAACTAATAGCAAAGCTAAAGTTTTAAATTTGTTAATTATTGAGAAATGGTAATATTAAAGAATCGAGTAACGAATAATAAAATAAAGCGAACGTACATAAAAGATATTCTGTATAAAATGTGTAAATAAAATTAATTTAAATCAGGTTAAAACTTAGTTATGTGATCATGGATTTCTGAACTTATATTGTATGTTTGCTGTTCCGAATATACGCATTCCCCTGTTTTTTGGACTGCCTCCTTACAGTTATTTCTTGGCGTTTGTTAAGTAATGACACTGCTTTGACCGATGATGATAGTTTAAAACTCTCTCAAAACAATTGTTGTCACGTAATTTGTATGTGTCTGCTTTCTTTAAGGAAGTATATTGAAAGTGTTATAGTCAAATAAATTGATCCATTGAAATTAGTTATAACGAACCTGACTTTATCGAATTTCAAAACACCAAGACAATTAATGCTTTTAAGTTCTTTAGTGCAATTTCTTTTACGACAAAACCACTTTCGCCCTCAGAATATATATATACTTTTATTGAGCTGCAGCGCATTAAAAGGAAACATCAATACTATGAAATTAAGTTCATTTACTACATTCTTTTGCATAATTCGCTTATTTATTCCCTCTAAGCAGGGAACATTCTTTTTAAGAAGCTCTGAAAAATATCTCGGAGTTGTTCAGCAGACATGATGGATTGGGTTACTCATTGCACTTTAATTCACGTGCTCGTCATTCTTATTCAACGTAGTTCTTTTCTGCCATTATAATATCCTCGCATCATTACATCTCTTTGAAATTCTTTCAAGAAATTGGAAAGACTCTTCCGGAATTTCAAAATCGACATAAAGCCATCATGTTTCTATTTTTATTGAAGGAATCTAATCGCTTCTTTACTTTACTCAATAGAGATGGACATTGGAATTCATGCGGTTTTAAGGAACCGAAAAATGGCATTAAGCAAATTCGATTTGTTCTTAGTGTCGTTGCAGGAATATCAGGGATTATACGTTTAATTTATTTTATAATTTCTTTTCTTCGGGACAATCGTTGGCTAATGGCTGTTTTGGGTGACATTAGACAAAGAACGGATAGTTGATTTTGAATAAAAAGTTATTCGAATTTGTATATTTTAGTACATACAATTAAAAGTGCACGAAATTATCTGATTAATTTTTATTTTGTTTTACTGTATATTTTTTGGCAACACTGCTGACAACATGGCGAGCGCCATGCTTGTGTTTCTTGTTCTGAAGTGATTCCACTTAAAAACGATCTACTGAAATGTAATTGTGAGCATAATGAGCGTTTTTATTTTTGCCATGTCAGTTCTGTGGAAATTAACTTTTAGAAAGTTGTTGAAGGAATGAAAAGGCAACTGTAAATGTCTGAATTGCTATAATATATATATTGAATATATATATCTTGAAAATAATTTATATAGAAAGCTTTAGTAACAACATATGTTTAAGAATTTCATTTAAAGTGTACTTATATTTAGTGAATGTATACTACTACACATTGCTGTATCATTAGCTATTGTGTGAAGATATATACATTCACTATCAAATTTTACAGTGAAACTATCAAATTTTAATTTTTTTTTTCAGTGTAACTATCAAAGTGTAACTATCAAAATTTTACAGGCATAACGAATTTTCTTTAAAAACACGTCTATATACTTTATCGAAAGTAAATAGCTTATTTTCCGGTAAAATAAAAATATCCATGAAAAGAAGATAAATGTAGATATATCCTACTAAAATTAGGGAAAAAACGGCAAAACGATTGTACATTTTTAAAATCACCATTTTTAATACAGAAGCAATGAAAATGTCCATACTGCCAAATATATTAGTATTCTGATTTAAAAACGTAAGGGCAAAATTTTCCGAGTGACGTCACGTGCCCATTCTCTATAGGTTTAGTGTTCTACAGAATATTCATTATATCTCTGAAGTGAATATTAGTGACACGAGAACAATGATGAGTGCATCTCCCCATGCGGATATGAATGTTTCAAATACAGTGGCTAACTGTGCTATCGAAACAAATTCGAGACAATTACTTCATGGATTTAAATCCATGTTGTACGGTATATTTGATGACGTTAAGAGAGATCGGAAGGAAGTTATTAAATCTCATAAGTGACTTATTCTCTTAAATATGATATAATAGTTGAAAATCAAAAATTGATTCAGGAATTTGCTTAAAAACTTAAAAATTGTAAATTAGAAATCCAGATGTAAGAAGGATCAAATGTCCCTTTAATTGAAAGAATGAAAAATATGAAAATTAAATTTAATTAAGTTGAACAGTATATACGTAATGACTATGTGGAAATTTTGACTTGTCCAAAAATCTAATGCATATTTGATTGATGTAGTTAAATCTGGGGGAAACAGCCTAGATGCCGTAATATATGATTCGATGATTGATACTGTTTATCATCTTTCATTTAAAATCGATTCTGGTTCTTCACCTATTGTTAGATATTTTCATAGAAGGGTAAAACAAGACTTGATAAGCAAACTGCGGATAAAAAGAAACTTTTCTATTAATTACAAGGGCATCCAAACCAGTGTATATAAATGAAACCATGACAACACTGAATATATATTTGTTTTATAATCTTCTTCAATTTGAAGATGCTATGGCCTACAAATATGTATGACTTTAAAAAGGTAGGGTATTTATGCGTAAATGTGGTGGTGCCAAGGTTAGACAAATTAATTCTGAGATTGAATTTTGATTCTGAGATTGAATTTTGATTCTGAGATTGAATTTTACGGGATTACTTTCTTGAGTTCTAGTTAAAATATTTATATCAAAATATTCTCGGAATATTCTCCAAAATTTTTTATTTGTTTATTACGGCTCTTGCTCATAATTACGATATTATTTGTTTAACTTAAACTTGGTGATATGATGGTACTGACAGTTTGGAATTTTAGAATAAGAGACACATTGTTTTTTGCAGAGACAGACGTTACTGTGATTTCAATCCTGTACATCGTGGTAATGTACTTATCCCTTTAAAATATTTTATTTCAGATACGGATATTTTCGTTGTTTCTGTTTATAGTTCAAAATATTAATATATAGTGCACAGTAGCATATTAGGTTTAAAATTAATCTTGCACCAGTTGAGTACTTTTTCCCATGAATGGTTTATATTATACCAACATCGCATTTTCAAGCACATAAGCATTTAATGAATTTTAATGCATTTTTAAGGGAATGGATACGTTTGAGATCATAATTTATGTTTTTAATTCTTGGAGATTTTAACATGCCACATATTAATTGGACTTTTACATGCTTCTAAAAACTTTCATTACTCTGATATTAAGTTGTTACTTATGAATTTTTTTAAAGTTTTATGATCTGAATCAATACAATAATGTTTGTAATTGTAAATACATAATTTTAGATTTTACTACTTCTAATTTTGTTTCTAATATTAGTCTTACTAATGCTATTACTCATTAATAGTGGCTGTACTGGTTGTACTGGTTGTTAATACTATATATTTCAGAGACTTACTCTAATGAAATTTTTCTCTCGAAAAATGTTTATCATCCGTCCCGTATCATATATTTCAATGCATGATGTTAATGTTGCAAAAATAGAGATATCTTTTTCATGTCCAGCTATTATTTTAAGCAATTGTGTTTACCCAGATTGATTTCTTTGTCTGATGTAAGTTAATACATTAGTCTGTTCCTGTATGCCGGTTGTGGTACTTTTTTATTTTAGTAAATTTTGTGTATTTTTATTAAGTTATTGTTATTTCGTGTTTATTTTTGATCCAGTATAATTGAGTTTTTAAATAACATGCTGCGTGCATTTTATTTAAAATAAATTCACCAATAAATATTTGTCATATGCATTTAATTTATAATTTATAAATTCTTATCACGTATTTAAATTGTAACTGCTTTAAAAGGAAAACTAATATCAAATAGCTAATTTAATTGTGAAATCAACTAAACATCAATACTGAATTCTTAATATTCCACAATGAAATTGTGGTAAAAATTATCTCGAAATTATCCATTTTAGACGTAAACATATTTTGACAGTTTTTTGACGAGAGATCTTGGAGTATTATACTTGCAAATTTACAATGACACTCAAAGAAAAATCGAGGTGATTCAAAGACGCAAGCAATTTGCATACCAGAAGGAATGTAATATTATTAAAATTAATCGTACAAAATTTCTACCTCCTCAGATGATCATTTCCTTCAATGTAACTATTTAAATTCCCCAAATTTTACAAAATTTTGCAGGTTTACACTTTCTAGAGTTGATAGACAGATGTACATAAGAAATTGTAGCAATTTTATATAGTAAAAAAATACAACCTTACGTTTTCATAAAGAATTTCAGGAGCCTTCCCAGTTTATGAATATTTCGAATTACTAAATTTTTATAAATTTATTACATTTACGTTCGACGATATTTCAGTATAAAATTTAGAACACCTGGGCGCAAAAAAGAATTGATCATTACCTGGGCGTTTCCTAAAGAGTGCCGTTCTCCGTTCTACAAAATGAGACGTCTAGCATAGCTATATAACTGTTTTTTATCGCCAGATTACTTCAATATCCACATCATAACCTTCTCTGGATTTTGAGAATTCTCGTTTTGCTCGCTCTCCTTCATCCACCTCATCCGTCTGACCTTTCTTTCTTTCAACCCAGACCATCCGGCCTACCCGAAGGTGTTGTTGTTGAGACCCAGACCGTCCGACCTACCAGAAAGGTGTAAGGTAACTGTATGGACGGCCGGGAAGTGCCACCCAATTTATACCGGAACCCAGTGGGGGACGCATCCACAGGGACCGTACCCTCCTTCCCCTACCACCAACCTCTCGGAAGGACTTACGGACCCACATGTTTAACGTGATCGTACTCCGCATGAACACGGCGGCATTTTGTGGTAGCGTGCAAATCTAGTGCGCAAACCACGGGGATACCGCACCCGAGATGGCCAACAGCACGCGGTGTTCCGAGGTGGTCACCCACCAAGTACTAACCGCGCCCGATACTGCTTGACTTCGGTGATCTAACGAGAACCGGTGTTTTCAGCACGGTACGGCCGTTGGCCTCTACCCGAAGGTGTAAAGCATCTTTTTGGACGGCTGAAACAGTGAATCCACTTTAGACTGGAACCCAGTGTAGGCAGCATCCACCCATCTAACCCATAGTTTAACTTTTTCTCAAGCTCAAGGCCCTGCGATCCTGAATCCAACATATTTTCTCTTAACTAGGTACCTGTTCCTGTCCTAGTTAACTTTCTTTCTGAACATCACCACCTTTAGCAAGATCCGTTTCAAAAGAATTATGTCCTATTATGAAGTTATTTTTTCTCGATCTTCTATCTGGTCGAAGTTACAGGTGGAATTGTATCCTCACATGGATACTTATCTGTTTCCTGCCCTTGAGTCCATTCATGAGAGAAGATAATTTTTGCAATAGTTTTATGATTTGAAGTCAAAAGATTCGACGATAGTCATTTATTTTACGGAGAATTAAATAAATGGCAACTGCATTTTGAAGAGAATTTTGCACGTGCGTATGAATAATTCATTATATTTGGATTAATATGTCGCGAAAACTGCTCAATTTCAAATAACGTGATGGTAATTCAGTGCCAACATTGTAGCATGGCTTTATTTAATTATACGCACATTCGGCGCTTTTCGTAAGATGATTAGATGACTTCCAATTTCTTTTTAGCAGATGTTACATTTTAATTTTTAATTTTCAACTTAAAATTGTGCGAATTAAAATTATTTGATTATATATTTGATTATACAATTATAATTATACAATTTGATATTTTAAAATATATTTGCATATCAACATCAAGAAAAGTGACATGTATTAATATACAATTCACAGCCAACATTTTTGCGTCATGCATTTCAGTTACAAATTTGTGTTTAAATGTTTTTAACAGATAAGTAACGTTATTATTATTAACTTATCACTTTAAGATTTTTCATTTTATTTTAGTTGTTTGTAATGTCGCGTTCCATTAGATAGGTAAAATGGCTTTTTTAAATTACAATGAAACTTGTTTGTTCTTAAATTTTATTTATGAGCATATGAGGGAGAATAATTAAGTATTTTCTATAAATATTCCACTTCATAATTCTTCTTCATAAGTTCACTATCTAATATCGAATGAATGTTAATTAAAACCTCTAGAAGGTGTTTTGACTAATTAGTATGCATCAGAAATGGAAGACCCATATTTGAATATTCCAGTCACACAATGCAGACGATTGGATTATGTAATTATTCGATGATTCCAAGGAAAACAGTCTTAATGATGTAATTAGAATTCTGTATTTGTCTTTACGTAAGGAATCTTATGAAAAGCATTAATTACAATTAAACTTTTTCGTTTATTTGAATTAAAGCTGTAAAATTTTCTATTGATATGATGAAAGTTAATTGTGTTTTCTATACCATTCAGAAGAAAAACATTTTTCTAAACCATTTTATATTAATACTCATAGAACCCGCCTAGAAAGAGCGTTTCTAAAACTAGGATTTGGAAGCACGTAACAGTGCCCACAGACCGGTTTACTACTTTTATGTGCTAGTCAGTATTAAATAGTCATTACCTACAATGGCAGCAATAAATGACATTGTGGCACATAGAAAGTTTTCTTGCTATCATAACAAATATATATTAAACCATGCAGATGATCTTATAAAAAAACTGGAAACCAGTTCTTGGTGTTGTCAGCAATGGAAGCTCTATCCTAAGTTTATCAAAATAATTGTTGAATTAACATTAACGTTAATCGCACTTTTCTTTTTATATTGCTATAACAATAATAGTTACAAAAAGATGTCTGTTTTGACCTCAGAAAGGTTTGACTGCATGTTTTGACTTTTGAGATTTGATTTCAATTTTTAACTTGAGTTTAAACTTCTAGTCTCATTATTGGATTTGAAACATTTAACATTGAATTTTGATCACGAGTTTTGTATTTAAGAAAACCTTCTGAGGATGTATCACTTAATTCACTTTCCAACTTTGGACCATATCCTACAGATATCCATTTATTTATTTCAGACTTTGGGGCATTTAAGTATATTTTTTCTTGTATTCTACTTTTATTCTCAGTCTTTTCAACTCTTTTGAATTTTTTTCTATTCCTTTTTACTTAAATTATTCATTAACTACTAAAATACGCGAATCCGAAAGTAAAATCTGTGAGACCGGGAATAGATCTTACATGTGTTTTGGTGAGACAGTTTTATGCCAGTTATTTATTGATCTGAAACATCGGACATTACTTCTAGTCAGGATGACGCCAGGTTTTACAGCATGTAAACCTAAAGGTCAGGTAAAATCATAAACCAGGAGTGTCAAGACAGCGGGGGCCGTTACGAGGATGCCAAGTAGCGACATTGGCTAAATGATTAACCAATGGAGAAAGTGCTTGTTGCGTCACACTGGATGCTACAAATGAAAGCAGAGGGGGAGTGACAACCCCAAAGAAAACAAGAAAGATCAATCATGCTTAAAGCATTGATTATGAAGCACTTTTCAATTTCAATGCAATTTTATTTAAACATGTCTAAAATGCAATACATTCCTCGGTAATATTTTAAAACTTATCACAATATTGCATTAATTTATTATATTTGAAAACTTAAACCTTCATCGAAAAAAATGAACTTCATTCAAATGACGGCATTGAAATATAAATTGCCTGGTTTAAACATCTCTAAAATGTGATACATTCCTCGGTAATAATTTTAGAATTATCATAATACTACGATAATTTATTATACATCAAAACTTCATCGAAAACAATTGACATTCATTCAAATGACGTCATAGGAAAAATAACACGCCTGGCTCTCTCTATAAAAGCAGCATTTCATTCATAAATAACTTTCCATTCATGTCATTTATCACAATACTAATAATAATGTATTTTATTTAAAATTTAAGACCATGGAGCTACAAGTAATTAAACTCTATGTGTAAAACTTCATCGAAAGAAATCGTTCTGCTCTTTGTAAAATCAATGAATATTTCATTAATATCAGCTACGCAGACTCCATGAACTAAATGATTTTGTGTTAAAGATATACAGCAATTCTAATACAACTCATTCTACATATTTTGCTGTTTACAATTTACATAGGTGAAAAATAGGCTTCGTTGTAGAAACAATCAAATTTGGATGAGCATTTAAATTCAAATATATTGTCATTGCGTTGTTTCAGTATGTAGATGCACAGAATTTATGCAAAAGTAAAGTGTCTTTAGGACGGATACAACACTCAATATGAATTAAAAAGAACTTTAAAAATCCCAATTTTGTGACAAGATGGACGCCATATATCATTTTGAAGTGGGTCACGTGATATTTTCCTATCATGGTCACGTGATCGCTGCATATAAGAGGTGTTATTAGTATTTTAATTTTTATTTAAAAAACTACTGAATATATTTCGCTGAATTTTTTTTTATATATTTTATGGAACAATTTGAATATAACATAAAATTTTTGAAGCAATTTGTGAATTTTAAATCCGCTTAAAAAATGTTTGAAGAATTAGGTCCCATAGGGCTCAATGTATTTCATTTTTTCAACCCGGGTTCAATCCAAAACTAATTGGGTGATATTATTCATTTATATTCCCATAGGTCCTAGAGACCGTCTGAACAACATACTAAAATTTCATTTTGATTAAGTCATTTTTACGGCAGTTATCGTGCTAACGGACAGACAGACAGACAGACAGAATGAACAAAATCATAAACACTTTTCAACTTTGTTGTAAAGTGTTAAAAAGCTACAACCAGTGACTTAAGAATGACACTTGTTCTTATATGTATATATAGCTACTGGCGCGATATAATGAGAGATGACTTGTACGGATAACTTGGAGACGATGATTTAATAATGAGACTTGTGGAATAACATTTCGAGTTCGACATTACAATAAAAGCGATGACTTAGAAAATATAGCACGACGACTAGATATGTGGAGGGAACAGCCTAAGGGAATGAAATAAGTACGAGTGTTTGTGTCTGCAGTACAATATGATCGACGAAGTTACGAGTGGATGCATTACACTACGAGATAATGCGAGTAATAAAGACGACATCAACCACGTGCTTCTAACAAAGTCCAAGACAGACTTGAAGGTATGTGCTCCTCCAAAAAATGTCTAGGTCTAAACATATGTTAGGCATTTCCATACTTTTCTCACATAGTACCTCCGCCGCAATAACATGATTAATTGTTGTAATTGAATAATTAAGTATTCATGTTTTTAATAAAATATGCAATCATTTTATCATATAATCATGTCAATATACAGTCATGTTAATATACAGTCATATTTCATTAGAATACGAATGAAACTAGTTTTATATTAATGATATAAACCAGTTTTATATATAATGCATTATTTTTAAAATTCATCTCATAACAAATGATATAAAATTTTAAATGTTTTCAATATTCTTAAAAAGTGGCGTTTTCCTGTCATGTATGCTTAGGTAACACATTTATTAACAGCGTTCTGGTTCACCTAGTACGTCATATTTTTTAGAAAAGTCATTGAAATAGATTTGTATTTAGAAGTCAAAATTACGCCAAAATTCACCAATATCTCTTCATATACGTCAATAGCATTTTCTGTGTCAGAATAAGTAAGTCATTGTTTGTGCCCAACAGTACGATAGAAGAGTCAAATTTTGAATAGCGTGATGTCAAGTCAATAACTTCGTTGCATTTCTTTATAGTATGGATATAGTGAAAATTATGATATTTACCTATCTGTCATGCTTAGCATGACTCTTTCGGTACTGTTTAATCCTTTTCTGGACTGACAGGGCTTCGTTCTGTGTTTTGTAGTTCTGACTCCTATCCACTAAAGGAAACGTGAAACCATAATGATGCTTCGCTGATCAATTTCGTCGGATGTTCGATATGTATATCACATATGGACTCATCCGGTGGCACTATGAGCCTGATTTTGTAACTTGTGCCCAAAGCCGACGAAGAATAGAATCCTTGCTTGACAGGTGCTTTTAGAACCACACAGTCAATGGTTCCATTGTTCCGGAAGTGAAACATCTTTAAGAACCTCTAAATTTTGTTGGCATAAATCGAACCTTCGCCACAACCGAACATTCTTCTAACTTGTTTAAATCAACCAGTTATACTTAGCAAGAAATTTAGCAAGTTTGTCGACACTTGGCGATGCCACACTTATTTACGAACTTGATGACATAGTTGGAGAACTTAATTTTAACTTTGACGCAATGGCACAACTTCGATTACTTTTTGAAAATATCGCCTAGTTCGCGATTAATCAATACCTCTGAAAACAAAATTTACTTTGATAATTCTTGTCACTTTATGCAATCATTAACTTAAGTGTCAATTCAAAATAATGTGCATTTCATTTTCCGTGCTTTATTGGGGGATTATAAAGTATTTGCTCTAAGTTAAGGCGGTTATAAAGTATTTACGTGGTGTTAGAGGTTGTATAGTGATTAATAATATTAATTGTCGACACTTGGCGATGACACACTTATGTACGAACTTGATGACATAGTTGGAGAACTTAATTTTAACTTTGACGCAATAGCACAACTTCGATTACTTTTTGGAAATATCGCCTAGTTCGCGATTAATCAATACCTCTGAAAACAAAATTTACTTTGATAATCCTTGTCACTTTATGCAATCATTAACTTAAGTGTCAATTCAAAATAGTGTGCATTTCATTTTCCGTGCTTTATATGGGGATTATAAAGTATTTTCTCTAAGTTAAGGCGGTTATAAAGTATTTACGTGGTGTTAGAGGTTGTATAGTGATTAATAATATTAATCGAAAGAAATACATGATCGACATGTGCGGAGTTTACTTCGACAATAAGAGCTTGCAATTTTGCAACAGTAGCTCAACGGTAGATCGCCGACAAGCCAGATCAAAGACCCAGCTCAAAGACCTCGATTCCCGTTTGGAGAATCAAGGTTTTTTACAATGGCGCCCGAACAATTCAACCCTGTATGTTAGTGCGCAGATGTCGGAGGTCTGAAATTTACCCTAGTACGACTAGCCCGGATTCAGTAGATTTTGGGATATGGAGAGTCGATTTCAAATCGGGAGGTTAACGACTACGCAGGAAGCTAATTTGGAGTATAAAAATAGCATCAGGATGTTAACCTGGCGTGAAAATAGCAAGAGATGTGTAGCCAAATTTCCAGTTGCACGTCAATATGACATTAGAAGATACAGAATGCAAACTCCACTTCGAAAACTACCCAGTTCTCGTTCGTTTCAATTCCCGTTTGGGGTAGCAAGGTTTTTTACAATGGCTCCCGAAAAAATCAACCCTGTAAGTTAGTGTAAAGATGTCGGAGGTCTGATAGTTACGCTAGCACGACTAGCCCAGATTCGGTGGATTTTGTGATATGGAGAGCCGATTTCAAATCGGGAGGATAACGACCACCCAGAAGGCTAATCTGGAGGATAAAAATAGCATCACGAAGTTAACCTGAGGTGAAAATAGCTGGAACTGGTCAGTAACATTGCCAGTTGCACGCCCATTTTTCAGTAGAGAGTGGTAAATACAAAGCCCACTTCGAATATAAGATCTTGCAATTTCGTCCCAGTAGCTCAACGGTTGAGCTTCGGTTAGCCAGTTCGAATATTCAGGGTTCAAATTCCGGTTAGTGCTGCAAAATTCTTTACATCTGTTTTCGTAAATTTCATGAGCGCAAAAATTGAAGTCGGGCAGATGGAAGAGAAGTTTTTATATTACTTTAATCACACTGCCATATTACGAAATTCATACCTAGTTTCCAGGAACAAGAAATATTTGAATTAGCCGTCATGTGGTAGAAAATAGTGCATACGCTTTATTTTTGGCAAAAATTTTAAGCATTTTATTGGCTTCTACATACTTATTTCATACAGTTATATAAATTTTCTAAACAAAACTGGAAATAATATTTATAGAGAACTGAAAATTGATATCCTCAGCAAACCCCCCTACTGCCTTTGTAACTCGATGCTGAATCCATATATCTGTCATCTTCTAATCTCTATCTGTAGCCAATCTTAAGGACTCGATGCTTCAAGTAAAATGAAAAAATTTGAACCGGAAATGGAAACAGAGCCGGAAGTAGAAATCTTTGGTGAATACCCCCCCCCCCCCCCACATACACACACACATACAAACACACCACCACTACCACATTATCCTTCAAAATTTAATGATGAATTTAAATCAGTCATACTCTGATTTCTATTTATAACAGATTTTGAGAAAGAGGTTTCAGTGATAAATCCTTCCCCAAAATAATAGTATGGCAAACATGTTACCACCAACAAATGTTGGGCCATTAATGAATGGACCACCATGTATCTTCAAAGTCATATGATAACCTCCTCAGGTGGATTCTTTTAGTAAATTTAATTCTTATAAAATTTAATAATTTACCAATAATGTAATGCTTAACTGAACTCTAGCATCTAGTTATTGTCAACTGTCCTAAAGGAAACTGATAATGCAAAATCATTCTACAGGATGATTAATTATCATGTATTAGACCCGTATTTGAATAGACCCTTCAGTTACCGCAAGCAATTTCCGAAGCTATTGTTCGACTCCTTGACGGAAAGGGTAAGTACGCCTAACAAGTAGTTTAATTAGAGTGTTCTATTTGCCATTACAGAGTCCGCATCTTATGAAATGCATTCATTAGAATCGAGCTGCTTTAGTTTCTATGAATTAAATATATTTTTATATAAATGTTCATTTATCTCACTGTTAAATAATTGTCTTGAAATTTATTTCAAGTGAAATTCGAGTTTGTGGCATTTTCTGTGTAAATGTGCAGTTAGAATGTAATAAAATCCGATGTGGCCAGCACATGATTTACCCCACAGACTCAAATTCATTTTCTATTTGTTTCTTTCATGATGCATAAAACTGAGTTTAATTGCCTAAAATGACCGATACTTACGCGATATTTACAGTATACCGTTCTCCATACGGAATATGCAATTTAAAGATTTTTAATATCACAGTACACATTCCTATAATATTCTGAATAACATTTGCAGAGTTAACTTCGACGATAAGAGTTTACAATTTTACCCCTGTAGCTTAACGGTAGAGCGCCGGCTGGCCAGTTCGGAGATCCACAGTTGGATTCCCGGTTGAGGCAGCACTTTTCACAATGGCGCTCGAAATCAACCCTGTAGGTTAGTGCTAAGATGTCGGAGGTCTGAAAGTGACCCTATTGCGACTAGTACGGATTCAGTGGATTCTGAAAGATGGAGTGCCAATTTCAAATTGAGAGGATAACGATCATGCAAGATATTAACCTGGGTGAAATTAGTAATAGCAGTCGGTGGTCAGTCATAATGTCAGTTGACCGCCAATCTGATATTAGATGGTGGAGAATGCAGAGTCCAGTTCGAAGATAGAGCTTGCAATGTCGTCCCAGTAGCTCAACAGTTGAGAGTGGGCTTGCCAGTTAGGATATCCCGATTTGGGCAGCAGGGCTCTTTACACATTGTTATTCAAAATATTCTATTAAAATATTTAAATTACTTCTCCTAAAAAGAAGTTAAAAATCTCTATTCTCCGTATACAAAGTAATTTCCACATTCAAATCTGAAGAATGACGTTACCTTACACCTTTCTGGTAGGTCGGACGGTCTGGGTTTCAACAACAACATCCTGATCCCCCAAGGGTGCGGTAGCCCTGTGGTTAATACACTGGAATTGCACTTGGTAGGCCCGGGTTCAATTCCAGCCACTGCCAAAACTACCGCCGTGTTCACGCGGAGTACGGTCACGTTAAACGTGTGGGTCCGAAAGCCCTGACCATCGACTCGTCCGAGGACTTAGAGCAGTTGGGTGGATGGCCGGGAAAAATTTTTGTTAACGGAGACCGTCCCCCACGGACACCGAGCAGCCGCGGAGCATTTATTGAAATTCAAAAAGGGAGGTTACATTGGAAAGGGACAAGTTTTAACAAAATGCCTTATAGGGACCAATTCAAGGCTATATTTTTGACAAGTTTCTTCTTGTTAACATTTTTAACTTTTGATACAATATTGACTAGATAAACAGTATTTATGATGAAGGACAAGTAGACAATAATATTTTATGGTAAGTAGTTATAACATTTACTTGGTTAATTTTAAATATTACAATTTGTATCTGTGGTTTGTACATTATCTATATATTTACATAATTTCCAATGACAATAAATTTATGACAATATCTGATTGTTATCAGTAAACATAAACTGTGCAAGGACCATACAGAGACAACGCAAGACACTGGTCCATAAAATGAAACAAGGGACAAGGACAAGAGGTCCGGACAGAATACGTCAGAGCAAGGGACAAGGACATTCAAAATGAGCAAAACAAACAAGAAAAATACCCCGGAACAGTGGCAAAGTTCATTGATCACCAGACATTGAAAGCAGACAGAAACCCACAGACCGGTCATTTAACTCTGTTAGAGACATCTCTTGCCACAAGGATACAGTTCTTCAATTTGTTAAGAAGGAGTGAATTAGTACATACTTTGAAAAACCAAGCTGCTGTAAATTTAGGTAAGGGTTTTTTTAAGTGGAAGTTTTTTGAAAAGGGACAGGAAAATACATAATGGTCTACGTCTCCAAAGGAGTTACATGGGCAATTTGAGGTTGATTTTTGTTTGAAAAAATAAAGGTAGTCAAGAAATGGTCCGTGGCCGGTAATAAAATATATGACGTATTTATTAAAGATTAGGGTACGGGTATTTACAAAAGGGAGGAAGCTGAGGATACGGACAGGGTCGTGAGAACGGGGAGAGATGTATTCATCAAGTAGGTTTTGCCAGGATTTAAGAAGAAATGATTTACATGAAGTAGTTAAGAAGGAATAAGGAAAAGGAACATGTGTAGGAGTACCGGAAAGGGCAGCAGTTTTGGCATAGGAATCAGCAACTTCATTTCCCAAAGTACCAAGCCTTAACCCATTGGAGGTTAATAAATTTGGAGTTCGAAAGGGCCAAGAGTTTAATTTCACTAAGAAATTTAGATTTATTTTTGACAGATTTGAGGGCCAAAAGAGAGGACAGACTGTCCGTAAAAATATTAACTTTGAGTTGATTATCACGTGCCCATTGCATTGCAAAGTTAATAGCTGAGATCTCAGCTTGAAAAACTGTATTACCTTCTTTAAGTTTAAAAGTAAATGTTTCAAGGAGGTTATTTAGTTTGAAAATACAAATAGAATATCCAATATTGTTGTCCGTTTTCGATCCATCAGTATATATGTTAATGTCAGAAAATGTCGTGGGATTTCGAACAGGGATGTTAACAATACGGTGACAGGGTAAAAGGCCAGAGGAAGGGGGTGTTTGAATCAAACAACAAAAGAGAAGGGAGGGAAGGAGTTTGAAAAAGGTCAACGTGATTTTTCCAAAACTGAAATTTTTATGAAGGTTTTGTATGACAAGGTGAACCGGGGGGATACCGGTAATGGAATAAAGAGAAATGCTGGAAGTTGTTCTAAATCCGGAACAAATTTTCAACAGGAAAATCCTTTGAAGAGAAAGAAGTTTCTTAGTTTGTGCCCCCGTCAGGTTTTTACCCCACACCCCTGAGCCATAAGTGATAATTTTTTCAATGTCCGCCAAGTACCAGATTTTAAGGTAGGCTTTATTTATACCCCAGTGTCCGTAAGTCCTTCCAAAAGGTTGGTGGTAGGAGAAGGAGGGTACGGTCCCTGTGGATACCTCCCCCACTGAGTTCCGGTCTAAATTGGGTGGCACTTCCCGACAGTCCAAAAAGTTATCTTACACCTTTCTGGTAGGTTAGACGGTATGGGTCTCAACAACAACATCCTGATCCACCAGCCAACGACCGTACCGTGCTGAAAACACCTGTTCTCGTTAGATCACCGAAGTCATACAGCATCGGGCGCGGTTAGTACTTGGGAGGGTGACTACCTGGGAACACTGCGTGCTGTTGGCATTTCGGGCGCGGTAGCCCGGTTGTTTACGCGCTGGATTTGCACGCTGCTACAACTGCCTCCGTTTTCATGCGGAGTACGATCACGTTAAACACGTGGGTCCGTAAGTCCTTCCGAGAGATTGGTGGTAGGGGAAGGAGGGTACGGTCCCTGTGGATGTCTGCCCCACTGGGTTCCGGTCTAAATTGGGTGGCACTTCCCGGCCGTACAAACAGTTACCTTACACCTTTCTGGTAGGTCGGACGGTCTAGTTCTCAACGACAACAACATCCTGATCCCCCGGCCGCCCATTTTGCTGCTCCATGTCCTCGGACGGTCGGAGCTTTCGACATCCTGATCCCGTTCCTAAACAAATTTTCAGAAAATATGAAATTAAAGATATACCCGTGGATTAGAAAGTATAGCCGAACTATTCATTTTTTGGGGATTATAAGATATACCCGTACTTCTTATATTTTCGCAGATAAGAATATTATATTCGTGTATTAGAAGATATAATAGTATTACAATATATGGATTTGAAAATATTTTTCACCAAAATGAAACAGATGGCACAAGAATTCGAAAATATCAACCTTAAAACCCAAAGGCTATAATGGATATAGTCCAATCAAAAACTCAATTCCGATAAAATTTATTGATATACATTTCTTTAATATTTAACTTAAAAAATATTTACTGTTGGGTTTAATTCGTTGCTTCGTGATATTTTTTTTTTTTTGCAAATATAAACTCATTGGGTTACATTCCGTTTCTGAGCAACTTGATATAATTTTTTTTTTTCAAAACATTTTGCGAAAAAAATATCAGTTGCATAATGCTATCTCAATGGAAGGTTTAGCCGTGAATTTTTTATTAATGTCTCTATAACCGCACAGGTCCTAGAAACTAGAATCATGGACTAAAATAAAAGTGGGGCTATTTGCAGTGCTTCTTTCAAGCATACATCAGGGATACGACAAAGATCCGCCCCCCCCCAAACATTTTATGTTAACCTAGCTTCTATTTATGTGACAGTATTTAGATATATTTATAGAGGGCAAATAAAAAACTTGCCCCTCTAAAATTTCTTTCGCCCCCCCTCCCCCCCCCCGGCCAAAGAGCCCTGAAAGATTCTATACTGGCTATTCCAAGTTTACACTGACAATTTCATCAAGTTCGATGCAGCCGTTCACTCGAGATTATGAGAAACAAACAAACACACAAATAAATAAACAAACATATTTTCCATTTTATTTAGATAGATTATATCCAAAATGCATTAATTTCAGGCTTGTTTTACAAGTAATTTCTGAAGCCAAATCAAATGATATATTACATTAGTCTAGGGTGAACCATTCTTAAGACGGGTTTAGTGAATTGTGGGGAAATGGCGGTGATTTGAAATAAGTTATGTTGCCAGATGAAAAAAATGTATTTAAACTGCCAACTGGATATAATCCATACATGTAAATAAAATTGAGTTGACGGTTTAAGTACATCTTTTTCATCTGGCAATATAAAACATTTAAAAACATCGCCATTTCCCTACAATTCACAAAAACAGTCTCAAAAATGATTCACCCTAGACTAATAAAATATATCTTATAAAATTTGGCTTTGAAAATTACGTGAAAAACATGCACTTAATTAATGTGTTTAAGCATATTTAGTACTTATATTCAAATTTTGACAATGTTTGCGTTCCGTTTTGTCGGATGGTACCAAAACTTAATCAGCATCAAGGTAACCCATAAGTGACTCCTCTAACAAATTTTATCCAATTTACACGAATAATTTAGAAATAGAGTAGATACATAACTGGCACACACACATGCACAGACATAAACATACAAAAGTGACTGCATGCTAAACATAGTGTTTTCGTATTCGAAGTTCTTAAGTTTCATGCAGATCCGTCGAAAACTCGTTCCGATTTTCGGCCCTATTCCAATATTTTTCTTATACCTTACCATGTAGTTTAGCAAATAATAAACAACAAGAATAGTCAGACGATAAAAAACACTTTCAATATTAACTGAACAACCTATAGCAAATTGATTAAGTTGCTGATCGTAACAAATTGATTAAGTTGCTGATCGTAACAAATTGATTAAGTTGCTGATCGTAGCAAATTGATTAAGTTGCTGATCGTAAAATCGTCTGAAAACAAAGCCATATAACCCTAGTTCGATTCTCAAAGAATATGGTATTGATAGGCTGCACGTATTAGATATTCATATCACAGCTTTTCAAATATATAACAAAAAAATCTGATGTGGGCAACACATGACTATCCTTATATAATGTAATGAATTTACTAATTTTACAGTAAAAAAATAGGATTTTCTTGTAGTAGATACTAATATTCTTTCCAAGATATTGAATTTTCGACAATGAGTCGTCATTTTCATTGATTTAGCGTCATTTTTATCCATTTGGCGAGATTTTCGTTAATTTGGCAACATTTCAAAAAAGTCGCCAAGTTGGCGACATTCCGCCAAATTCGTCCCCAAAATCTCGCCAAGCGTTATGCACTAAGAAATAAATTTTTCTTAAAGCAGATAAATGACTATTGGCGTTCAAATACAAAAGTATTATTCAAAGTATCTTTTTTCAAGAATGGAACGAGCTAGATCCACGAGAAGGATGTCACTCAATTTATCGCATGGAATTACATATGAAAAGTAAACATGTTTCTCAATAGGAAATATTTTTATTTTTATTTTATATGACTTTTTGATAATTTTTTTAAAAAATGTACAATATCTCGAGAACGGTTCACGTTAGCGTTCTAAAATTTATGTCAATCGTTTTCTAATGAAAAATTACATAAGAAATGTCTATTTGCGTAACTTTATTAGTGGTTTTAATTTTTTGACGATTTTTTCAAAATTTCATTCGAAAATTTAGGGGGGTTCTGAACATTCGATTGCATATAAAAACAATAGGCTTCCAGTGTTTACGGATTGTGATTTTTGTACCAAATTTGGTTCGAATCGGTCCATTCGTTCGTCAGTTATCGTCTCCACAGACTCACTGACACACACACACACATACACACATACTTTCACACACACACACACACACACACACACACACACACACACACACACACACACAGACATCACTTCAAAAATGTTTGATTCGTGATCAGGGATGCTTGAAACGTGCTCTCCCGTCGAAAACTCTAATTCGAATTTCCGACCCCGTCACAATACTTTCCTTATACATTATGTATATAAGGAAAGTAATTAAATTGGTCACGCGGTGAGGAACAAATCTATATAAATAAAATCTATATAAATAAAATTGAAAATCTGTCTGTCTGTCTGTCTGTCTGTCTGTTTGTCCCACCATCACGGGAGAACGGCGGAACTGAATTTGATGAAATTTTGTGAGTAGCCTGGAAATAGCCCCACTTAAAATTTAGTCCATGTTTGGAGTTTCTACGACTAGTGGTTCTCGAGATATCAGTAAAAAGCGAAATTTTTATTTGTCTCATCATCACGGGAAAAAGGCAGAACCGAATTTAATGAAATTTTGTGGGTAGCCTTAAAATAGCCCCCCATAAATTTAGTCTATGTGTGGAGTTTCTACGACTAGTGGCTCTCGAGATATTGGTAAAAAACGACATTTTTATTTGTCTCATCATCACGGTAGAACGGCAGAACCGGAGAGTCTTAAAATAACTCCCCCCCCCCCATAAATTTAGCCGAAGTTTCGAGTTTCTAAGATTAGTGGTTGTCGAGATATTAATGAAAAACGAAACTTTTTCCTAGGAGTTCTACTCCCTAACTCCGTGGTTTATCCAAACGAAAAGCTTGAAAATCGTTTGAAAGTGAATTAAAACTTTATAAAGTTTGGTGGGAGATTTTTTACGCTAATTAGTCACTTCCTGAAAACATGAATTGTTTGAAGCATGGATTTAAATGGAAAATCTATCTCCATGGTTTATTTTTCACAAGTTTTTTCTCAACAATGAAAAGTATAAAAATCTGATGTGGGCAACACATGACTTTCCTTATATAATGTAATAAATTTACTACTTTTACAGTAAAAAAATAAGTTTTTCTTGTGGTAGATACTAATATTCTTTCCAAGATATTGAATTGTCGACAATTAGTCGTCATTTTCATTGATTTAGCGTCATTTTTATCCATTTAGCGAGATTTTCGTTAATTTGGCAACATTTCAAAAAGTCGCCAAGTTGGCGACATTCCGCCAAATTCGTCGCCAAAATCTCGCCAAGCCTTTTGGACGAAGAAATTATTCTTACAGCAGATAAATGACTATTGTCGTTCAAATACAAAAGTATTACTCAAAGTATCTTTTTTCATGAATGGAACAAGCTAGATCCACGAGAATGATGTCACCAAATTTATCGCATGATATTACATATGAAAAGTGAACATATTTCTCAATAGGAAATGTTTTTTTTTTTATTTTATATGATTTTTGATAATTTTTTTGAAAAATGTACGATATCTCGAGAACGGTTCATGTTAGCGTTCTAAAATGTATGTCAATCGTTTTCTAATGAAAAATTACATAAGGAATGTCTATTTGCGTAACTTTATTAGTGGTTTTGATTTTTTGACGATTTTTTAAAAATTTCATTCGAAAATTTAGGGGGGTTCTGCTCATTCGATTGCGTATAAAAACAATAGGCTTCCAGTGTTTACGGATTGTGATTTTTGTACCAAATTTGGTTCGAATCGGTCCATTCGTTCGTCAGTTATCGTCTCCACAGACTCACTGACACACACACACACACACACACACACACACAGACATGACTTCAAAAATGTTTGATTCGTGATCAGGGATGCTTGAAACGTGCTCTCCCGTCGAAAACTCGAATTCGAATTTTCGACCCCGTCACAATACTTTCCATATACATTATGTATATAAGGAAAGTAAAAAGATCAAAATAGTTATTTAATTTCGCAGTTTATGAGGAAGCTTCTTTGCTCAGAAACGCAATTGAATCTGTCCACTAATTTTAATTATTATTTTTTCAATTTGAATAATAAATAAATGGATATAAAAATATATTTTAGAAATGATCGGTTTGATTTTTCTTTTAATTATAATTATTGCGGGCTGCATACATAACTTTCATTTATTTTGGGCAAAGAGTTTTTAAGCTTATATATTGTTTGTGTTTGCTAATAAACTCATATATTGTGTTTACCCGATAAATTCATTTATCCGATTGTTGAAACAGAAAAAGATTGTTTAGTGTTTTCATTTTAGTGTTTTTATTTAGTATATACAAACAGGATTAGGATGTTTTATTCTTCAGATCTGCAAATTCCGAGCTATGAATTTGTTGCAATATCGCTAACTCGGCAACTTTTCTTAAAATTTGCCAAATTGACGGAAATGTCGCCAAATTGATAAAAACGACGCAAATCAATGAAATTAATTTTGTTTTCTTAGAAGAGAGTACTGAAATGATGTTTCAGTAGCATTTGTCGGTCAGTCCATTCATCCTACCTACAAGGGAAGGCTTTGCAATAGTTCTCTCGAATTGCAATCTTACATGTCCTATCTTGTAAAGGACCATGGATAATGATAAAACGCCACTGCTTTCATCTGCTAAGTGATAGGGGGCGCCACAATAACAATCTGAAGTTGTCATGCAAACGTGCTCTACTGACGTGTATTATTTACATTTTAGTGTAAAAATATTATCCTTTTCAATTATTATTATTATTTTGACATAAAATGGACAATAATGGTAAGTAGTAAACGATAAATTTATTATTAATATAATTTATATCTTATTAATTAGCTAAACAACTGCCAAGACATGGTCGTAAAGGTTGATTAAACACAACAAAGACAAAGGCTGAAATTTTTGGAAACCAAAACTGAACTAATCGACAAAACTATTGCATGTATTACAATGAGAGTCAAAGCAAATGGAATTTGTAAAATAATGAATGGTTTAAATTCTTTGTAAGTTTGAAATTATGAATGGGAACGATTAAATGTATAATCAATACAAATGAAAACGTTACAACGTGCACATTTAACAAATACATAACCATTGCAATTTACAGTGAAACAAGTTGCTGAACCAATATTAAATACAGTTGTCATTACCTTGTTAACTTTTGTAATGTATTTTTCAAGAGAATATCCAGCTTTTTTCCAAGAATATATTATCATATCTTGAAATATATTAGCGCCAAGTTAATTGTACACAAATGAATGCATTTTTAAAATACATTATCTGTCATTTAACTTTCTGTTCGCCTCTTCATCGATGTTGGTTCAAAATTCATTGATGTCTTCAATATGGACCCCTTCAATGCATGCAGCTCGAATTTTTATGTAGTCTTCGATACGTTTTACAAATGCCTTATAAGGATTGAAGAAGTAACAGTCTAACGGCTGTGCATTTTTTGTTATTTTTTCAGGTATTATTTAATAATAATAATAACTGAAAAGGATAATACTCGTATTTTCACACTAAAATGTAAATAATACGCGTCAGTAGAGCACGTTTGCATGACAACTTCAGATTGTTATTGTGGCGCCCCCTATCACTTAGCAGATGAAAGCCGTGGCGTTTTATCATTATTTATGGTCCTTTACAAGATAGGACATGAAAGATTGTAATCCGAGAGAACTATTGCAAAGCCTTCCCTTGTTAGTAACACATTTAGTGAAATTTTAAAATATCACCAATTTAATAAAAATGTTTGTAAATCCATAAAAATATCATGAAATTGATAAAATTGCGCTTAAAAAATAAAGTTAATTGTGTTATGTTAGGGGATAGTATTGCAATGATGTTTCGTCAATTTGTCGCAAAATGGGACTATCAGTTCTACAGTCCCACTTGGCGATAAATTTGGCGATTTTTTAAATTACTGCTAAATTGGCAAAAATGCCGCCAAACCTTCTATGGAGGTAGTATTATTCAGAAGATATGATTTCCATCAATTTATTTGAAGCAAATGATATCATGTCGTTTAACAATGCATGCAAATCCAATGTGTTATTCGGCATACGATTTTTATTAAATCTTTTCCGATTTGAATAATAAAGATATGTATATAAAATAAATTTCATTGACATTGCATTTTTGACTGGATAATATAAATTATGGTTTTCAGGTTTAAACATTATTATTATTGATATTTTCGGGAAATATTGTTTCAGGGATTATTGATATTTTCAAGTTATTATGACATTATTGTATTATGACAAAAATTGTTTAAACTCATATATTATACGTTGTACGAGTAATCTTCTAAAAATGCACGCACGGGTATGTCTTCTAATCTACGAGAATATAAGTAGTACAGGTATATTGACATATATTTTGATACATATTAGAATATATTGGTATCATTTATGACCTTCTGATATAAAGATTATGGGGATTATTGATA
Source organism: Amaurobius ferox (assembly GCA_951213105.1). Taxonomy (NCBI): domain Eukaryota; kingdom Metazoa; phylum Arthropoda; class Arachnida; order Araneae; family Amaurobiidae; genus Amaurobius; species Amaurobius ferox. The sequence continues at coordinate 57,764,628 of OX578146.1, forward strand.
TTTTCGAATTTTACATCATCTGATTTATTTTGGCAAAGATTTTTGAGACTCACATTGTAATACGGGTAATCTCCTACTAAGACACTGGCATATTTTCTAAACTGTGACAATATAAGTAGTACGGGGATGTGTATATATATATATATATATATATATATATATATATATATATATATATATATATATATATATATATATATATATACATATTCCAATTTAATTTTAGTGTTTTCATTCAAGCATATATTGGAGTCAATAACGGATTTGCTTATATTTTCAATTTATACATGTAATCCACTAATGCAGGTTATATCTTCTAATATTAGCGTATATATGTAGTATGGGTGCTATACAATTTTGATGCTTTCATTTTGCATATATTGATTCAATAATTTTTTTTTTTTTTTTTTTTTGTAAATTTGCTTACAAAAGAGGCCAGTATGTTTTATTCTTCAGATCTGCTCCTGAAGATAATTTTGTATAGCGAGAACAGAGATTCTTAAACTTCTTTTTAGGAGCATTGTATTAAATATTTTATCAGAATATTTTATCAAAATATTTTATCAGAATATTTTGATTAAAAATGTCATTAAGTATACTATAGGAATTTGCACATAATTTTGAATTTCAAGTTTCTTTATATTATATACTCCTTACGAAGAACGGGTATGCTGCTAGTTAAATATAAACATTAAAATGCTGAAATGGTGTAAACTGGATAAAAAAAACTTTAGAAAACAATTTTGGTTTCGATCATTAAACAACGAAATTATTTGAAAACATTTTTTTAAAATGAACATGTAATTTTTTTAAATGTAGAAAATATAGATCGACTCTCTCATACAATGTGTAACATTCTTTTCGACATTAAGAACTTTAAAATCATTAAAACAATGAGCAGTAGAGTATAAAATCTGAGTTTTCAATCTTAGCAATTTGACAAATATTGAATAACAGTAATATTAAAATACTGGTATTTTCATAGCAGTACGAGTATTAAAATACCACCAACTGTTTACCGGAATAACGGTTTTGGTATACTTGTATCTCGATATTGAATACCCTACTAGCATGTAACGGAAATCCACGGCAATTTTCCTAAATAAATCCTCTACTAAAATATCATTCTTTAACAATATAGTCATATACTGCATTTATTTATTGTGAAATTATCTTTCCAAAGAATAAAGCCAAGTCAAATCTAGACGGGAAAAATCCTTCATAAGACGGTGTAAAGGTGCAAAAGATTTAAATATCACTTCCCTCCCAACAATTTGCAATTTATATTCGACTTCCTCCCACTCCCATCAAGCAATTCACAATTTCTATACGACTGTCAAATAATTCGCAATTTCTATATAACTCCCCACGGGGGACACGTTCCTCTTCCATCCAATATTGTTATTTCTTAGACGGCTCTCTATCAAAACATACGTAATATACCATATCCTAACAAAACGACGCAATTCATTTACGACGCCCTATGCCTTCTAACAAAACGCATCCAATCCATGAACACCGACACTTACTGTATTTTGAATTAAGTATATTAAATTAATAATTTCCACAAAGCGACAGGGCTTATCAATAAAATTGACTTACTTTTCCAAGATATTGAATTTTCATCAATTTTAGCTCCATTTTCGTTAATTTAGGGACGTTTTAATAAATATGGCGACATTTTCGTCAATTTAATGTTTGAAAAGTCGCCAATTAATCACTAAGGTCGCCTATATTTCTCCAAATTTTTCGCCAAGTATTTTAGACCGACAGAGAGATATATATGGGTTATTTTATATATTATGGCATTACGTCTCTTGGAGTCTTCTTAAAATTTGGTCTGTTGATATGCACGGCACATATTTTTTTAAACAGACCGCAAATGATTTTTTATAAACAATTTAGCCATTAGAAGACTGTTAAGGGTCGTATACAATAACTTTTGGCCATTGTATCGGTGCAGAACCTATCGTACAACTAAATCCGTCCACTCCAGACCCTAAAATATATTTAGAAGCCGGAAATATACCTATTTCTGAATGTTAGGGCAGATGTTAGGGATTTTGATTACAGCTCTTAAACTTGTGTATTAGTTTCACTCTAATCCCTGAAGTCAGTTATGATTCTGATTGCAGTACTGAACGGAGAGAATTTAAAGAAATCTTCCATGCTTACTAATGGCAGTTACCAAGACTAAAAATGCTATTTATTATGAGCGTCTCGTAACAGTTCATTTTGTGATGATATCACTTTGCATATTTAGCCATTTGCCTCACTAAACGCACACGAATTTAACGCAATTTTCTTTTTACATATAAACTTTAACAACTAGCCATTTAAGCACTATGCACCATAATTTTTCAGTTAATTATCTTGTTTCAAAATTTCTACCGTCCAAAACAACATTTATGGGCAATCAAAACCTCCAGTCTGGAGGATTTACTTAATGCACAGCTATCCGAAAGAGAAGAAAAATATTAGAATAGTTCAGTTACCACAAGCAATTGGAGAAGTTATCATTGGACTCTTCAAAGGAAAACAACAGTAGTTTAATTAAAATACTGTATGTGTTCTTACTATAAAGGATCTCATGAAATGCATTAATTAGAATGGAACTTTTAAAATTATACTGTGAACAATCTATTTAATAAATATTATTCTCATTAGTTTTATAAAAGCGCAGTCTTCAAATTCAATTTTAAGGGAAAGCGTTCTTGTAAAAATAGTTTTTGTCATGGACATGATTTTGAGAGAAGGATATTAGTATTTATAATATCACTACGTATATTTTGCAAATAGTATTCTACATTGTAATTGAAAAAGGGTGATAGGAATTTTATCATCCTTAAACTAGAAACACTAGTACTTTACACTCAGAGGTATTATTACAATTAGATGACCTAATTGCAATAATGCCTCCAAACAATTGCAATAACACAAAGATGTATTGTTGTATTTTGATGACCGAATTACAATAATAATTCCTCCGAACAATTTCAATAATACAAAGGGCATTATTGCAATAGATGACCTAATTGCAATAATGCCTCCAAACAATTGCAATAAAACAAAAAGGTATTGTTGCAATTAGATGACCTAATTACAATATAATACCTCCGAACAATTTCAATAATACAAAAAGATATTATTGCAGTAGATGACTTAATTGCAATAATACCTCTGAATAATTGAAATAATACAAAAATGTAATAATGCAATTAGGTGGGCTAATTGCAATACTACCTCTTTTATCTAGAAACTGACCTCCAGCATTTATATTTGCATAGGTTGATCTCCATTTTCCTGAAATACAAATGCTTATATAAAAGTAATGGAACATAGGATATCTAAATGTTCGCTTCAATAAAATTATTTTAATGTACGTCACATACATTGGTCATATATAACATACATTTTAATGTAAAGTCGGCCCAAAAAAATCCGGACACCGCTCTTTATTTCGGCTTCTCAGATCATACAGTATATATATATATATATATATATATATATATATATATATATATATATATATACATCATTAGACTCGGAATAATGTCTTCTATAAACAAATGGACATCTAATTTGCTTAAGAGATCGTCTTCATATTAAATTTTGTACGAACTCGGATTTTTCTAAGTGCAATATCCGCTTTTGATATCAAATTCCGATTCTTCAAGTCAAAGCACAACATCCGCTTTTGATAACATATTTTGAATTTCCAGGTCAAAGCATCATGAATTCATATAAAATTAATATATTTTACTCAAACCGTTTGGAAGTTATAACTGCTTGAAAGTTCGAGCTCCTAATCTTAAATTGGTGCTGCGGATTTTGTTATATATCCCTACCAAACTAATACTTATTTCACATTATGATACTTAATAACCCACACATAATGTATACCGATTTTTGTTAGCACACAAATGTTTAATATTTTTTATTAATTATGAAATTTATAAGAAAAACTTGAGCAATGCATATAAGCACAAATAACACAGTAATGCAGCATACAGCTGTTTCGAAGATACGCTGGATCCTCTTCGTCGGTGCAAGAAAACCAACAAATCCGATGTCTAAAAGAGGAATGGACGCAAATAGAAGAAACAGATGAGTTATATATCCAATACCTGGATTAAGAAAGAGCCAATGAGAAAGCAGAAGAAGAACTGTCCAGATAATCCTAAATGAAAAGCAGCATAGAACATTAGCCTGCGCCAAACACAAAAATATCCCGACAAGACGAGTGAAATCTGAACAAGAATAAATGTGTTCCAGCAAGACGAAATATAAGTTAAAACGACACATAAGAGCCCCAAAGTTTATGAAATGAACAAAGAAAGTGGGAAAATTTGCAGATTACTCCGCCAGACCGCGGACATAAATGGAGTACTGGACAAGTCACTAACTAAATTACAAATTTTTTCTTGATATGGGAGCCTTCAAAGAAGTCAAGATCATAGATCGACGTGCATTTTTGTAAGTTCCTTGCTTAAGAAAACTCAAAACGGGGGTCAAATTGATATCAAGTCGAGCAATTTAAGATGTGCTAAATTCCTGTTTTCTGACCTAGATTTCATGTTCCTTAATACCAATATCAGAAATATAAGAAGTGCCACACTGGCAAGAAATATTACAGCGCGGTGAATGCTCGTAAGAGAATGTCCGGCTTCTGACGAGTATATTTTACAATTTTTGCACCAGTAATGATGTCGTTCATCATGAAACCTCAAGAAGAAAGGCTCGAACTAGAACAAATATTTAACAGCATTAGAATTACTGCTACGAGATCTTCGTGGCATAGGATGTTTTTGAATTCAGTTAGAAGATTTTGTTACCGATTAAAATAATCGGTAAAAAATCGCTTTATTTTTTCAAGAAATTGCTAACTCTATGAGAAGGCTACAATTACCAATACCTCAAGAACAGCTAGTAATAACTACTATACAATAGTGAAAATTAATTTCCGATGATCATTCCATTTACAACGAATCACTGATGCTCTAATAACAGATTTAGTTGCAGTTTAACAATTGCAGATTCAGTTTCTGATGTAAAATTAAGAAAACTTAATTTTATTCATTTATTTACCAACTGTTAACTAGCATGTCTCAATTTATACATATATATACGGAGTTAAAGTCCATTACTTTATTATCTGTGATCTCGGCGATACACAGCGATTCAAAAAGTTGCTATTCGGAGGTTACAAAAAAGTTTTACAAAACATCCGCTCTATAGATAATTGAGTATTTAAAAAATTTTCCATTTTAAATGAAAGATTTGCAATATCTCAAAAATGGCGCTTCTGACAGTTCTATATATAATGCCATTCAATGTTTTGGATTTTCCCCTAATACGATATCTCTGAAACTTAATAATATTCTGAAAGGACTTTGGTAAGATTATTACATTAACTGATTATTTTAACCATACCAAATTTAATGGAAATTGCTCTATGTGTTGGAGAGATATCGTGCATGTTGATCCTCAGGCTTAATTTCTAAATAATTGAGCCATATTCAATGATTTCAAGGGCGTTTAAACCAATTAAAATTCGATTATCATATTTTTACTGCGTCACATTACGTTTATTGTAAGAAAAGAATAAAGGCAATGTAGATTCAAAATACTTAAAGTATATTGTAAACAACGCGGTGATGATAAGACTTCAAAAACGGCGTCTTTACCGTGTGTTTTGATTGCAAAATTCAGACCTGGGAAATAGAAGACATAGGTTTAGAAAAATACAAAAATATATACTAAATATAGATGCGATGCAAATGTTTTTTTATTTTGCACAATTTTATTACTCTTAGAGTCAATTTTAACTCCAAATCGTTTATTAAAATTTCAAAAAGGTGTTTATTAATGAACTCTTCTGCTATCCTACTATAGTTTAAAGTATGAAGGTAAAGGTAAGGAGCTTAAACTCCATACTGAGAAAATGCAAATACTATTTGAGACAATAATTCAGGTGGCGCTGCAATAAGATATGTACCCCTGCATTGTATGTATCTCTATGGTGAAAGGCTTTAAATATCTATTCAAACAGTCAATTTTGTAGAAATTAATTAGTAGTAAAGTAGCAGTGCACATTAGATCTGAAACAATAAGGAATATTCTTGCGTATTCAAAATTACTTTACCGTTCAATTTATTTCTATCTTACTATATTCTGAACTCTGTCCTACAACTCTTAAAAAGTACTGATTTATTGTACTGATAATTAGTAAATATTAATTTAAAAATAATCAAAAGTACACATACTCAATCTTATGCCTCTCTATTGTGTCAAAAGAAAACAAAGAGCGCTTTACTAACACTAGCGACACCTGGATAGAATTATCAAAGCGTTGTGGCATTTTCAAGCGCTTCATCCATAGGAGTTTTATCTCCTTCTCCCGAACTCCATGGTATAGATATTTTTTGCTTTTTTAAAACTTTTGAAATAAGAAAATTCGACGAGATTAAGAATTTCTGTCACAACACAGTTTAGCCGCATTTTTACGTTTTTAGAAATATCTCAGTCGAGTGTGTTCATATATGAAGTGGAAACATGATAAATCAAAGACGAATGTTTGCGCATCGCCGAAACATCGCGTGTAGGTACTGTATTCGAAACACTTGAACTAAATTGAGTATTTTATGTGATTTATATGGCTTGAAAACTGTTCAAAATTTCTGATTTTCATAGAATTATGTCCTGTGGTGAAACTTTGATAATTCCAAAAACAATGGAAGTAATATAGTCTTTACAAGAAAATAATGCAAACAAGACTACAGAACAGCTATCATAAGATAGCAAATGAATGGAACTGTCCCATTTATAATTTCATTTTATTTCCCAATCATTAATTAGCTTTGTCTCCCATTCATTACTTCACTTGCAGAGTCCTCGTATACAAACATAAATTGCAATTCCGTCCCAGTAGCTCAACGGTAGAGCGTCAGCTGGGCAGTTCGAAGATCCAGGGTCCAATTCAGGTTGGGGAAGCAGTGTTCTTTACATTGGCGCCCAAACATATCAATCCTGTAGGTTAGTGCAAACATGTCGGAGATCCGAAGATCCCAGACCGTGCGACTCACATAGTGGGTTTCGAGTAGTTAGTTGCACGGCCGGGAAAGGATACCTCCTGCACTCAGGAGGCACACAAGTTCTACCATCCCGCCAAACGAACATTTATTTAGATCTGAAAAGATAACAGTTGATGAAAAATATTGTGATAAAACAGACAGTTTTACATTATATTTGAACTTGACAAGTACATCCATTCTTCAAAAATGGGAAATGGGTTATTGCAAATGTAGATAAAAAGATCATTGGAAAATAAAATTTAGAGTGAGGTATAAAAACATAATGAAAAATAGATTTAAATTAAAGAAAATAATAAAATTTTTAAAGTAAAATTTAGAAAATATATAAAAAGAAAATATATGAAAAGGAAAAAAAAAATAGGCACATGAGAAACCAAACAGAAATTTAGAATAGGATTTAGAAAAGAAAAATTAGAGAAAATACAAATAAAAAGGATCAAAAGAAAAAGAAAGAACCGAGAAAATAAAAACAATTAACATAGCTTTTTTTTTCCCAACAGAAAATATGGATGGAGCATAATAAGTTCGTATAAGTTAATAAGAATGAAATAAATGGATTCATTGATCAAAATTAATTAAGAGCAGAATCTACTTATAAGTTTAGGTCACTTTATTAGAAATTGTCATGGCAACAAGAATACAGTTTTTAATTTTAACTACTGAAGAGGGATTTGAACGAACTTTGGAGAACCAAATTGGTATATTAGAGGGGAAGGGTATATTAGAGGGGAAGGGCCAATTTAAGACTTTCACTCAATTGATTATAAAATTCAAAATCACATGTGTGTCATTACAACTTAACTTAATTTAGCAATTGTCTAAGTTAAATATATGATGATCAATTTTTTATAAATATTTAAACTTTGAAAATCAATTACAAAGTATATATTTTAACTTTAATTTGTTCATAATTATTTACTTTCTACTTTTAAAAACACAAAACTGTCAATTTGCAGATCGCATAAGGAGCTATGTTTTAATAAACACTTTCACAAAGCTCGATTAATTGACCAAATCGAAACCAAAAAATATTTAGTTAAAGATTTATAATCAGTGCCTCATGGCCCATCCATGACAGTTCTCCCCTATGCTATGCTGTATTTGTATTTTAATGTAGGGATAATCTCTGATCTTACTGATATCCTGCTAGCGTAGCGAGCTTCAAAAATGATGCTTGTAATGTTTGTTACAAATATACGGCTTAAACAATCTCTATAACATCATTACCATTGATCATTTTCGGAGTCATATATAATCGGAGCACATCCGAAAAGTAACGAAATCTGGTAGAAAGATTCTTCTTGATAAGTTCAGAAACATCTCAGGCTGACTTTTTAATACGTATTATTTTTTATACTCATTTCATATTAAAGGGGAAATTTGCACAATTTTCCACACCAATAGGATCATAGCCATCGAACGAATTATTTCAGAGTTTCAATCTTACTATCTGTATAGAATCCGCAAAAAAGCTCTTTCATTGCATTTTGTTCGACATATGAAACACGCTTTTTTGATTTTTGAGAAACTACGAAAAAACAAATTGCCTTTTTGCATCTAAATAATCGAAATTGACTTTTATTCCAGCATAGCCTTCACAGCCGATTGTCCGATTAAGAAATTTCACAATCATAAATCTGCAAGACTGCCCCTCTTAAAATAATTCTATTAAAACAATATTAATCTGGTTGTCATTTGATGTTTTATAAGAATTAAAAAAAAACTTGGAAATCGTCAAATATCGATTCAATAAAGCGAACATCAAAATGCGCATTTTTCGTACAGAACTTTCAAAGAATACTGGAATATGGGATATTGACCCAGAACAAAATTTTTGGGAAAACGTATGCGTAGCGTCAATTACTGAGATCAACGTATTTTTCTTTGAACGTGGGAAGCTCGAAACTGGATTGTACGTCTCACTTATCTGTTAATGTATTCCGTGCAAATATACTTCTCCCCCCGGGAAGGGGGGTGCCCAGCGCAAGACAGTGATGTATGGAACTTAGCACTTAGCTTCATCATAACTCGAATCCTCCTTTTAACCGGGGGATAAATCAATCTGTTGGTGACCCTGTTGATAACGTGTAGGTCTTGAAGCAGACGCTTTCAGATGGCAGAGAAGAGTAGGCCTTTGTGACTTGTTTCCCAACCCGTCGGCGACTGGGGTCGAGTCTCGGGAGATTGCCTTCGCCCTGCCCCGTGAATGGTTCAGCCGACCCTTGCTAGCCTAATTGTGGTTTCACTTGGTAGTGGATAGATCTCTCGTAGTCGGCATAAACCACTAGGTTGCCCCGGAGGATTGTTTTGAACCTGTCCGTGCATATACACTTTAAATATAGCTTACAAACTGTCGCTTGCCCCCTCCCCCTTATAAATTTGTATTGCCTAGAAAATATTTGAAAGGTTCCGTTGCGCTGCATTTGCTTATTTAGGTATTCCCTCAAATAATTGCAAAGTGGATCCTCTTCTTCACTTTTGCCTAGAAGCATAAACAAGACGGTCCTGCCTGCTATAAGAAATTGAACAAATTAAAAATCCTGGCATTTATACCCAATTTTTGAAAATTAGCATTTTGTAAGAAAACATCGAAAAGATTTAATTGCGAAATGATGGACTAACAAGTTTTAATATTGTATTAGGCCACGCCCACATTTGTCCACGCCTACATTTGACCGCACCTATTTTCCCATTCAGAGGCTTTGAAATAGTCGAACACCCAGACAACTCGACATAGTCGAACACTGACCCCAGGGTTTACAGCCGCTATTTGAGTGGCCGAAGAGACATTGGAATAGTGTCGATTTTAAATAGTGTCAATTTTAAATAAATATCAAAGAGGGAAGTATACATTTTTAAGAAATTCAAATTTATTTGATGTCAAATCACTTTTTCATCAGTTGCTAAAGTGGGACATAATACGAAAATGGAAATACGATCTCAGGAATTGGAACTTATCTACATTTTGTTTTAATTATGCCCCGAAAGGTCGTAGGCCAATATTTTAATATTTTTTCTTTACGGCAGCCATTTGGAGAATCCCTAAATAAACCCTACAACATCAATATCCTGTCCACAGAGTATGAGACTGCAAAATATTAACAGTGAATTATTTTGGTGACTGATAGCAGTTACCGATAATATTTTATAAGTATATTTTATATAAAAAATTATTTCGGTTGATAAAAGGAGGTAGAATGAATAAATTATAAAATCCAGAAAACTGCTTCGAATAGGCGACAGTTAATAAAGATAATGAGCAAAAATCATCAGACTATCACCAGCATTCCTAGAAAAGCATGTGTGAACGTATTACATGCCTTGGCATGGGAATAGGCTATTTAGGTTTGCATGCAATTTCGCCAATGTTTATATAGCGCATTATATTTTTAAAAAACCTTAAAGTCCATAGGCCCAACCACCAACTGCCCGGAATTATTTTCTCACCGTTCGGAAATCCATATTATTCCACCTCGTCATTTAAGAAAGGCTGCGATAACCGTACTACAGTGTCTAGAACTAGCTCCCTTCTAGCCACTGTAACCGTACTATGAAGTCGTCGGAATTCGGTTTCGTTACACTTTGATGGACAGAGGGGAGGGGGGGTGGAGTTAAGGCGGAACCTCTCTGGACCAATCGAAGCCAATAGTTAAATATGAAAGGAGTTAACATAGTGCTTTATACTTTTACCGATGGAGAATACTTTTTTTTCGCAGATGAAGAATACTTTGATTAATATAACTGTGTGATTTCGATTGACAATAATATTAATCATAATCGCCTTTATTATAAATAAGCAAAAAGTTGGAAAATAAATACATTTTTTAAAGGAATTACTAAATGTTAAACGTACTAAATGCTTTTGATATCAATTTTCGAGGAAACTAATATACGTTATCCACAGTTTGCTCATCTAAAAATTACACTAGGATTAATATATCATGGTTTAGTTTTGATATCAGTGCCACAGAAAAAAATTAAGAATATTTTAACAGTTTTTGTTAAGCAGTTGAAATTCTTTCATATTTAAGAAATACATTTTAAATGTCAGAGTTTTTGCTGTATATTCTTTTTATTTGTGCTGTATTTACTTTTACAAATATAAAAAATACAAAAATTTTTTGAAAATGTGAGTGGTAAAATATATATCTTGTACTTGCTTTTAGTATTTGAAAAGTATTGGGGGAGGGGGCGGGGGTCCTTTCACAAAATATGATGAAATTCATGTGAAATGCTTAGGGAAAATCTTAGTTTTCTTCTCAGGTATAAACAACATAAAGAAGCGAAAATCATTTACAAAAGTAAAACACGGATAAGTAAAACTATAATATTAAAAAAAAAAATGAAATATATTTAGCAAAATGTTATTTTATTTCTTAAATAATTGAACCTGAACAAAATTTTACATCCGCGAGTGCAATGATGAGCTAGTTCTCAATGGACTACAGGAAAATTAATTTTAAAGTAAACATCATCTGTCATAGTAGAAAATGTATGTTTCATCTTTGGTTGGTATAAAGTATACTTAACTAAAGTATAAAAAATTTTCAAATTAACTTCAAAATAAATTTTATGAAATCGTAAACTTAATAATTTATTCAAGTTAGGTAATTTGAGGAAAAAACTTTAAACATAAAGCTCTGCATGTTATTACAAAACATTTCACCTGAATATTTGTGTAACAGATGGCAGCACAAGTTTTAAAAATAAAATCCACTTTGATTCGAACCGGAGACCTCTCGATCGCTGACTGTCAGTGTCTCTCCTACCTCCTACGCAAAGAGTGCTATGCCATCTTCAGTGAAATAAGAAATTACATACTCTGAAACTTACAGTGCTATTTCAGGATGTTCTTTTAAAAGTAGAATACATTTGAAATTGTTTTAATATTGTTTCGGGGAAAGAAATTGTATAGAGAAAATACAGGTTTTGTTTTTAAAATTCTGTCAGACATTTATTTAACGATTCGTGAAAGAGAGATAGTTGAGTTCGCTAATGTTAACATAGCTGAAACCTAAAATAATTATACCAACATCCAAATAAAAAAAAAGAAAATAAATATTTTGAAAATTGATAGAGCAGATCCTTTGAAGTAATTAAATGAGTTTGTATTTTAATATATGTGGAATGAAATGTTCAGATTTGATGAAAAATTGGTTCTTGTAAAATTTCTCAAAATCGTCGTTTTACTTATTCCAAGTAAATTATTATCGAAGCATTTGATACTAATTTGGTCGGCAAGTTGGTGGTAATTTAACCTGAACAATGAAACAAATTCATTGTCAATTAGCATAATTAATTTATCCTCTGTGGTTGAATTTTTCTTCCTTTCAAAACCGATCACTCGCAAATACAAGACCGCCATCTTGAATACTGCTATTACGTATCTTATTTCAGGTTTCACGGTCTCCTTAGAGGGTGAAATTATTGAAGGGTTTTTACGAACCTTCGTATAACTTTACGTACCCTAATAAGACTCCGTGGTACCACATTTCGTAAAATTTGATTGACGTGCGGAATAACCGGTTATTTCGAACCCGGATAGATTTACGATGTGTTGGTGGTAGAGTACCATGTTACGAAAAAATTTTGTAACCTACGATCCCAACGCCATTTCAAATGTAAAAAAATTGATGTAGACAGCACATGACTTTCCTTATGTAATGCAATAAATTTACTTCTTTAATGGTGAAAAAGTGATGAGAAATTACACGGCACAGTGCTAATGTTATATTGTACATTTGCGCTTTTCCGGATGACAACATGTAAAGCTATTTCGCACCAAATTTACTTATATTTTACTCAACCCTAAATTAGCAATTATTAATATTGATATCATCCTCAATAAGCAATGTAGTCCATATATTTAAAAATTTTAATAATAAATTCATCAATTAGGCGTCATTTTCATTAACTTGGTATCATTTTTTGCAATTTTGATGATATTTTCGTCAATGACGATATATAGCCAAGTTGGCGATATTTCAAAAGGCATTTCTCATACAATAAAAGTATGTCCACCATATGCCTGAATTAAAAATTTGCGAAACATTGCATTCCATTTGGCTTCATTTTAATAAATTTGGCGACATTTTTAACAATTTCATAACATTTTTATCAATTTGGCACCTGTTTCGCCAATTTGACAACAATTAAAAAAAAAGTCGAAAAGTTGGCATTATGCCACCAAAATTCGTTGCCAGATTTCCGCCAAACGTTACAGACCGATAAATAGGTATTCTTATGTTCTTTCTAAAATATTGAATTTTCCTCAATTAATTGTGATTTTCATTGATTAGCGTCATTCTTATCAAATTGGCGACATTTTTATCAATTTGCAGGCATTTTCATCAATTTGCCGACATTTAAAAACTCGCCAGGTAGACCAAATTCCGCCAAATTCGTCTCCAAAATTTTGTTAAGCATTATGGTCGCAAAAATAGGTTATTCTTATAGTAGATAAAGGACTAAAGACGTGCAAATACAAAACTATTACCCAAAGTTTCATCTTGTATGGTAGATAGATTCTTATATTTTTCGTAGGGTAGATTCTTATATCTGTTTATGTCAATCGTTTTCTAAATAAAAAAATACATAAGAAATGATTATTTGCATAACATTATTGAATGTTTTAACTTTTTGATGATTTTTTTAAAAATTTATTTCAAAATTTAGGAGGGTTCTGAACATTCGATTGCGTGTAAAAACAATAGGCTTCCAGTAATCACTGATTGTGATTTTTGTACAAAATTTTGTTCGGATCGCTTGACTCGTTCTTAAGATATCGTCTCCACAGGCTCACTGACAAACACACGCACACACGCACGCACACGAATATCACCACAAAAACATCTGATTCGTGTTCAGGGATGCTTAAAACGTGCTCTCCCGTCGAAAACTCGAATTCGAAATTTCGACCCCGTCACAATACTTTCCTTAAACATTTATACTATACATATAAGGAAAGTAAAAATATATTCGAATACGTATAAGAAAAGTAAAAACATATTCGAATACATGTAAGGAAAGTAAAAATGTATTCGAATTCCTGTTTTCGACGGGAGAGCACGTTTCAAGGATCCCTGAACACGAATAAGATGTTTCTGTGGTGATATCCGTGTGCGTGCGTGCGTGTGTGTGTGTGTGTGTGTGTTTGTCAGTGAGCCTGTGGAGACGATATCTTAAGAATGAGTCAAGCGATCCGATCAAAATGTTGTACAAAAATCACAATCAGTGATTAATGGAAGCCTATTGTTTTACACGCAATCGAATGTTCAGAACCCTCCTAAATTTTGAAATAATTTTTTAAAAAATCATCAAAAAATTAAAATATTCAATAAAGTTATGTAAATAATCATATCTTATGTATTTTTTTATTTAGAAATCGATTGACATAAATAGATATAAGAATCTACCCTACGAACAAATATAAGAATCTACCACACGAGATGAAACTTTGCATGTCCAATGCAAAGCATCATCAATTTGCATCTCAATGCTAGTCCTTATTTATATATGCCCCAATAAATAATTAGAATGGAGCCCATTCAAGGGTTTAGATGGCCCTGACGAAACGTTTGGCAAAGATGTATTTTTTATTTCATCCTAATAATAATTATGACTCTGAATTGGCTTTTAATTGGGCATAAACAATATAGAATATAAATGCATAAAGGAGCAGAATGAAGCAATGCACTACAAAGTATTGTGTAAATCAGTTAACAGTAATTATTAGGAACCTTCATATATATTTTATCTGCGTGAATGTAGTTTTTTTTTTTCAATTTTCTTAAATCATGATTGTAGAATTTAACTTTGCCCTCTGCCCAAATTCTCCCTTTTCTTCTTACCTGAAATTCATCAGTTTTAAAATCTATCGAATAATTCTACCTTTTCATTCATGACCTGCGTATATCTCGCTATTAAATTCTAACATCTCATTTTAATAAATATCTCAAATTTCCCACCGCCTCTGTCAATTTGACAAGGGTAAAATAGAGCCGCTCCCAAAATAGTAGAAATTTCGCACAGGGCGCGTGGCATTTATGACAGGAACATCGAATTTATAGCCTGCCCTTTCAGATTTCCCGCCAAAACCCATCAAAATTAATCAGAATTATTTACGTGCGCTCAGATATGATGGCAGCGAAAGCGTTGGTTTAGAATTAATGGCGTGTTGGAAACTTTTGAAAAGAAAATCGTCTGCGCATAAGACAGCCAATTTGTTAAAGTAAAACTGCACTTAAATTAGAGTTTAAATAGAGGAGACAATGTTTAATGTAAAATCCATAGAAGAAGGTATAAAAGAAAATAAATAGTTATTAGACAGTTGTGTAATTTGATGGTTAATCCTTTAGGCTCACTGTAGCATGCATGACTTTTATATTTCTCAACCAGAATATAAATAAACATTTTTCAGTGTTTAGAGTCAGAGAGGAAGAGATAAAATTTTCATTCATGATAATCTTGAAAATGCCATGGTGATTTGAGAATTATGTAATGAAATCGCTAGTGTTAATAAAATCCCAGTTGTTCTCATTTGAAGTAACAGAAAAGCGGAACGTTCATATGTATATTTGATTATTTTTAAATTAAAGTTCCTTAATTATGAAAAAAAAAGTAATACGTATTCTTCTAATTGTAGAACAGGGTTCAGAAGAAAGAAACGCAAAAATATTTTGAAAGGCAAATTAAATTGGAATAAGTAGTAATATTCTATTTTTTGTTTGAGTTCCAATTTGCATTGCACTGATAATTTTGTTCTGAAGAATTAAAAATCTAAATAAATATTATTTAATGCAATATTAGCCTTTCGCCATAGACTATAATACTGTGAGACCTAGCTTACCCTAACGCCACTCGGATTATATTCTCAAGTGATTTCGACGTTATCCCAACATGGAGCCTTAACACCTTCATTTTACCTCCGTGGTGTATGCTCACAGAACTCGCTTATAGGGGACGTTCCCAAAGTTAAGACCGAGCTCCCTTTTTTAAATTATACCACTGGCATTATACCACTGGCCACGAACTCCATAGAAACTAACAAATTCTGCCTTATCTCACGAGCGGCATCAAATTTCTTATGCATTGAACCCAAACTGAATGATGCAGCAACAGCCAAATTCATATTTACAGAACTTACTTAAGGGCGTTCCTAAAATTAGAATTTCGCGAACAGTTGCAGATAACAGCATCTATGGACTAGATTCACGATTGATCCCGGCTGCATGATAAGGCTGAAATTGTCGGCAGTCCCAAAATTAATATAAATAGCTAGATTTTTTTTTTTTTTTTTTTGCCAACATTGCATGGATCTTCTATTGCAGGCTCAAAATGCACGGTTTATGCTGGCTAGATTACAACAGAAGCGCAAGTTTAGCTTTAAGAAAGCTCTCTATAAATATGCTTTGAAAAAATTTATGTCGGCAGCAAAACATCGAAATTCATACGAAATTTTAAATTAACTTGACGTGGTAACATACGACAAAATATGGCATAATTATGCACAAAAATGGTTATTTATGACTCAATAATCAGAAAACTTAACTTCAATCATTGTAATGAAAAAAAATGCTGTAATGCAATTTTTTGTGTTCTTGGCTTTATTATCCCCTCCGTGGGGGTGAGGGGAGTTACCGCATAGTCGGGGGAGTTCTCCCCAGGGAGTACATTGTCAAAATTGGTATCAATCGAATGATTTTTTTAAGTCCTTTAAAATGAAAGATAACATGCTATAGTTGCGGTTATAACGATAATGATTTTTCCTTTTTTTCTTTTTCTCAAAATGTGCACACAAGCGACATAAAATCACAAGCTGCTTAAAAGTGGTTTCTTATACGAGAAAGTTCAGCTGAGCCACAAGCCAGCTAATGTTTACTGTCCTTATATTCATAGACGCATTCGAGTTTTAGACAGGAGAGCACGTTTCAAGCATCCCTGAACATGAATCAAACATTTTTGAGATGATGCAGGTGTGCGTGTGCGTGTGTGTGTGTGTGTGTAAATGTGTGTGGTGACCCAGATCACTCGGCTGACTCAAGGTTTTACAGCCGGAATTTGACTGGCCGGAAAGAAGGTGTGTGGTGTTTGTGTATGTGTGTGTGGAGACGATATCTCACGAAAGAAATTTGGTAAAAAAATTACAATCCTTGAATACTTGAAACCTATTGTTTTTAAACGCAATCGAATGCTAGGAACCCCTAAATTTTCGAGTGAAATTTTGATAAAATCATGAAAAAACATACTTTTAATAAAGTTACGTAAATACACATATCTTATGCAATTTTTCATTAGAAAACGATTGATACAAACTTAGAACGCTAGCATGAACCGTTCTTGGGATATTGCAGATCACATAAATTTGTCACAAAATCACATAAAATAAAAAAAATATTAACTATTCTGAAATATGTTCACTTTCCGTATGTAATATCATGCAATAAATTTTGCGACATCATTCTCGTCGATCTAGCTCGTTCCATTCATAAAAAAATATACTTTGGGTAGTACTTTTGTATTTGGAACCAAATAGTAATTTATTTGTTATAAGACTAACTTATTTCTCCATCCAAAGCTTGCCAACATTTTGGCGACATTTTAGTGACGAATTTGGCGAAATGTCGCCAACTTGGCAAATTTTTCAAATGTTGCCAACTTAACGAAAATGTCGCCAAATTGATAAGAATGACGCCAAATGGGAAGTAATGTTTCGCAAATTCTGATTTCCATCATATGGCGGGCATACCTTCTAGTATATAATAAATGCTCTTCTCTCCGTTTGTCTGTATCACTTGGTGATGCATTTTGCAAACTTGGTGAATAAACTTGGTGAATAAGTATTGCCAACTTGGCGATATTTCGCCCCAGATTGACGAAAATATCGTCAAAAGTACAAAAATGACGCTAAATTCATGAAAATCAAGCTAAATTGATGAATTAGTTGTTAAAATATATCACTATATGCTATCAATATTGATAATTGTTTATATAGAGTTGCGCGACATATAAGGAAATTGGGTACTTTGAAATAATTTTAGATGTTATTATCCTGAAAATCGTCAAATGTACAATTCAACGATAGAAACACAGTACCGTGTATCTTATACATTATTTTTTAACTGTTAAAGTAGTAAATTCATTGCATTATACAAGGAAAGTCATGTGCTGCCCACATCAGATTTAAGTAATAGGTACGTCCTATATACTCAGTTTTTGCTACTAGTAATTTTCTGATTTGGACGTGTCGCCAATTCTAGTCCTCAAATTTATTGTTTCCAACTTCAAAAACTCCCCCCAATATATTTTCATCAAAATCATATTTCCTTATCAAAAGAATTGCAAAAAATAGCATTTTCCTTTAGACTAAATGCTACTCTGGCATTGCTTCTGAATACAATAACTTATATATATACATCTCTGATTATGATGCAAACACAGAAATCAAGCATTTATCGCACGTACTACGCATATCCTTAATCATTGCTGGACTTTATACGTGACTTTTAGTTTCCCCATGTATAAAAGTACCCATTAGAATGTCAGATGCTGATTGGTTGGTACGAGAACTCATTTCTGAAAATGGAGAGCGTAGTCTTGAATTTTAAAATCGATGAAAGATATTTTAATCTTCATCTTTTCCATTTCTTTTTCGAAGTCACTCACCTTGCCTCATGTTATGCATAAAATACAGATAATAATTAACTTGAATGTGGCTGAACTTGACTTCTCGTACCAAAACCCATCTTTAAATAGCTTATGATTTCTTATTTAATAATTTATTTATTTATTTATTTTAATTTTGCAAGAAAAAATTTAAAAAAATTTGTATAATTTGTGCAAATAATCACAATTATAGTGTGTTACCTTTCATTTTAACGGACATGAAAAAAATCATTCGATTGATACAAAATTTGACAATGCACACCCTCTGATAGGGGAGTAGAACTTACCTCCGATGGGAGGCTAATGACGTCATGAACACAAAAATTGTATAGTTGCCATTTTTCGCTACAAATATTAATACTGTTTGTCATAATGAATACGACATTTTCAGTAATTTATATTAATACACTTTCTTTATTAATTATATGTATTTATATTAATTATATGTATTTATATTAATATGTATTTATGTGTATTTATATTAATACACTTTACATAATAGCTTAACTTGTTTTATTCAAATTGTAATTAGAATTCGAATGTTTCTCAAATTTTACATTCACTTTCCCCCTTGCTAAATGCATTTAAAGGCAGATTGCCAGGCCCAAAAGCCATTTTCAAAATCACTTTCCCACGCACATTGCACATCTGCAGGATGATATTTTCACAGCTGCAACTTAACGAATATAGTAACAGTAAGCATCTTAGCCCCCCCTTTTAGAGAAACACGTGCAAGCTGTACATGCGCAAGACCATAACGGTCAAAATCTCTTCTCATGCAGAGAAATTTTTCCATAAGAAATGCAATACTAGAATGCTACACTCCGTCAGGATAAACATGGGCAGTTATATGAAGAAGCAATATTTCCCCTGTCAACTGAAAGAAATAACGTGCAAAAGTTGCACCCACTAAACAAAGCTACTTCAACAGATTTCACATATGGGCCAGGCCACCTTGCTACGGAAAGGGGTAAGCAATACTGCACCCAAACTTTTTAGTATGTACAAAGCTAAAAAAACAATCAGAACGACTTTAAGTCCAGGAGTGACCAATAATGTGTGTCTGTGGACAGCGCCTGCATAGTGTGAAAATAGCAAAACAAAAAGCCTAAGATTATTCTCTTACCGAGTTGGTCGGCCCTGGTGCCGGACGGCTGCTACGGTCCTGTACTTCCTGCAAATAGGTTGAATTTTTATAGACCTGCTGACAGACATCGCAATGATGACTGCCAGTTTCAGCTAACGGCATATTGTATGACTATGGTCCGGTTTTCTAACAAACGAGTTTTGTCCACAGACATCAAATGATATTTAACATGTTGCACGAACTTTACATCCTTTAAGACACTAGTCCTGTTGATTCTTATGCTCGCAAGAGGTCGAAAAGTGGTGCCTGGTCAAGACACTGAGATGATTGCGACCAACCCGATCTAATTTTCCTTTTTTTTAACATTGGATCCACCTTTCATTGTTTTCAATCAATATCGAACGGCTACCTACACGCTGATGTACATATATATATATAGCAACGAATGATGTACATATATATATATATAGCATTGTTGAACTGGATGATACGTTTGAGAATTAATTAGCTAACTTACATTTCTACACTTTTGTTTTGTTTTTCTATTTACATATATACATACAATAAATGGATTTTTTGGCCACTTTTAAACTCTTTATTTTGCCTCTATTATATTTTGGAATTTATAATTTAATAATAGCCTTTTATTGCAGCAATTATTGAAGTATAAGTAATTTGAATTAAATAACTAGCCACTAAATAAATAATCTTGAGTGATAGACCATGCTGAATAATTATTACATGAAATTTGTGGTGATAACTGTTTGGTTTAATCACTCGTTTTCAATGTCAGGAGTACTAACGAACAGTAAGTAGTTCCTGATACTGTTGTTTTGTAATAATTAAGCCATAATTAACCCCTTTTATGTATAATTATACCATAATTATATCAGATTTTGTCTCATACTGACATGTCAAAAAAAAAAATAATATTTCGAAGTTTTCGCTCGAATTAAAAAAAAATCGATCTGATTAATGAATTTTCGCTAACAAAACCGGATAAAATGCTTCGTGAAAATCCATTAATATTTATGGCAGCTACGTGCACACAAGAAAACGACCGCAGACAGACAAATATATGTCACTCCAAAAATAGTCAAAATATATTCAGGAGGTCCTGAAGTATATATTGACATCAAAATCTAGAAATCGAAAATTTTCGTGAAAACAATATTTCATAAATGTAAGAAAGAAGTAAAAAGTAAAAGAGAATATAAAAATTGCCGCAATTCAATTTTTATGTTTATGATGTTTTTAGCCCCCCCCCCCCCCAAGGGTTATATTGTCAATCGGAAGACTCTTTAAAGCCCTTTAAAATTTAGTGTAAGATGCTATAATTATAATATTTTGGTCCAACACAGATTTTTCAAATTTTTCTTTAATTTTGAAAAAAATTTGAAAAAAAAATCTATTCAGCTTGAAAATGGTGATGCATTTTGCAAGCTTGGTGAATAATTTAGCAAAGTATCGCCAACTTGGCAATATTCCTCCCCCCTCCAGATTGGCAAAATTATCGTCAAAAGTGCAAAAATGACACAAAATTAATGAAAATTATGCCTAATTGATGAATTAATTATTAAAATACTTTAATACATGCTATCAATATCGATAACTGTTTATTTAGAGTTGCGCAAAATATAAATTAATTGGATTCTTTCAAATAGTTTTACATGTTGTCATCCGAAAAATCGCCAAATGTACTGATTACTTGAAACGAGAAAATTTAAAATAATAATTAAAAGAATAATAATTAAATTAAGATTACTTGAAACGAAATGGAGAGCGTAGTCTTAAATTTCAAAATCGATGAAAGATAGTTTACTCTTCATATTTTCCATTCCTTTTTCAAAGCCATTCACCTTACCTATGTTATGCATAAAATACAGACAATAATTAACTTGTGTGTGGCTCAACTTCACGTTCTCGTACTAAAATCCATCTTTAAATAGCTTATGATTTTTTATTTATTTATTTATTTTATTTTAATTTTGCAAGAAAAAATTGAAAAACGCTGTATCATTTGTCCAAATAATCACAATTATAGTGTGTTACCTTTCATTTTAACGGACATGAAAAAATCATTCGTTCGATGCAAAGTTTGACAATATCCACCTTCTGAGAGGGGAGTATAACATTAACTCCCGATGGGGGGCTAATGACGTCATGAACACAAAACTTATATCGCGGTAATTTTTCACTACTAAGATTGAAACTGTTAAGTTTCATCATAATTAAGCCATAATTAACCCTTTTTATGCATAATTATGCCAGATTTTATCTTATACTGCCATATCAATAAAATATAATATTTCGAATAAATTTCGAAGCTTTCGCTCGAATTAAAAAAAAATTCTATCTAGTTCTACGGTTTTCGTTAACAAAGCCGAATAAAAGTTTTGTAAAAATCAATTAATATTTGTGACAGCTATTGCGTATACAAGAAATCGGCCCGAAACAGACAGATGGGCATCACTCCAAAATTGGTCGAAATATATTCAGGAGGTCATAAAATATATAATGACATCAAAGTCTCGTAATTGAAAATTTTCTTGGAAGCAATACTTTCTCAATACTTCGTATGAGATAACCCACACTCTAGTTAATTCTCTTAAATCTCTTGTAAAATACTAAACAATCAACGAAATATTATTCCTTAAAGAATCATTTTGAAAATATTTTAAACCAAGTGATTACGACAGAAGGGTCACATTCTGTAGACCCGGATTCGTTCCTCAGCGTCGCCCGAACACTAACCCCTATGTACGTAAAGTATGGGACTGTCTGTAAGTCTGTAGGTTCAAAAGTCCATTCGCGATGTGATGGGTTAAGGAAAGGATGGCGCGATCCCTGTTGCTGCCTCATCCACTGTGTTCCGGCCAGAATTGGGTGTTTAAACGATGTAATATGATTCGTTTTACTATGATGCTAGGGCCAATGTGGTTCATGGCAATATGATGCACTTTTCAGCCAATTTATAGGCAAATGATCGAATCATTAATTGCTTTTGAAAAGAAATATGATTATTTCGCACACTTGGTACACACACTTCAGTTTAAGAGTCGGTTGATTCAGTCTAGAAATTGCAGAATATTTTTTTCAGCTCTAGAAAATGCAAATAAAATATTTTCGCTTCTGTCAGTGGAATATTGGATTGCTTGGTGTGGATGATAAATCATGTTAGATGATGTAGCACATATTCAATGGCTTTAACATCGAAGTCGTTGAAGTTAGAAGAGCGTATTTAACCATGTCCAAAAGCGGTTACTTTGTCGTAGTAGTTGAAAGATGATTGCCAAGTTAGCGATCTTTGAGTTTTTTTTTTGTGAAAGAGGAGGAAAATAAATGTAAATATAAAATAAAAATTACGAGCTACTTAAAAATGAATTCTGGTATCAGAAAGTCGAGTTGAGCCACATTTAAGTTCATTGTTTTATTTTTTATTTTTTCCAAAGTGAAAGGGTCGAAAAGTTACAACCGAAATGGACAAGCTACAATTAAAAATTAAAAAAATAAAATAGTTTTTAACTTCATCTGTAATACACGATAATGTAAAGGGAAACCATTGGAATCGTGCGAAAATTCGCAACTGAAGTTTTATAAGGACCTACACGTTTCAAACACTCTAGAATCCGACAAAACTATCTTTAGCGTGCGTCTGTCGGCGTGTCTGCTTGTATGTCTGTGCGTCTGTGGGTTGTCTGCCTGTCTGTCTGTGCGTCTGTCGGTGTGTCCGCCTGTCTGTCTGTAAAATGTATGTATCTACTCTAGCTAAAGAAACAATTGAGCAAATTTCTGAAAATTTTGTAGATAAATCACCTATAAGCTATCCTGGTGCTGATTTGGTCACGATACCGAAGAAAATAACATGTCTTTTGTTTTGCAAAATGACCGCAAAAATTGTATGTATCCACTCTAGCTGTAAAAGTATTGTGCGAAATACATTTGTGGGTTACCTTGGTGCTGATTAGATATTGGTGCTAATCGGAAAGAAGAACCTGCCTTTATTTACAAAAGGGCCAGCAAAAGTCGCAAAACTATAAAATAAATGACTTCGTATGATTAAATGTATCAATTATATGACTTTTTTATAAGTAATTTTTAATGACGAAAATATTAAGACCAGCCGCATAACTCCAGAGATAACAGTTCTGAAAATATTTCACTTTTTGGCATTTTTGTCACGTCGCCTATGAAAATACGTCCAGTATCCCGAATGAAAACTCAAACTGAATTAAAACTATGAATTAAGTGTAATTAACACCTTTCAACGTAGTTGAAAACTGTTTATAACTTTATTTATTCTGCCTGTCTGTCTGTTTGTCTATCTGTCCGTTCGCACGAAAACTGCCGTAAAAATGACTTTATCAAAATGAAATTTTAGTATGTTGTTGAGACGGTCTGTGGAACATATGGGAATGTAAATGAATAATATCACCCAATTAGTTTTGGCTTGAACTCGGATAGAAAAAATGGAATGCATTGAACCCTATGGGACTTCACAAATTGCTTCGAAATTTTTAAAAAATATTCAAATTATCACGTAAAATATATGAAAACAAATTCAGCAAAATATGTTTAGTAGTTTATTAAATAAAATTAAAATAATAAAGACACCCATATAATATGAAAAAGTCACGTTAATGAAAAATGATGTCACTTCAAAATGAAATATGGCATCCATCATGTGTCAAAATCGTGACTTTTAAAGTTCTTCTTACTACTTTGCATTTTGTGTTGCATCCGTCCTAAAACCGCTTTATTTTTGCATTTTCTCTGTGCAACCATATTCTGCGCCAACCCAGTAACAATACTTTTGAGTTTAAATGATCATCAAACTTTGATTATTTCTACAACGAAACCTAACTTTAATGAGTGTAAAATGTAAACAAATGATTGTAAAATGAGTTGTATAAGAATTGCTGAATTTTTTTCATGCAAAATTATTTAACTCTGAAGTCTGAAATAAAAATTGTATGAATAAAATACTCACTGTTTTTACATAGAGAACCGTGCGATTGACATTTCGATGACGTCATTTGAATAAAGTTGGAATGAAGTTTTATGCATGGAGTTAAAACGTACTTTTACCTCCATGGTTCTAATTTTTCAAGTAAAATAAATTATTATTGTTCTGTGATAATTAAAATAATATCGCCGCTGCATGTGTTGTATTTTAGAGATGTTTAAATAAAATTACATTTGGATACTGTCTTATAATCAATGATTTATGCATGATTGATCTTTCTTGTATTTATATTTAGTGTTGCATCCGTCCTAAAACCGCTTTATTTTTGCATATTATCTGTGTTTCTAAATTCTGTGCTTAAGCAATTACTATATTTTTAATTTTGAATGATCACTAAACTTTGATTATTTCTACAACGAAGCCTAATTTTAACGCATGCCACATATAAACAAAACAAGCGATTATGAGTTGTATCAGAATTACTGAATTTTTAACTCAGAATTATTTAACTCTGGAGTCTGAAATATAAGGGACATAAAGGGAATATTCATTGATTTTACTTAGATAGAGAAGTAAGCGATTTTATAACATTGATTTTTCTTATGAATCTCTAAGTTTCCAATTTTTGTACTATGATAATTTTAAAGTATCACTGCTGAATGTATCGCAATTTAGAGATATTTAAATAAAACTGCATTTCAGTTGGAAAGTGTTTCATAATCAGTGTTTTATGTTTTTTGCATGATTAATCTGTCTTGTTTAAAATAATTATCCGTGTTATTTTGTGCAACTAAACTAATTTTGTGAAAGGAAGAAAGAGAACATAAATTTGTGTCTGTAGAAAAAGTCCAGTGCTGCCCACGTCAGATTCTTTTATATATATTTTTAAAAATGGACAGAATATATAGAGAACTGGTAAATATGGAAATAATTCTTGAAACTTGCACTTCTTCAACCTAAAATTCAACCGACCACACAAATAGCTACTGTAAGCCCTCGGGTCAGTTGTATGGTCTGGGCTTTCAACCTAAAATTTTAATGCGTTTCCTTTTATTAATATTTATCGTTTAAAATCTCAATTTAAGATACTTATTATAAGCATAATAAACTATAAAAAGTGCCTTGATCATACGTGCCATTTTTTCAATTTTACGGATGTAAAAATTTAAACTCCACAATCCCCATCGACATTTTTGTCTGAACACAGGATATTCTAATGATTTAATTCCTTAACCATAACAAACTCTTCTTAAAAAGAAATTGTGCCTTAAATCTTGTAACTAATTTTTCTGTCAGCTTCCAGAATACTTGATCCCGCTAAATTCAATTTGACAATAAGAAACGCGTGAGTTAATAATATTAATAATGGAATTTAGCAATGTTTCACAGCCTTATATATCTTTCGGTACTAAAAGGTGTTGTTGTTGTTGAGACCCAGACCGTCCGACCTACCAGAAAGGTGTAAGGTAACTGCTTGAACGGTCGGGAAGTGCCACCCAATTTAGACCGGAACCCAGTGGGGGAGGCATCCACAAGGACCGTACCCTCCTTCCCCTACCACCAACCTCTCGGAAGGACTTTCGGACCCACATGTTTAACGTGATCGTACTCCGCATGAACACGGCGGCAGTTTTGGCAGTGGCTGGAATCGAATCCGGGCCTACCGAGTGCAACTCCAGCGCGCTAACCAATGGACTACTGCGCCCCAGTACTAAAAGGTGTTGAGACCCAGACCGTCCGACCTACCAGAAAGGTGTAAGGTACAAGGCTATCAGATGACTGTATTGAGGCCTAAATAGTCTCATCTAAGAAAGTTGTAAATGGATTTAGCCGTTTGTCTTTCTGAAAAAAATTAATATAATTATCAATCTATTTATGAGAAAATGAAGAAATATTATGAAGAATCTTTTTAAGTTACAATGCTTTAGAAAAATTCACTAAAAAGTAAAAAAATAGTTTTTAGCTATCACAACATTCATATGTGACTAGAAATAAAAAAGTGGGGCTCCCATAAAAAAGTTATATTTGGCTATTAATAAAGTTTTAACGAACAATCGAAGTGATAATATAGAGATGATATATATAAGATTGATTACATCCAATTCATTTTAACTTTCTTTGACAATTTGATTTAACAATTTTTCTTATATATGTCATTTCTATGTTATGACTTCTGTTCTTTAAAATTCTGTTAATGTATTTTGTTAATGCAATTTTCATATTTTGCGCAACCCTAAACTGACAATTATCAATATTGATAGCATCCGCAATAATTCTTATATATGTCATTTCTATGTTATCACTTCTACTGTTCTTTAAAATTCTGTTAATGTATTTTGTTAATGCAATTTTCATATTTTGCCAACTCTAAACTGACAATTATCAATATTGATAGCATCCGCAATAATTCTTATATATGTCATTTCTATGTTATCACTTCTACTGTTCCTTAAAATTCAATTAATATATTATGTTAATGCAATTAACATATTTTGCACAATTTTAAATTGACAATTATCAATATTGATAGCACTCGCAATAAACACTATAATCCATATATTAAAATAGTCCAAATTCATCAATTTGGCGTCATCTCCTTTATTTAGAATCATGTTTGCAATTTTGATTCAATTTTCATCAATCTGGAGCAACATGCCACCAAGTTGACGATATTTCGCTAAATGAATCAGAAAGTTTGTCAAATTTATTGCCAAGAGTTACGAACAAATTAAGAGAAGAGCTTTTTAGTTAAAGATAAATGACTATTGGCAAATTATTAGTAGTAAAAATGCGACACAATACGACTTTCTCTCGTGAATGAAACAAACGATCAAGATCCACAAGAATGATGTTAACAAATTATATGGAATGAGAATTGAACATATTTCACGATAGTTAATATTCTTTTAATTTTATGTAGTTTTTTGATACATTTATTAGACAAACGTGCAATATCTTGACAAAGGTTCATGCTAACATTCTAAAGTTTATGTCATTTGTTATATAATGAAGAATTTCATAAGAAAAAATAATTTACGTAGCATTGATAAAAGTGCGGATCTTTTCAAAATGTCAATCAAAACGTTGTAACTCTTCCGAACATTAGATTGCATTTAAAATCAATAGACTTCCGGTATTCACAGTATGTAATATTTGTAACAACTTTCGTTCGAAACGCTCCATTCGTTCATGATATATCGCTTTCACACACACACACTCACACACATTTATACACACATACACACACACACACATTTTCACATGCACATACGCACAGATATCACCTCTAAAACGCGCGAAACGTGCGATTCGAATGCAGGGATATTTGAAACGTGCTCGTTAGTCGAAAACATAAATTCGAATATTCGTCCCCGTCACAATACTTTCCCTATACATTTTTCTATGTATGTAAGGGAAATAATACTTTAAATATTACATGTGAAAAACATATTATAAATATATAGGGAGACGCCCGCGGTACATCCTCTTAAATGTTCTCATTGACATTTTATCGTAAATTGCATAAAATCCGCCTCATACTATAACGACATTTAACATACATTTCATTATAATGACATTGGTTGTTCGCTGAGAAAAACTGGCGGGATGTTATTGTTTTTCAATGGCCTTTCTTTTAATGCGGTTTAAATTAGGTTGGTTTCTCTGTACGTTTGTTTGAGTCATATCTTGAAATCAATTTCTGACCTTCTTCTACGCAATTTTCTTGAAATTTTACATACGTATATCCATCGGTTCTCGTTAGATCACCGAAATCAAGCAGCATCGGGCGCGGTTAGTACTTGGGTGGATGACCACCTGGGAACACCGCGTGCTGTTACCACATTTCGGGCGCAGTAGCCCGGTGATTTGCGAGCTGGATTTGCACGCTGCCACAACTGCCGCCGTGTTCATGCGGAGTACGATCACGTTAAACATGTGGGTCAGTAAGTCCTTCCGAGAGGTTGGTGGTAGGGGAAGGAGGATACGGTCCCTGTGGATGGGTTGGGTGAAACCTAAATTGGGTGGAACCTAAATTGGGTGGCACTTCCCGGCCGTCCAAACAGTTACTTACACCTTTTTGGTAAGTCGGAGTCACCTTACACCTTTTTGGTACCGGCCATCCATTAAGTTGCTCTATGTCCTCGGATGAGTCGGGTGGTCTGGGCTTTCGACATCTTTTTGGTAGGTCGGACGGTCTGGGTCTCAACAACAACACATACGTATGTCTCGGCTGTGCATGCAGCTGCTCATGTCCTAGGACGAGTCGGACGGTCTGGGTGTTCGACACATACGTACGTATTTACAATGACAATATAACATTTCATTCCAAATTTGAGTTCATCTCCTCCCCACTGTTGCAAAATAGGTTTGAAAACCTTCCTTATATATATATATATATATATATATATATATATATATATATATATATGTATATATATATGTATATATATATATATATATATATATATATATATATATGTATATATATGTATATATATATATATATATATATATATATAATATATATATAATATATATATATATATATATATATATATATATATATATATATATATATATATTTTAACAGTTTAAAATGTTACACTAGATTAGCTATGTTCCAAATTTCAGATTTTTGGACATAGGGAGGTATGTTTAAAATGCCATTAAAATAGTTTAAATACATATCAAGACAGATAATAGTAGGTCATGACGAATTGAAATAAAGATTAAAAAAAGGTTTTATTGGATATCTGGTGAAAAACTGATTACAATATCGTGAAAAAAACTAGAATGTATAAAATAAAATATTATAAATATACTTTTTAAGTTATACTATTTTTGTAAAATGCACTTAAATGTAAAAAATAATGTTTAGCTATCACAATATTTTTGGTCATATACAACAAAATATAAAACCACGGATGCCCATAAAAAATGGTATTTGGACCTTAACAAACTTTTAAGAAGCAATAGACGTGATAACATGGGAATGGCATATATATGAGAGTGAAGGATTATTAAATCAAAAATTGTCAAACAAAAATCTAAATGAATTCAATGTAATTATTCTTATATATTGTGGGACATATATAAAAATATAAGAACTTTTAATATTAAGCTCATTAAGATTGACATGGCCGTAAATTCTCATATTAGTGGACTTATTATTGAAATCGTACGTTGCTAGTTGTGCCGCTATATAAAACCCTCCAATTATTTAACTTTCGTGTGAGTCCTGTAAAGGAATTATTAATTATTATGATACTCATTGACTGCACCATTTAAACTTTAACAATAAAACATTTATTAACAACATAAATCTTAATTAAATTCAATTACACTATTTAACTATATTATTTCAGCGGAGGGGACATATATGACCAGTACGGAGAATCCTAAATAGTGGTTATGACCAGATATCATTTTCAATGGCCACATACCTTCAATTCTGTCTTGGACTTTGTCAGCATCTGTATTTAATGTCGTTCATTTACCGCATTAACTCTTGGTGTAATGCTCCGATACGTAAATTCGTTGAACATATTGCACTGCTGTAACTCTGCATGCGCACTTATTTCATTCTCTTAGTATATCAAGTCATCGCTGTAGTATCTACACAAGCCATAATGTCGAAGTTATCTGTTCCAAGTTATGTTAGTATCTCTTTACATGTGTCTTGTAGTGTCGTTCTCGGGTCACAGGCTGTGGTTCCCTCGGGGGGGGGGGGTAACTCTCCCTTTTCTTCCATTTGCCGCATTGAGTTTGACATAACAATCTTCTTTTTCCATTGGTTACTCCTTTAACCAATGGAAGCATTTCACATCTCGTAAGGCCCAGCTCGGCCCCCTCTGTCATGGCACCCCTAAATTTATGGTCTTCTGACTTTTATGTTCACGGGGTGATAAAACTCTGTGCCAGCCAGACTACAAGTATTGTTTGTCGTACTGAACACAATGAATTACACATAAAAGTGTCTCATCAAATGTGAGATCCATTTCAGGTCTTACATATATGTCATTTCTATGTCATCACTTCTATTGTTACATAAAATTCTGTCCAATTCTGTCCTAAATGTCCAAATACAATTTTTTGTGGGCGCCCCATGGTTTTATTTTTAGTCGCATATGACCCAGAACGTTGTGATAGCAAAAATTACGTTTTACTTTTTAGTGTATTTTACTAAAACAATGTAACTTAAAAAGTGTTTTTATAATATTTTATTAATTTTATCACTAAATAAAATGCATTTCTAAAAACATTGTGTAAACATTTTGAATATTATTCAAAATACTCAAGAGCGTCTCTGATAGGCGGAAGCAAGCAAACTATTATATGCGATTATTGCAACTAATATAAATGTTTTAAATATTTAAAATCATTTAAAAGTATTCATATTAATAATTAGTAAAAATTAAACAAACATGCTT
The DNA here is from genome assembly GCA_951213105.1 of Amaurobius ferox. Classification (NCBI taxonomy): domain Eukaryota; kingdom Metazoa; phylum Arthropoda; class Arachnida; order Araneae; family Amaurobiidae; genus Amaurobius; species Amaurobius ferox. The sequence goes on from OX578146.1 coordinate 57,795,870, forward strand.
ACCTTTTAAATAGCACGTGATTTAAAAGAAAACAAAGAATAATTTTAAAATATTTAATAGTAAACTCAATATTTTGTATTTCGAATCTTTCGGAACTAAATAAATAGTATATGTTTTTTGCTTCGCCAAAAAAAGATACAATTATATTTCTAATAACCCTGTTTCACTGTTTTCACCCTAATTAGCTAAGACATTGCAAAAGTGCTGATTCAAAGTCCCATTTCGTTATATTCAACGATATATTCAAGACGATATATTCAAGATGAAATAGCTTTTTATCATTCAAACATTGTTTCTTCAATTTTATAAATTTTATGCAGAACACATTTTCGCAAATTGTTATTAAACCTCAGCTAGAATTTTATCTTTATTAAAATAGAATTATATTTAATTCCCGTAGCTAAAGGAATCAACCCCATGTTTAAAAAAATATATTTTCAGCCTTGAAATTTATTTCTTTGGCAAACTTAAGGACACTTAATCCCAGTAAATTTAATTCGACAGAGAGAGACTTACGAGGTGGAAGTATTAATTTAAGGATTAAGTTTATCAAACATATTTTTAGTCTCATATTAATAAGTTTTACAGTATGCTAAGTCAATAATGTAGAGCAATCATACATTTGGGAGGTTTTTAGGATTATTTATCTAAATTAACTAAAATTTCCGATTAAATTGTCAGTTTGAGAAAATCTGTTTAAAAATTTTGATATCATGGAGTGGAACTTAAAATCCCTTTTTACTTTCCTTATATACATAATGTATAAGGAAAGTATTGTGACGGCATTGAAAATTCGAATTCGAGTTTTCGACGGGAGAGCAAGTTTCAAGCATCCCTGATCACGAATCGAACATTTTTGAGGTGTTGTATGTGTGGGGCGGAGGGAAGTATGTGTGTGTGTGTGCGTGTGTGTGTGTGTGTCTGTGTGGAGAAGCATCTCACGAACGAATGGAGTAATTTGAATGAAATTTGGTACCAAAATCACAATCCATGAATACTGGAAGCCTATTGTTTTAAAACACAATCGAATGGTTAGAACCCCCCCCCCCCTAAATTTTCGAGTGAAATTTTGAAAAATCATCAAAAATCAAAACCTTTAATAAAGTTACGCAAATAGACATTTCTTATGTAATTTTTCCTTTAAAAATGATTGACAAACTTTAGAACGCTAGCATGAACTGTTCTCGAGATATTGCACATTGTTCAAATAAATTTATCAAAAAAAATCCCATAAATTAAAAAAATATATTAACTGTTGAGAAACGTGTTTACTTTTCATATGTAATATCATGCGATAAATTTGGTGACATCAATATCATGGATCTAACTCGTTCCCTTCACGAGAAAAAATACTTTGAGTAATAATTTTGTATTTGAACGCCAATAGTCATTTACCTGCTCTAAAAATAACTTATTCCTTCGTCCATAACGCTTGGCGAGATTTTGGCGACGAAATTGGCGGAATGTCGCCAACTTGGCGACTTTTTGAAATGCTGCCAAATTAACGAAAATCTCGCCAAATGAATAAAAATGACGCTAAATGAATGAAAACGACAACTAATTGAAGAAAATTCAATATCTTGGAACCCATATAAGTATTTACTATAAGAATAAAATTTTTTTTAACTGGGAAAGTATTAAATTCATTGCATTATATGAGGAAAGTCATGTGTTTCCCACATCAGATTTTTTAAAGGATCGACAAATTATATAGTAAAAAATGCATTATAGGAAAACAACTACAGATTACAGTATAAAAGTCTATGCATGACTGCCCCTATATAATGCAATAAATGTACTTCTTTCACAGTGAAAAAATGAGGTATAAGATCCACGGTACAAAGTTCTAATATTTTGAACGTTAAATTGTACATTTGGCGCTTTTCTGAATGATTACATGAAAATTGAAGAACAAGGTCTATATCAAAGTACCCAATTAAATTATATTTCGCGCAACTCGAAATTGACAACAATCAATATTGATAGCATCCGCAATAAGCAATACAGTTTATACATTAAAATTAATAATATAAATTAGCACCTGCATTTATCTGTCTGTTTATCTATCCGTCTCTGGGTAACGCTGTTACAAAATATTGCCACCATTGATTCAATCACGGATAAACATTTCGATTTAGATACTAACCCAGACTATTTTATAGCACCCCACGTGACCAATAAATATTCAACCACGTGACAGCGAAAACAATAAATAAAAATATTTTCTCCTTTCAAATTATTTTTAAGTTTTCTTCCTTAGTAATCATAAGTTCACTGTTAGTTTCTCCATCCAAACGCTAAAACAAGGAAAATAAATCATGCACAAAGCATTGATTATGAAACACTTTCCAATTCCAATGCCATTTTATTTAAGCATCTCTAAAATGCGGTACATTCCTCGGTAGTATTTTAAAATTATCACAATAATACATTAATGTACTATATTCGAAAACTTTAAACTTCACCGAAAAAAAAATGAACTTCCTTCAAATGACGGCATTGAAATATGGCGAATATGGCTGTTATTTTGTGCTGATAAACTCAAATTATTATTGAAGAAATAAAGAGAACGTGAATATGAGTCTGCAGGGAAAGACATGTGCTGCCCACATCAGAATTTTTAACAATATTACAACACTGATTTATAGAAGTGAACGGGGATTATTTGCAGGCCATTTCGAAAAAAATGTATGATCTATATTTAAAGATCCACCAAATTTTTGTAGAATAAAATGTTCAACAAATTTAAGCTGTGTACCAAATTTTAACTCTCTAGGTCGTAGGAAAGTGCATTAAAAATGCCATCAAATAAGTATATCATGAAGAGTTATATAAAATTTAAAAAATAATTGAATAATTGTTATCTACCCAATTTATTTTGAAATGTCAAACCTATCTCATATACAAAATAAATAAAGTCTTGGAAAGATATTTATTATGTAATATATATATTTTTTTTCTTTCTGGAGGATATCCTAAAAGTCAGAAATTAATTGAATTTGTTTTTTTCCGTATATTAAATAATTTTTAATTAAAAAACTATTTAACAAATTTTAGAAATTTGTGAATATTTCCTAAAAATTTCGAAGCAATTTGTAAATTTTAAATTTGCTTAAAAATGTTTGAAAAATTAAGTCCCATAGGGTTCAATGTATTTCATTTTTTCAACCCGGGTTCAATAAAAAACTAATTGGTGATATTATTTAGTGATATTATTTATTAACACTTTACAACAAAGTTGAAAAGTGTTTATGACTTTGTTCATTCTGTCTGTCTGTCAGTCTGTCTGTCTGTCTGTCCGTTAGCACGATAACTGCCGTAAAAATGACTTAATCGAAATGAAATTTTAGTATGTTGTTCAGACGGTCTGTAGGACCTATGGGAATATAAATGAATAATATCACCCAATTAGTTTTGGATTGAACCTGGGTTGAAAATATGAAATACATTGAGCCCTAAGGGACCTAATTTTTCAAACATCTTTAAGCGGATTTAAAATTCACAAATTGCTTCAAAATTTTCAGGTAATATTCAAATTGTTCCATAAAATATATAAAAAAAAATTCAGCGAAATATATTCAGTAGTTTTTTAAATAAAAATTAAAATAATAATAATACCTCTTATATGAAACGATCACGTGACCATGATATGAAAGTATCACGTGATCCACTTCAAAATGATATATGGCATCCATCTTGTCTCAAAATCGTGATTTTTAAAGTTCTTTTTATTTCATACTAGCCGCCTTTGGCGACCAGCCTGTTCGCTACCCTTGAAAATTCTGACCGTGGCAAACTCGTTGGCGCGACCTACCAGAAAGGTGTAAGGAAACTGCTTGGAAGGCCAGGAAGTGCCACACAATTTAGACCGGAACCCAATGGGGGAGGCATCCAAAGAGACCGTACCCTCCTTCCCCTACCACAAACCTCTCGGAAGGACTTGCAGTCCCACACGTTTAACGTGATCGTACTCCGCGTGAACACGGCTGCAGTTTTGGCAATGGCGGGAATCGAACCCGGGCCTACCGAGTGAAATTCCCGCGCGCTAACCACTGGGCTACCGTGCCATCCGCGACAATCTCCATAACTTTATTTTTATTCGGCAATTTTGGAAATCGAACCCGGGCCTACCAAGTGCAAATCCCGCGCACTAACCACTGGGGTACTTCACCCTCCGCGATATTCTTCATAACTTATCCCCTAAATCCGGTCTAAATTGGGTGAATAAAAAGAAAGTTATGAAGAATATCGCGGAGGGTGAAGTACCCCAGTGGTTAGTGCGCGGGATTTGCACTTGGTAGGCCCGGGTTCGATTCCCAAAATTCACCTATCCAATACATATGCTAAGCTCTTAATACATTTAAAACCCGAAGCCTGGTCTCCATGGAAACGGGGGAAAAACTACTGCGGGGGGAAAAATGTCGGGGAAGAATCGGTTCTTCGCCGAGTATTGGGCAAGAAATATAAATTCATCACGTCTTTAAAATTGCGATCCTGCAGGCAATTTTCATTATTTCTTAACCAGATTAGACTTGTAAGAATGCCAGATCTTTGGCCTTTCTAAAAATGTAAATTATTAGTCGAAATTATGAGTAGTTTTTACGATGGAAGGATTTAAAAACAAAAGTTGGTTTTTTTGAACCGAAAGTGACTTTTGTTTTAAAATCTTTAAAAAATATTAGAAATCGAAATTGAAATTTGAAATGTATATATTTTTACTCGCAATTGTCTGCTCTTTCCGATGGTGTGATTTGTTTATTTCTACGACGTCCCGATCGTGGAGAAAAAAGTACAAAAATGCAAAAAAAGGTCGAAATCGCATAAAACATTAAATAAATAAAAAAATAATTAGAATTTTGAAAATCGGTTTTCACGTGTCCCCTTCCCTCCCCCCCCGGTCTCCGATTGCCAAATTTCGTAGCTCTCCGACGCGCGGTCGTCCATCCAGATCGTCCAAAAAATCCAGATCGTCCCATCATTTAAAATATAAATATAATAATTTATATAGAGCATACGGAAAAACATACGGACCCATATGTTTCATAACTTTCTTTTTATTCACCCAATTTAGACCGGAACCAAGTGGGAGAAGCATCCACAGGGACCGTACCCTTCTTCCCCTACCACCAACCTCTCGGAAGGACTTACAGACCCACATGTTTAACGTGATCGTACTCCGCGTAAACACGGCGGCAATTTTGGGAATCGAACACGGGCCTACCGAGTGCAATTTCCGCGCGCTAACCATTGGGCTACTTTGCCCTACGCGACAATATCCATAACTTTCTTTTTATTCATCCAATTTAGACCGTACCCTCCTTCCCCTACCACCAACTTCTCGGAAGGACTCACGGACCCACATGTTTAACGTGCTCGTACTCCGCGTAAACACGGCGGCAATTTTGGGAATCGAACCCGGGCCTGGTAACTGGTTGGACGGCCAGGATGTGCCACCCAATTTAGACCGGAACCCAGTGGGGGAGGCATCCACAGGGAACGTACCCTCCTTCCCCTACCACCAACCTCTCGGAAAAACATACGGACCCATATGTTTAACGTGATCGTACTCCATGTCAGTGGCGGAAATCGAACCCGGGCCTACCGCGTGCAATTCCCGCGCGCTAACCACTGGGCTACTTCGCCCTCCGCGACAATCTCCATAACTCTCTTTTTATTCACCCAATTTAGACCGTACCCTCCTTCCCCTACCACCAACCTCTCGGAAGGACTCACGAACCCACATGTTTAACGTGATCGTACTCTGCGTGAACGTGGCGTAAGTTTTGGCAGTGGCGGGAATCGAACCCGGGCCTACTGAGTGCAATTCCCGCGCGCTAACCACTGGGCTGCCGCGCCCTCCGCGACAATCTCCATAACTTTCTACATATTCACCCAATTTAGACGGGAACCCAGTGGGGGAGGCATCCACAGGGGCCGTATCCTCCTTCCCCTACCACCAACCTCTCGGAAGGACTTACGGACCCACATATTTAACGTGATCGTATTCCACGTAAACACGGCGGCAGTTTTGGCAGTGGCGGGAATCGAACCCGGGCCTACCGCTAACTTCCCGCGCGCTAATTTGCAATTTAAAATGACCATATGCTTAATTCCATCATCCTCATTCCATTGTTTCATTGTTCCATCATTTAAAATATCCATAAAATTAAAATATCCATTTAAAATATCCAAAAGTTAAAATATACATTTAAAAAATCCAGATCGTCCCATCATTTAAAATATAAATATAATAATTTATATAGAGCAAAGGCGGTCTATTCAGAACCGTGACGTCACCTCCACCTTGACGTCCCCACCCACCACCTTCCCTGCTTCAGCGGGGGAGAAACGAACGGAACGCCGAGCGGAACGGCGAGAAATTTAAAATCATGACGTCTTTAAAATTGCGATCCTGAAGGCAATTTTCATTATTTCTGGACCAGATTAGACTTGTAAGAATGCCAGATGTTTGACCTTTCTGAAAATGTAAATTATTAGTCGAAATTATGAGTACTTTTCACGATGCGAGAATTTAAAAACCAAAAATCGTTTTCTTGAGCCAAAAGTGACTTTTGTTTTAAAATCTTTAAAAAATATTAGAAATCGAAATGAAGATTTGAAATTGATATATTTTTACTTGAAATTCTCTGCTCTTTCCGATGGTGTGATTTGTTTTTTTCTACGATGTCTGGATCGAGGAGAAAAAAGGGCAAAAAGATCAAAAAAAGGTCGAAATCGCATAAAACATTAAATAAATAAAAAAATAATTAGAATTTTGAAAATCGGTTTTCACGTGTCCCCTTCCCACCCCCCAGGGTCTCCGATTGCCAAATTTCGTAACTCTCCGACGCGCGGTCGCGAAACGTATAGTGTATAAGACACACACACACACACACACACAGACATTGCCTTTTATTATATAGATTGAGTGTTGTATCCTTCCTGAAACCACTTTATTTTGGTTTAAATTCTGTGCATCTACATACTAAATCAACGCAATTACAATATATATGAGTTTAAATGCTCATCCAAATTTGATTATTTCTACAACGAAGCCTATTTTTCACTTATGTAAAATGTAAACAGCAAAATATGTAGGATGAGTTGTATAGAAATTGCTGTATTTTTTTAACGCAAAAGAATTTAGCTCATGGAGTCTGCATAGCTGATATTAAAGAAATATTTATTGACTTTACCGAGAGAAAGACGATATTTTATGATGAAGTTTTAAGCATAGAGTTAAATTACTTGTAGCTCCACGGTCTTAATTTTTAAATAAAATAAATTATTATAGTATTGTGATGAATGACATGAATGGGAAATTATTTATGAATGAAATGCTGCTTTTTTAGAGAGAGCCAGGCGTGTTATTTTTTCTATGCCGTCATTTGAATGAATTTCAATTGTTTTCGATGAAGTTTTTAAATATAATACATTATCGTGGTATTATGATAATTCTAAAATTATTATCGAGTAATATATCACATTTTAGAGATGTTTAAACCAGGCAATTTTTATTTCAATGCCGTCATTTGAATGAAGTTCATTTTTTTCGATAAAGGTTTAAGTTTTCAAATATAATAAATCAATGTAGTATTGTACGAAGTTTTAAAATATTACCGAGGAATGTATTGCATTTTATACATGTTTAAATAAAATTGCATTGCTGTTGGAAAGTGTTTCATAATCAATGCTTTAAGCATGATTGATCTTTCTTGTTTATATCCCCATAGGTCCCACAGACCGTCTAAAAAACGTTTTAAAATTTCATTTTGATAAAGTCATTTTTGCGGCAGTTATCGTGCTAACGGACAGACAGACAGACAGACAGACAGACAGAATGAACAAAGTCATAAACACTTTTCAACTATCTTGTAAAGTGTTAAAAAGTCATAAACACTTTTCAACTCTGTTGTAAAGTGTTAAAAAAGTAAAGAGTAATCATGTAACTCCTTATAGATTGATATGAAACATGAATTCCTTTACCTATTTCGAATGTGAAAAGGTTGGTTTCGATATTTTTCGGTTTTTAAAATTGTTAGTTTTTAACTATATAGTTTGGTTAGGTTAATCATTTCAAAAGGATTTGTAATTTCCTTTTATACATAATGTATAAGGAAAGTATTGTGACGGGGTCAAAAATTCGAATTGGAGTTTTCGACGGAAGAGCAAGGTTCAAGAATCCCTGATTACGAATCGAACATTTTTGAGGTGATGTCTGTGTGTGTGGAAACCCCAGGCCGTCCGACTCATCCTGAGGACTTGAGTAACAATTTGGACGACCGGGATATGTCTGTGTGTGTGTAAAAGTACGTGTGTGTGTGTGTTTGTGTGTGTGTGTGTGTGTGCGTATGTGTGCGTGCGTGCGTGCGTGTGTGCGTGCGTGCGTGTGTGTGTTGTGTGTGTGTGTGTGTGTGTGTGTGTGTGTGTGTGTGTGTGTGTGTGTGAGTGCGTGTGTGTCAGTGAACCTATGGAGACGATATGTCACGAACAAATGGAGCGATTCGAATGAAATTTGGTACAAAAATCACAATCCATGAATACTGGAAGCCTATTGTTTTAAAACATAATCGAATGTTCAGAATCCTCCTAAATTTTCGAGTGAAATTTTGAGAAAATTATCAAAAAATCAAAACGTTTAATAAAGGTACGCAAATAGACATTCCTTATGTAATTTTTCCATGGAAATCGTTTGACGTAAATTTTAGAACGCTAGCATGAATTGTTCTCAAGATATTGCACATTTTTCCAATAAATTTATCAAAAAGTACCACAAATTAAAAAAAACTTAACTGTTAAGAAACATGTTCTCTCTTCATATGTCATATCATGCGATAAATTTGGTGACATCATTCTCGTGGATCTAACTCGTTCCATTCACGAGAAAAGATGCTTTGAGTAATACTTTTGTATTTGAACGCCAATAAGCCTTTATCTTCTGTAAGGAAAACTTATTTATCCGTCCATAACGCTTGGCGAGATTTAGCGGAATGTCGCTAACTTGGCGACATTTTTAAATGTTGCCAAATTAATGAAAATCTCGCCAAATGGATAAAAATGATGCTAAATCAATGAAAATGAGGACTAATCCAAGAAAATTCAATATCTTTGAAATAATATAAGTAATAACTATAAGAATAAACTATTGTTTTACTGTTAATGTAGTAAATTCATTGCATTATATAAAGAAAGTCATGTATTGCCTACATCAGATTTTTTATTAAGGAGCAGTGGTAACATAGCGGTCAAATGTTAATATTTACGCAATTAATCCTTACGTAATTAATTCCCTTTTTGCAGCCGTCTATGCAATACATATATATATATATATATATATAATATGAAAACACCGTGAAATACAACATTACAAAATCATCTGAAATCACACTTAAAAGGCGCAAAGCTGCACTAAAAAGAGGATTAAAATATTTTCAAAAAAGAAAAGAGGCATATATATATATACATATACATATATATATATATATGCGTATATATATATATATATATATATATATATATACATATACATATATATATATATATATATATATATATATGCGTATATATATATATATATATTTCTTTTTTAAGTGCATACGAGAGAGCGCGAGTTTCGCCTATATATTACCAAGTCAAATACCAAGTACAGGATTGTGGAGTATATAGTATTTCACAATCACCGTTCAACTTAAACTGGACATATTTAATATTACTGTGCTTGGTAATATATACGCGAAACTCCCGCTCTCTCATACGCACTTAAAATATGCGAAGCGTTATCTTACCCAGGTACAACTACTGCCGACTTTCGGTATAACGACTAGAGCACCACTTCTTGCAATACTGGGATGTTCTCAGGATATTTTTTCGCACCGTAATATCACATTTCGCTCAAACCCATTCATTCTTGCCGCCCATCCACCTTTCTCCAGTCTTACACCGATCAATGACTTCTGGACTCTCACTTTTTTCCATAACCGAACTGAAAGCTTTATCCTAACCTACCAACAAGACTTGGTTGGCCGGTTTTCCGTTTGGCCTACTAAACCTGACATATCAAAAAGGTTTGTTGGTGTAAAATAACTCAAATATTCAAAACGTAAAACTGAGGGAAATTATAACTAAAGGTCATATATCCACTCGTGTCGCCAAATAAAAAAATCTGATGTGGGCTGCACATGACTTCCTCTGCAGACTTTTATCCACGTTCTCTTTATTTTAATTAAATTTAATTCACTTTTAATCCACTTTCCGTTCTAATTTGATAACTGGACTAATTTTCAATGGTGGCTTAGAGAAAATACGAAACAACTAAAATATCTCGAGGACGGCAAGTTCTAGTGTAATGGGGTTGGTCTTATTCTTTTCTTAGTTAAAAATTACGTATTAAACAAGCATTTTATGGATATATTTGAGTATACCCAGTTCTTTAGTTTAGATTTGGACGATTTTTGCGGGCCATTTTGCAAAAAAGGCAGGTCATTTTTTTCCGAATCGTACCAAAATCTAATCAGCACCAGGGTAACCCACAAGTGACTCATCTATCGAATTTTGTGAAATTCGGTCCATTAGTTTTTTAATTAGAGGGGATACAAAATCTGCACTGATAGACAGACAGACAGACAGACACGCAAATAAACACACAGACGTCACGCTAAAAATAGTTTTTTAGTATTCTAGAGGTCTCGAAACTTGTAGATCCGTCGAAAACTCGAGTTGCGATTTTCGGCATGATTCCAATACTTTCCTTATACGTTACCATGTATTGCAGGGGAAGTAAAAGGAATAAGTTTAAAACGCAAGTGTGATTTCAAACAAGTATTAATTTCATTTTTTATTTCGTACCATAAAGTTTAAATTGGTGTATATAGAGAAGAAAAATGCATATATGATCCTGTGAAAACAATCATATGTTGCCCGTATCAGATTTTTGTAAAATGTAACAAACTTCTTTGATTTACTTTATAAAACAAATAAGGTGTTCCACTTTTCATTTATTTTCTATCGCAACCTTAATAACACTTGATCTCACTAAATCTCATCTGAAACTAATAAGCATGTGAGTGAAAAACATTAATAAGAGGATTATGTCATGTTTCATAGGTTATTAAAAATTTCAGTCGTAAAAAATGTGCCATTTGTTAAAGTAGGTTAAAATATCAAACTCCAAATTTTCGGAATGCAAGAATACAAATTATAATTCTTAAGTCAGATATGCCTCCTGGGTGTTGCTAAATGAGTAACGGTTAGGGGCTATGTTATCTATCTGTTTCTCCGCCTTCTAATTGGGATATGTGTTTGGTTGATTTACTATTTTACTTTCCCTGCAATACATTTTAATGTATAGGGAAAGAATTGGAATCATGCCGAAAATCGCAACTCGATTTATCGACGGATCTCCACGTATCGAGACCTCTAGAATACGAAAAAACAATTTTTAGAGTGACGTCTGTGTGTGTGTCTTAGTGTGTGTCTGTCTGTCTGTGCAGATTTTGTATCCACTCTAACTCAAAAAATAACAGACCGAATTTCATAAAATTTGGTCGGTATGTTACTTGTGGGCCAATCTGGTGCTGATTAGTTTTGAGTACGATTCGGGATAAAAAAAAAATCAGCCTTTTTTTGCGAAATGGCCAGGAAAAGCTTGTATCCACTCTAGCTGTAAAACTAATGGCCCGAATTTCACAAAATTCGCTAGATAAGTCACTTGTAGGACACCCTGGTACTGATTAGATTTTGGTATGATTCGGAAAAAAATAACCTGCCTTTTTTTGCAAAATGGCCCACAAAAATCGACAAAATCAAAAATAAACACTACGTACACTGAAATATATCCATTAAATGCTTGTTTTTACGTAATTTGTAACGAAGAAAAGAATAAGACCAACCCCATTACACTACGACTAGCCGTTGTCGAGATATTTTAGTTTTTTCGTATTTTCTCTACGCTACTTTTGAAAATATGTCAAGTTACCAAATGAAACGAAAATTGAATTAAAAGTGAATTACGTTTAATTAAAATAAAGAGAACGTGGATATAAGTCTGCAGAGAAAGTCATATGCTGCCAACATCAGATTTTAACTTTCACTCAATTTTGTATATTTTGTTTCAAAGATCCAAGTCTTGTTTTAGTAAAATGGATTATTTGTGTAAGGTGATGGTGATTTTAGTTAATTGTTTTAGTAGTACATTTGCAACATGTACTTTCCCAGTGAAGCATCCTCTCGTGGGATACAGTAAAGTATAGATACACTAAAAAATTTCCTCGATCATTTATATATATAAGAGAAAATTTGTATGCATATATAAATTTATAATTCCTTAATTTATCTGTCTTTTTATCTATCTATCTCCGTGTAACGCTTGGAGAAAATTTCTGTAACGAATTTGACGAGATATCACCAACTCGGACTTTTTTAAATGTTGTGAAATTTTCGAAAATGTCTCCAAATTGATAAAAATTAGGCGAAATCAATGAAATTAATTGTGTTTTGAAAGGGAATAGTATTACAATGCTGTTTCAATAGCATCTGTCTGTCAAGTTCAATCCTCCCACTTGGCGACATATTTTGCGACTTTTTAAAATGTCGCTAAATTTATCAAATATCGCCAAATCGATAAAAATATCGACAAATCGATAAACATTTCTCCAAATCAATGAAATTAATTCTCCTTTGAAAGGGGATAGTATTGTAATGACGTTTCGGAAGCAATTATCTATCAGTCCAACCGTCCTACTTGGCGACAAATTTGGCGAGTTTTTAAATGTCGCCAAATTTATCAAAATATCACCAAATCGATAAAAATGTCGGCAAATCGATAAAAATGTCACCAAGTTGATAAATTAGAGTCAAAATTAATGAAATGAATTGTGCTTTCAAAGGGGATAGTATTGTAATTATATTTCGGTCAGTGATTGGAAAAACTATATTTTTTTGTAGTGAACTGAAACTACAACTACTTTATGACAAATATAGTTAACAACAACTACATTTTTTTTAAAAATGTAGTGAGTTATAACTACATTTAAATATTGTCTCTACTTCACTACTTTTATAAGACGGATTTTGACAAAGCTTCAATTTACAAAAAATTTAAGGATGTGGATCGACTGTAGAAAATTCGCATACTTATTCTGAATTAGTAAAATTTACTAAGTCCTTAATTTACTGACCAATTTATCTTACCAATCTTTACGCTTTTACCCACTTCTGAAAACAATAAAATAAAACAAATGTATAAAATAAAATAAAAATGAAAACTATTTATTTAAAAATATGTTTGTTCATTTTTAGTAGAATTTGCATCTCAAAATAGATTTATATATATATATATATATATATATATATATGTATATATATATATATACATATATATATATATATATATATATATATATATATATATATATATATATATATATATATATATTTATATATATATATATATATATATATATATATATTTATATATATATATATATATATATATATATATATATATATATATATATATATATATATATATATATATATATATATATATATATATACATACATCTATATATATAGAGAGAGAGAGAGAGAGAGAGAAATTTCCAAATAGATCAAAGAGAAATGAACAAATTGAGTACCACAAAGTGACCGTGGGGGGTTGTGACCCCCACTCCCCGGTGAATATGGTATAGTGTATAGTGTGAATTGGTATGGTATAGTGTTTTTAAAATTTCTAATTTTTGTGTATATATATATATATATATATATATATATAAATGTATATATACATATCTGTATATATATATATATATATATATATATATATATATATTTATATATATATATATATATATATATATATATATATATATATATAAATATATATATATATATATATATTTATATATATAGATAGATAGATAAATTTCAAATTTGTGTTCAAATTCTCTTTATAAGAAATGACAATACATTTTTGTTATAAAGTGTACCCCGAAAGAAAAATCATTCCTTATCTAGAAAACAAATATTTTTATGTTATCTCAAGTTGTAAAACTCTTCTGCTACTTTAAATCTTTCATCGCAAAATATCTTTTAAGGATAATGAAAAAGTTTACAGTAAACAATATTTCAAGATTTTCCAAAGTATCCGTAAATATCACTTTAATAAGTATGTTTGTAAAGAAATAATGAGTTTTCTTATAAATATTATCTCGTGCTACTAAAAGGAAATGAAATTATACTTTACTCAAACTAATTTAAGAGAGCGAAAATTCAAGCAGCTGCTTTTTCTCATGAGAAGAACGCGTTGTTCCATAAGATAGTTAAATAATTCTTTTAAAATACACTAAGTTTTAATGTCAGCGTATATTTGTATACTTGTATGTATGTATATAATATAATCTTTTGAGCCTCTATAAATTTCCGTGAATATATTTCATTGTACATTACAATGAAGCGACTTCAGTCTTATAACAGGATATTGCATAAGTGTTAGAAAGTGCTTAAGTGATAACATTTCGCTCATCATTTTGTTTTTCACCTTCATTTTTCTGGTTTTTTTCTTTCTCGTTCTAACGGTTTCGGTTCTTTCCCTCTTTATCTATCTCGATTGTTAAAAAGATTTTTGTACTTTTATGCTCTTTATACATTGATAAAAGATAAATCCTCTAATATCATACTCAGTAAAACTGTCATAACCAGAAATTATTTCAACTCTCATGCTTTTTCAATAACTCTCTTGCCCTATCAATGACTCGGATATAAAGAAACTCTCATAACTCTCATAATTTATCGATAATTATTATACTCTTTTAATAATTCATATTCTAATTATTCCACAACAACGCTTATACTTTTTCAATAACTCTCATTCTCTCTCAATAACTCTCATATTTTCTCAATAATTCTCAGACTTTTCCAATAACTCATACACTCATTCTCCCTCAACAACTCTCATACTCCCATTCTGCCTCAACAACCCTCATACTCTCATTCCCACTCCACAACTCTTATACTCCCATTTTTCCTCAACAACTCTCATACATTCTAATAAAACCTTCATGCTCTCTCAATAACTCTCTCAATAATTTTCTCTAGATAACTTTATACACAAAATCTCTCAAAAATATCATACTTTTCAATACATCTCATACGTTTTAATCACTCATATTCTCATTCTCTCTCATTAACGGTGGTAATTTTATTATCCTTCATTAACTCTCATACTCTCATTCTCCCTAATTAACTCTCATATTCTCATTCTACCTCATTAACGCTCATACTCTCATTCTCTCATACTCGCATTCCCTCTCAACAACTATTCATATTCTCTTTCTCCCTCAACAACACTTATATTCTCATTCTCCCTCAACAACTCCCATGCTCTTATTTCCATCAAAGACTTTCATACTTTTCAATAACTCCCATGCTCTCTAAATAACTCAAATACACAGAAACTCTCAAAACCTTCATACTTTCTCAATAAATATTGTACTCTCCCGAGAACACTCATACTCTCATTCCCGCTGAACTACCTTCATTCTCTTTTCTCACTCAACGACTACTATACTTTCTTAATAACTCTAATGCTCTCTCAATAACTCTCATATACAAAAACTGTTCTAACTTCCATATTTTCTTAATAATTCTCATACTCTCAATAACTTTTATACTGTTATTATCAATCAACATATCTCATACTTTCATTTTTCCTCAACCACTCTCTTACTTCCATTCTTCCTCAGTAACTCATACTCGCATATTCTCTCCATAAACCTCATACTCTCTCAATAAATCTCATAATCCCTCAATAATCCTCGTACTTCCTCAGTAAAATCAAAATCAAAATCCCAAAAAGCAACATTAAATTCTAGAAATTCTCCTAGACTTCCTGTACATACTTTCCCTCTTAAAAATTGCGGAAGACGTGAAATCTGTGAAAATAGAGGAAAAAATAACTGCAATCCAATTCCAATTTTCAGGTACTTTAACTGAGCCTCTAGGCACTTGAGGTTACAGGTGACGTTCAAAGCGAATAGAATACTGAAATCACGTGATAACTTGTGGTGGGCGAATTTTATTCATCCGCAGGCTATCAAAAGTAATTTTTGTATACTTCTTTTCATTTTACATCAGATGTAAATAAGTTTTTAAAGTTGCATGAAACTAAACAGATATAATTTTATTTTATTGAAACATATACCATCGTCAAGCGAGCAGCTTGAAAGAAGCATATACTTGTATTATAATTTCAATTATTTGTCATACTTTTGAGTTCAGTACTAGATTAGCCAGGATCTCAGAAAATATTGAGGTTATGGTCGAATGGAATGGATATTAAGGTGCTAGATTTCATTTTCCAATATGGATTCTATTGAGAACTAATATAAGGGGCGTCATTTCACCATATTATAAGAGAAGGCAAAATCCAATTCTTAAGTTTTTGTTGTGACTTGTAGCTATGGCTATTTTTAACATTCGTAAACTTTTTTAAGGGTATTGAACTGCTAAATTGTTTCAAGGATATAATGAATCGATATTCACATTGACACATCAGTTTTATGTGTTGTGTTATACTTAATACTATGTTCCTAAAAGCTGATGTTAAAAAATAAATACACAGTTTCTGTTCTAATTATTCAATTGTATATAACAATTACTTCGATTAAAAAACTTAAGTGTTAGATTTAATATTTTTTTAAACTTCTTATGAATTCAGGATTTACGCAAAGGATAAAATGAATCATTTTTCTAAATGCGCAGTGTCGCTTGTTAGAGCACCGAATGCAACCCCGAGGGCTGAAAATTCTCTTGTATACTAATTTGGCCATGTCGAATCTAAATCAGAAATCATTTTTTTTAATTGGATCTAGAAAAATAGCTTCTCAAAATTTGGCCTATTTTGTGTTTAGAATCTGAGACGGAAGACATGACCACAACATGATGCAAAAGGAAACTGTTCAGCTCATGGAGTTAGAAATGAAACATCCTCCATGATTTAGCTGAATAGGAATGTTAATATCCAGAGGCCATCCAAATTTAAATATCCAGAATATGAATATTTAAACATCCATGATTCAAACCATGGCGTTAGAGAGACTTTCTTACAACTTTAATTTATAATTCACGTTTTAAACAATGCAATGTGTGTAGATAGTGTGAGACCAGAAATCGATCTCACATCAGTTTGTTGTGAGGCAGCTTTATATGTACGTTATTTATTGTGTCTGAAATGTCAGACAATACACTTCAGCCACAATGACTCCAAAGTTTACAACACGCTAACCCAACGGTCAGCTGAAACAATAAATTTAGGGGCGTCAAGACAGGGGGGTCGAAGGACTAGGCGAAGCAACAACATTGGGTAAAACGGTTGACCAATTGAGAAGATGCTTGTGTCTTCGCCATGAAGACTGCCAATAGAGCAAAATAGGAGTCGAGAACCCAGATAGGTCGACTCCTCCTAGGACTTGAGTAGCAAATTGGACGGCCGGAGCAAAAGAGGAGTGTCTGACCGCAGACAAAAGAGCCACAACCAAAGGAGTAAAAACAGACATAGAGAACGACGTAGACAGAGAGATGGCAGCATGACTTCTACGGGAGAGGTGATATCGAAATTCCGTAGCCAGCAGTACAATATGCTCGCAAATTACGAGTGGGCGAATTATACTTCGATTTAATTCCAGTAAAATGAGCGACACGTGCTGGTGACAAAGTCCAAGACAGAGTTGAAGGTACATGTTTCTCGAATAATATTGAAGGTCTTAAACACATTTTAGGCATTTTTAACAAATGATCTCACAGTGTCTCTCTCCGCCGCAATAATATGAATAACGGTGTAATGAATTCAATAAGTATTTTACGTTGTTAATAAATGATTTATTGTTAAAGTTTAAATGGTGCAATCAATTAAGAAGTATGTTAATTAATATTCCTTTACAGAACTCGCGCTAAAGATAAATAATTGGAGGGTTATCAGCGGCACAAAGCATAATTTTGTGAGTTCCACTATGTACGAATTTACGGCCATGTCAATTATGTAGAATTTAATAATTTAAAATACCAGCTTAATAAATTTTCTTAAATGTGCACCACAGATAGATTGGTCGGATGACCCATAAAGTTATGGGGAGTCTCTTTTTTCCATGGTATGACCAGAAATTGAAAACTTGAGATAAAATTTTTGAGGTGTTAAGCTTAATTGGTTTGTTATAGAGGGTCTAGGGGAGCGTAAATTAATTGCGTTATGTTAGGAGTTGGTATTGCATGTATGTTTTGATATGGAGTTGTATAAAAAATAGCAATATTATGTGGGAGGCTGTATAGGTCGCATGTGTCAGAGAATAGCGAATTAGGAGCGAATGGGAAGGTTGGCGAGAGTTTATGTCCACTGGTTCCAGTTTCTAATGCATCGTCGTGGTGTACTTGGCTAGTGTGGGAACTTTACTGATATATAAATTAAATTTTAATTATTTAAATAACAATGAAAAATCAGGGGGAAAAGTTTATTCATTGAAAGTTATTAAATGTAAAAGATCTTTAAAATTGTTTAAGTTAATAAAATTAAGTTTTTATAGTAAGTTTCTATAGTAAGTAGTATATATAAGTATCTATAAGTTTCAAAACACTGTACAGTAATACCATCTATTGGGATAAAAAAAGAAGTTAAATGAGAAAAATCAGGGAAAATGAACTTGAGAAGTAAACAAGAAAAAATAAAATGCATAATATATGAACTTTACGCACGGAACAAAAATAAAGCGAAATCAGAAAAACAAATATTAGATGACAAATATTAGATATTACCTACATGAGATATAATGTCATTTACAAATTATTAACCAGATTACTGGAAATTTTATTGATATAAAAAGGTTCAAAGAATTCCAAATAGGAAACGAAAGAGTATTTTTAAATAACTGAGGCAGAAAAACATTTTCGTTTTGGTTTAGACTTTGTCTCACTGAAGAATAAATTTTAAAGATTCCCCAAACGTGCATCTGTTTACCTTTATTTACTTTGCATTTTACATTGTGATTGTAACCTATTTTGTATTAGTTTTGATCCCTTTGGATTTCATAATTTTGTAATTTCAGAGTCCCCTATGCAGAGTCCCCTATACAGAGTTTCCTATACAGAGTCCCCTATACAGAGTCCCCTAATGGGCCTCGGACTAAACGTATTTGTTTAATTAGTATTCCATTTTCCGTTGCATGAACTACAACTATAAACCTCTTTTATCAAGGCACAGTTTGTAGATTTATTAATTTAAATTGCTGAAGGAATTTTATTATACCATAAACAGAAAGTCCTCAAAATAATTTTGCTTTTAGATCTCAAAATTCTTAATCCAACTCTAAGTATAATTTTCCTGGGAACGCTGTATATATACCTGAAAAGTAATATGCATTATAATATGTATGTAGGAAAAGTTGGTAGAAGATATTAATCGTACCATACATTGTTTTTATTCTGTTAAATTGTACAGAACAACTCAACATAAAATCGAAATTACAACAGCCCTATTCTCAGCGTTTTGGATCAGTAACAATCTGTGCCTAAAGGTACTCGTAACATTCGAATCAATTAAGAATTGAAATTCCTTCATACAAAATGGCACCTTGGAAAGTTTTCTGTCTAAACAAAGATATTTTCCACTTTCACATTTACGTATCTTTGGAGCCAATACCGAAAATCTATTTTTCTAACGTTCGGAGAATACTGTCATGCCTATACTAAGATCGTAATTGCAATGATTATCTCGGTTTGAATTGAAAATGCAGTAAATTGAGAATTCTCAGCTGTTAGCTCACGGAGAAATAGTATTCTAACTCCTATGCGACTCAAGAAATTGACAATTATCGATTTTAAACCTCTGATGGTGTATAAGTTTAATACATATTAATTCTCAATAGCACATCGTCTCTTGAAAATATCCTCTAAATTTTAAATTCATGTTACTTTAAATCATATATAAGGAAAATGGTCAAATCTATATTAATAGTTTTGTTGATGTTTATGTACACTGAAGAGGTAGAAATTACGGGATATATATTTGGTAAAGAGTAGACTAACCTTTTAGTCAACAAGTCTACTTTCATTGAGTTCATTAGCTTACGAAAACGTTTTCACAAGTGTTTTCATTCATTTCTGCTGCTCTTCTGTTCATAATTCTACCATATTCCCAGGTGGAGCATTTAAAGTCTGAATAGACATTCCCATAACATCCCCAAAATTTCTATAGTCTTAGTACAGTTAACGCATAGGGCATTCCTCGGAGGAAAAATACGCAGAATGCTCTTTAAACCATGTTCTAGTCACTTCGACTCTGTGGGAAGGCACACTATCTTACTGGAAGAGCCATTGACCTGTAGGCGCACGATGAGCATCAAGCAATTCAGATAGTCTATAAGGATTGAGACGCAAACCATTCAGAGATGCATCTAAAAGCATCAGAGCTCTAAACAAGTGTCGGTTGAATACGTCTCAAAACATTATTAATTGTCCGATTGCTTGAACAGTAGACTATTGATTGTGACTGTTGAGTGAGGGACCCTGTTGATAAAATCGGGCCATAGCTAAATAAAATTGTTACCAGATACGAATCATTCTGTTTTCTAGAATTAATTCGAAATTGGATTTATCGGACTACAAGACACATCTGCTGATAATCAAAGTCCAGTCGTGATGCTCTTTAGACCAGTTGTGTAGTAGACTCCTATATCGTGCTGTTATAAATAGAGATTTGGTAGATAAGCTACTCTATAACCGAGTACAGCTAGCCAACAACTGTGTTGTTAAGACTAATGATTACCTGCGGACGTTTTTGATACTTATGTCCGCCGATTTGTACCATTGTCGACCTACGCTTTGCTGAAACAATAAACATATAGACATTCATAGATACACTCGTTCAATGCATTACTCCGTCCACAGACCTGTCAACTGCACCATATTGCTCCAAATAAAAGAACTATCAATATACTCTTGATATTTTCAATAGGAGATAGTACAATTTCTATACCATCACGACAAAAGTAACACATGTGTCGGACGTTCACTATCACATCGTCCTAAACCAATTAACTTACGATTTTTGATCCATAATGACTTCGGGTTATCATAAAAAAAACAAATTTTCATGGAAATTTCTTTCGAATTTCAAGTTGAGACCAAAACTTTCTCATTGAGAGTGGATCAACGGAAATCTACGATAAACCTAATGATACGCCTACTTACCAAGTGGATCGTCTATCAACTAATCAAAGGAAGACATCATAGCGTTGCCTTGAATCCGAGTGGTCCATGATTTTTATCATTTCAGTGCATAAGTTACATCTCTTTCATGTGAAATGTGCCAGTTTACTTTTTAAAGAAATACATCAGTTATATTGCACATTTCAGTTGTCAAGATCATCCTTACCATAAAAATCATGAAATTTACCCAAAACAAACAAGTAATCGGAGTCTGCAACAGCATCTAATAGTCTACCATTTATGTCTGAAATGTATTTGAAACAAGTTACTTAATTAAAATATAAAATTATTAATTTGAATATATTCAAAATGGGATTTTGAAAATGATATTAATGAAATTTGCTCCGTATCAAATCTAAAAATATTCTTTTAAATAGAATATATTCCAAATTAAAATTTGTCCCATTTCCCAAATTAACTTTTGAAGAAATTCTACTAATAATGGCATACCAAAGCTCTTGGCGGTTATATTTTATTCACAAATTAAGTTGTTGTAATATATTCTTAAATATATGCTGGAAATATTCATAACTAAGAAATTGAAATGCGCTTATATTAATCCCTAGTTAGTAATCACTTCCCTCTGTATGGGAAGTTGCATTTTATGCCAGCACTGCTTCGAATACATAATGAAACCAAATTGCACATTTAAAGTCCAGATAATCTGAAAGTCATTTCTAGCATTTTACGATATAGAATAAAATTGTCATTTCGTAAACATGTAATTTGAAAATTATTTATTCTCGGAAGGAATGTCAGCTATTATTTTTTACTCATTCATTCTGTGAGAAATAAAATATTGTGTGTTTTTCAAATATTTTTGATCTATAGATTTGAAGAAAATACACATTCAAAGACCGTTTGGACATGCTTAAAACACATTCCGAAGAAAATTCGTCTGTAGATGTACGCATGTGTATGTGAGACCTAGATCGGGATGTAGGGTTACTTGTTCTGTTTGTCCGTTGTCACTACTTATAGGACCCAACCTGGCCGACTGCTGGTGCATAACCCAGGCCTACAGTGTGGTAGCTCCTAACACTAAACAGTCCTGAAATATATATCTGGTAGAGATTGGGGGCAGATGCCAATACCCTGAGGACAACCTATAGATCCCTTATTAGACCTATATTGGAATATGGCTATCAAATTTACTTTTGTGCATCTTTCTCCGGTCTCTTAAAACTTAAAAGAGTACAATTGAGCGCTGTTCGCATTATAACTGGTATGCGAAATAGTTGTCCTGCCGATCTGGTTCTTTACGAGAGTGATCGGCATCCTTTAAGTCTAAGAAGAAATGCAGGGCTTGTCAAATATTTCAACAAACTTTACAGCTATGATGATCCCAATCGAACATCTTTATTTCTTTGAACTTGGTCAAGTAACTAGAGATTAAAGAGAAACAACCCTTTCTCACAGTTGGATTTGATGGGCTTTTTAGATAGAAACGTTGAGGGTCACTCCTTGAGGCCAATTGTTAACCCTCTGGAGGGTCTACCTGGAGTGCACTTTCAATATGAACTCATGGCCACCACAAGTAAAAATTTTGACTTGCCAGATTATCTGCGTCAGCTAGCCCTCGAAATCATAAATCAAATTCCTCATACTGCTATTCAGATTTATACGGATGGTAGCAAAGATGAATTTAATGCCTGCGGCAGTGGGTTTTTTCTCAAAACCCCTACTTTCACAAATCGCCTCAGGATTAGGAATCCAGATTTCTGCTCAGTCTTTAGATCTGAGCTTATTGCCATCGAGGAGGGACTAAAATCTATTAAAACTGATACCTCTTATTGTGATATTTGGATCCTGACTGATAACCACAGTGCCATCCAACACCTGAGTAACTGGACAATTATTGGCGATAGAACTTCACTTTCGATTCTTGAGATTCTCAAAGATCTTTCTCAACGGCATAAAGTTTACTACAATGGGCGCTGTCTCATATAAGACTCCTGGGGAATGAGACTGCTGATGCTCTGATCAAGGAGGGAGTCTCTCTTCCTTCTTCTTCAACTGACACTTTGACTTACCTTGAAATCTACTCAATAAGGAAAATTTTAAACGAGAATCTTTGGAGGACCCCTCCTGCACACACCTGGTGTCCCCTGGTGGTGCCCTTACCGTTAAGGGCGACAGAAGGGCGCAGACCACCATTAGCAGATTTGCCAGTAGACACTTAAAGTGTCTTACTTTTAATCAGAGGCAAAAATCTTATTCTTCTTACTCTAATTGCAATTTCGCAGAGGCCTCCCCTGACCATCTTTTAGGCTGTCTGGGACTTGCTAGGGGAGATAGCTATAAAAACCCTTTACTGGTTTTTGATTTCATTGTAACTTTGGGGCTCTTGGACCTGGACTAGCCTACGGCTAGTACGGGCGGAATATGTCACACACAACACACACACTAAACAGTGATAGAAATATATCTTATTGCACAGTGTTGTCCTACCATCTAATTAGTGATATAAGTCCTGCCATCTAATTAGCGATATGCGTAATAGACTGTTTGCTAGTCAACCGCAAGTTGGAATGATTGGTCACCACATGTATATACATATAGATATTTCAGGTATTATGGAATACTAATTTTGTTACTTTCCCCAGCAGTACATAGTATATATAAAGAGAAAGTACTGTGATGAAGTAAATAATATGTCACTCGTATTTTGAGGGATCTACACGTTTTGAGCATCATTGAATGAAAACTACAAACTAATACACTTGAATGCAAATCAATTACTTTTTCAAAGTGGTGTTAACGAAATTTACGATGTATGAAATTAAAACATATTCTCTTAAATAGATTATATATCCCATTTTCCAAATTAAATTTTAAAACAGTTCTACTGATAATTTCATACCAAAGCACTTGGCGGTTGTATTTCATTGGCGAATTAAGTTTCTCAATTATTCTTCCTAATATCCATATCCATGTGAAATTGAAATGCGCTTAGATTAATCCCTGGTTAGCAACCATTTTCCTCTGTGAAGGCATCGTTTGCTAGGATTGTTTTGAATACATAATGAAACCAAGTTGCACATTTAAAGTCAAATTAAACTGAAAGTCATTTTGAATAGTTTACGATAATGAAGCAAATTTTCGTTTCATAAACTTATAATGTGAGAAATATTTATTTTCTGGAAGAAAGTCGGTTAGTGCTCTTTACTCGCAATCTGTGAGAAATTAAGTGTTTATTTTCGGACATTTATGGACTCGCGATGTCTACTGTGTTACAAAGACACTTTCTTAGCAATCACACACACAATTGTTAATTGCATCAATGTGTTTCAAAGGCTAAAATGTGCCTTTCCCATCAAGATAACTGAGACTGAACGTTCACTAAAACAATTGACTGAAAGTCATTTTGAATAGTTTACGATAATGAAGCAAATTTTCGTTTCATAAACTTATAATGTGAGAAATATTTATTTTCTAGAAGAAAGTCGGTTAGTGCTCTTTACTCGCAATCTGTGAGAAATTAAGTGTTTATTTTCGGACATTTATGGACTCGCGATGTCTACTGTGTTACAAAGACACTTTCTTAGCAATCACACACACAATTGTTAATTGCATCAATGTGTTTCAAAGGCTAAAATGTGCCTTTCCCATCAAGATAACTGAGACTGAACGTTCACTAAAACAATTGATGCGAATTTCTGTCAAAAATTCAAGTAATGAAATAAAATACCCTAACAAGGGTATATTGCTTATCTTCTTTAAAAAAATCTGATGTGGGCAGCACATGACTTTCCTTATATAATGCAATGAATTTACTACTTTTACAGTTAAAAAATGTTATTCTTATAGTAGATACTTATATTCTTTCCAAGATAATGAGTTTTCGTCAATAAGTCGTCATTTTCTTTTATTTAGCATCATTTTTATCCATTTGGCGAGTTTTTCGTTAATTTAGCAACATTTTAAAAATCACCAAGTTGGCGACATTCCACCAAATTCGTCGCCAAAATCTCGCCAAGCATTATGGACGGAAAAATAGGTTATTCTTACAGCAAATAAATGGCTATTGGCGTTCAAATACAAAAGTATTACTCAAAGTATATTTTTTCATGAATGGAACGAACTAGATCAACGAGAATGATGTCACCCAATTTATCGCATGGTATTACATATGAAAAGTGAACATGTTTCTCAATAGGAAATATATATATTTTTTATTTTATATGATTTTTTGATAATTTTTTTGAAAAATGTGCAATATCTTAAGAACGGTTCATGTTAGCGTTTTAAAATTTATGTCAATCGTTTTCTAATGAAAATTTACATAAGACATGTCTACTTGCGTAACTTTATAAGAGGTTTTGATTTTTTGACGATTTTTTCAAAATTTCACTGCAAAATTTTGAGAGGTTTTGAACATTCGATTGCTTATGAAAACAATACGCCTCCAGTGTTTACAGATTGTAATTTTAATTTCGTTCGAATCGGTCCTTTCGTTCGTCAGTTATCGTCTCCACAGGCTCACTGACACACACAGACATCACTTTAAAAATGTTTGATTCGGGATCAGAGATGCTTGAAACGTGCTCTTCCGTCGAAAACTCGAATTCGAATTTTCGACCCCGTCACAATACTTTCCTTATACTTTATTGCATATAAGGAAAGTAAAAAAGTCTCATGTATATTAAGAGTATAAGATATCTTAGAAAATACATGGTAAACTTAGTTTGGTATAATCTGACATAGTAAAAATTGACTTTCTGTCTGTACGTCTGTGTCGTCTGCAGCGAAAAATCTAAGCTTTGAACAACCACGAAATTCGGTACTGGATATACTGAGCTCCCAGTACAACATGCATCAGCTAGTTTTTACTTTCCCTGCAGTGCATGGTAATGTATATGGAATTCGCAAGTCGAGTTTCCGACGGATGAACATGTTTTGGGATCTCTAAACCACGAAAACTATTGCAATTTTTTTCGACCTTTCTCAACAAGGCCTTCAATATGCTGATTACTGACAATTTCAGGGTTCAAAATGTATTACAGGTGTTTGTAGTGTTTGACACACTGTACTAGTTATCCCTTTAGATACATTTTTTGCACAGTGTTGAAAAAGTACCCGTAAGTAGTAAGTATACGTAGTTATTGATTTTGCATGGTTAGAGTTCAATTCGAGATCTTCTGCGTAAGACTGAATGGAAATTAATGAATTCAGAATAAACTTTTTCCACATTTGAGACGCTACACCATAGCATGATATCATCCTCGAAAAGGCCTATTATGGAATCCGTACCATTAATAAAATAATTTTTGTGATTTTTTAAAATATATATATATATTATGTGCTTATTACTGATTTATTACGTCTTTGATTTTTTATTGCAAAATAAAATTATTGACTGACAATCCCATCTTTATCATTTACCAGAAGTATCTTTGAATATCACGCACTTCTCCAATGGAAAAATTCTGTATTTGCTATTCCGTTCATTAAATATGAATTTTTATCTTAATCCTCATGGATTTCAAAGAATCACCTTGGAACAGAGTACACACGGTGTTCAGAAGCCCTAGAGTCAAGAGTTGTTATTTCTGACGTCATCAGTGAAACTGACGTCATCTGGATTTGAATTGCGAGTTAGAACTAGAATCGAAAATGTTATCAGAGTTTACAAGAACTTTCCTTTAGAAAATATGCTGTTGATTTTAATTAAAGAAGCTTACATAGTTTATGTAGTGAATCGAAGGAGCTTATATATGGTGTATCAAAAGAGCATTTTAAAGCATATTACGCCCACACGGAATGTGAAAATTGTTTTTTGGAAAAACAAACAAGATTATTTGCGGCTTATCAAAAGTGTTTATTTAGGGCGTATCAAAAGAGCTTATTCAGGCTGCTGCAAGCCCAGACCACTCGACTGACCCTAGGGTTTGTAGCAGCTTGAGTAGCAGTTTGAGCGGCCCGTTTATACAGGGAGTATCAAAAGAACTCATTTTGGACATATCAAAAGAGATTATTTAGGGTTTATCAAAATAACTTATTTAGATTATCAAAAGAGCTTAATCAGGGCATATAAACTAGCTTATTCGGGGAGAATCAAAAGAGCTCATACACTCCCACAGAAGGCAAGACGCGTATTTAGGACATAATACACTCTCGTGTTAGGGCGTAGCATTCGATGTACGCAGTGCCTGGGCAAAGGTGTATTACATACCCGAACAGCGGTATAAGATATGATTAGGCGCGTATTTGCAAGCATGTACTCGCATATGTTTCATAATTTAAGCATGTGCTCGCGCAGCGGTCGATTAGGCTTTTCGAAAACCTCAGTGAATTAATTCAATTAATCACAGCTTTAATTTCCGAGAAAAAACGAGTATAGTTTATTGCCTCTAATAGTTAAAAGGGGAGTCCTGTGCTTTACTTCTGAATATAGGAGCTGAGGAAAATGTTTTGGCCCCCTGCATATAGGAAATTAAATAAATTAAAAAATCGTGACAATTATGTTTAGTTATAGAAAATTACCATTATGTAGAAAATAAATATCTTCAGATTTCAATTGTGAATAGCCGGGGAATGCATTAATTGGGTATATGTTCACGCCCACATTTGTCCACAAACTGTGTTTTTACTTTCCTTATATACATAATGTATAAGGAAAGTATTGTGACGGGGTCGAAAATTTGAATTCGAGTTTTCGACGGGAGAGCACGTTTCAAGCATCCCTGATCACGAATCAAATATTTTTGAAGCGATATCTGAGTGTGTGTGTGTGTGTGAAAGTATGCGTGTTGTTGAGACCCAGACCGTCCGACAAACATTTTTGAAGTGATGTCTGTGTGTGTGTGTGTGTGTGTGAAAGTATGTGTGTGTGTGTGTGTGTGTGAAAGTATGTGTGTGTGTGTGTGTGTCAGTGAGTCTGTGGAGAAGAAAACTGACGAACGAATGGACCGATTCGAACGAAATTTGGTACAAAATCACAATCCGTAAACACTGGAAGCCTATTGTTTTTATACGCAATCGAATGTTCAGAACCCCCCCTAAATTTTCGCGTGAAATTTTGAAAAAATCGTCAAAAGATCAAAATCGTTAATAAAGTTACGCAAATAGACATTTCTTATGTAATTTTTCATTAGAAAACGATTGACATAAATTTTAGAACGCTAACATGAACCGTTCTCGAGATATTGCACATTTTTCAAAAAATTATCAAAAAGTCATATAAAATAAAAAAAAACATTTCTGATTGAGAAACATATTCACTTTTTATATGTAATACCATGCGATAAATTGGGTGACATCATCCTCGTGGATCTAGCTCGTTCCATTCATGAAAAAAGATACTTTGAGTAATACTTTGTATTTGACCGCCAATAGTCATTTATCTGCTGTAAGAATAACTTATTTTATCGTCCATAACGCTTGGCGAGATTTTAGCGACGAATTTGGCGGTATGATGCCAACTTGGCGACTTTTTAAAATGTTGCCAAATTAACCTCGCCAAATGAATAAAAATGAAGAAAACCTCGCCAAATGAATAAAAATGACGCTAAATCAATGAAAATGACGACTAATTGTCGAAAATTCAATATCTTGGAAAGAATATAAGTATCTACTATAAGAAAAACCTATATTGTTTATTGTAAAAGTAGTAAATTTATTACATTATATAAGGAAAGTCATGTGTTGGCCACATCAGATTTTTAATTTTGCACTTGGAGTTTCTTAGAGTACTGATTTTTGTTTTGATATATAAACGATGGAATTTTTTTTAACAGATGGTCTGATTCCAAATCACTATCTCTACATGCACTAAAATGACAAAAAAAAATACTGAATACGGAATAGCATTTCGATGTCGATGGTAAAAATCTGGTTTCTTGCGCTCTATCACACAGAGGAGTTTTATCCTCCACTACAGAATCTGCTTCGATCGAATCTACTTCTTCAGATTCTGTGCAAGATACACTTCGTAGGTGGCATTTAGATTCTGGTATGTATGCATATTTGAAACTTCGCCATGGGAAGTTGAAAGTGCATATATGGAAATATCTCCCTAGTGAACAAAATGAACTATTGTCTACCCATGGAGGTGTTACATTGTCACCTGCTACTTGGAGAGAATTTTCTCAAAAATTGTGGTCGTTCAATAATGTTCTATATGCAGATACTTCTTTCGTCAGTCACAATGAGATGTTCTGCTTTAATGACAATGATAAACTTCATTTACAGAAAATAATTCAATTATATGATTCAAAATTTTGTCTAACGTAATGTCATATTGAGTTAAATGAAAGTCAAATAGCATGTTCAAAAAATTGTGTTTACAACATTAGTAATAAACTTCGAGAGACTATATTTATAGACTGGCTTCCTCCACAAATATTAAAAAAAAAGGACTATAAACTTTTTATCATCACTTATTCGTGACAAAAATTTTGCATTCGATCAATTAATCTCTTGTATTCACGACAGCATGATGTGTCATGTAAGAAAACTTTTCAAATGTATTGGCTGTGTTGATCAAATTGAAGATCAAGGATACCACGAATGTCTTCATAGTACTCCATTTGAAATGTATAACTGTGTGCCTTAGCAAGCACTTCTAAATCTTAAAATTAATAACATAGTAAATAAAGTTTTGTTGCGTGGGGAAGGAGTCTTTTATTGGTATGATCGAGATTTTTCAAGTCATTCAAATTAGAGGACTATGAATGTGCGATAAGAAAATTGTTGTAGGTTATTTGTTCAAATGTACAACAAATAATGGTTAATGTGTGTTTTATGAATAATAGATTTATTAAATGTTATCTATCTTTCAAACTGAACTCCTTATTCCATTTATCGACTCATTTTTCACACGTGCTATTTTAAAATAGTATGTGCTCGTGGGTAACGTATCAATACATTCATATATATTGCATTTAGTAATCGCTCTTTAAAAAAATATAAAAAAACATTAAAAATAAATTTATTCGAATCATATCAAAAGTCTACAGTGTGAGTTTCGTAATGACAGATATTTACACTTTACAGAGTTCATTTCATAAAATGTATGTCCAATGTTAAAATTCTGAAATTATATACCCTTATTCATTAAAATTAAATGTTAAGTTTTGTTCCACTCTCTAAAAAGTATGAAGATTTATAAAGAATTTGGGGTTTGAAACTCTAAGAGTCACTGGAAATTCAACTCTAGTTTCCTAAAAATCTGCAAAAGTTGGGATTCATTCTGTAAGAAGAGTAAAATTTTGTTGTAGATTTCAATCCCATCCTGTCATTTTTCCACACTTTGTTTAAATAGGCACATTCAAATGTGCTCATCCTTCTCTCTCAACGATGGTTAGCGTTTGCCATACATTCATTTAAGTAGAATGTTAAAAATACTATAATTCTTCCCGCATTAAAAAAGAAACATATCAAATCAATTTTTTGTCTGCCTATGTTCGTTAAGAATTGAATGGTTTTATGATGCACCTTACAGCCGCGAAATCACGACATTCCTATTTGTATGTCAACAATCTCTCGCAGTGAGATGTCAAAACTTTGCCAAAAAATTTTTAAAATCTCGTCTTTAAAAACTACCCTGGCATTAAAGACTACCGCTTTGTGCTGGCCATGTGTATCACACATATCGCCTCATTAGGTGTTTCCGCCCCTTAAAAAGTTATATGTGTTAAATTTTACTATGTACAATGACTTGTAGTAAAAGTGCAAAATCATATTTGTTGGTGTTTGAAGTGTTGAAAAGTTATTTTTGCGATTTTTTGATAGTTGGAAACTTACATTTGTTAAATGTTCATATGGCAGACATGTTTATTCCAATGTTTGTATTTTAAAAAATGTTTCATGCCGGGTACTCATATTTAAAAATGTATGGGGTTTTCTACTATCCTTAGTGAATCTTTAAAGGGTGGAGAGGTAATTATTTCCTTACGATCTATTCTGTTTATGCGTTGGGGTTTTAATGCATCTTAATGAGTTTAACCCTACGAGGATCAATTTAATGTATCAATTACGATTATTAAAAATATACTATCGATTACGATTATGAATGGGTTGTCTATATTAATAGAATTAGTGTATGTAATTACGATAACTTATACTCAGATTAACGGTAACCGTGATATAATCTAGGCGGAGGGGTATTCCAAGAATTATTCCCCTTGGGACAGAAGGCGGAGTGCCAAGTCCCATCTTTACACTCTCGAGAGAGAGAGTGTTAAATTCAAATTCAAATTAAAATCCAAGAGTTATTTTTTCTTTAGAGTTGGATGCGTTTAATGGGTGGCCTTGTCACAACCTTGGAGTAACCTTGGCGTAACTTTGGCGTAGAGATATTGCAAGAACTAGTTTTGTCTTTAGATATGGGTACGGACGGGGTGTGGGTAACTTTCAAACAGCAATTTTATCATTCTGGATGAGTATTTCATGTTAGTAGGTTGGAGTTTTAGTGATCTCTCCTATTTGTGTATTAATATGTCTCCTTTAACTAGTAATATTGGAAATTCTATATCTACCGTTATTGATGAGCCTATACCCAATGTTACATCCTTAAACAAGATTGGGTATGTAAGTACTTGTTTGAAGTGATCAAAACTCACATTTGTTGGTTTTTGAAGTGTTGAAAACATATATTTGGTAAATTTTGATAGTTGAAAACACATATTTGTTAAATTTTGATCGAAAATTGCTCACTTGTGAAAACGTATATTATTTTTCATAGGAAAAATAGCAAACATGATGTTCTTTAAATTTCGAAAATTACATTTGTCAGTTTTTGTGAAGTTGAAAACGGGTGTTTGTCAAATTGTTTAATGTCGAAAACACGTATTTGTGAAATATCGTTAGTAGAAAACACGTTTCCGTGAAAATTTAGCTAAAATTTGCAGAATTGTGAAAACGTATGTTATTTCCCATAGGAAAAATAACACATATATGCGATTTAAGCACTCAGGTGCTCCTGAGCACCTGAGTGTCTGTCGCGAACAACAGGCATCTGTTTTCTAAGGTATCCCCAAAATAGATCCTCTGTTTACTGTTCCACGCGTTTGCAATTATGTCCACAAATGAAAAATGATGAAATACAAAATAACATGCATAACAAAATAATGACGCACAAAAATAATCGCCACCTTTGGTATGGATTATCAAGCCACAAGTCTCCCAATAGCACACTACCATTGTGGACCGCCTGTATGTATTCTCTGATTCATTCTAAATCAGATGCTTATTCCAACCTTTTTGAAGAAAGCTTTCTGCAAAAAATGCAACATTTTTACTGAAAGTCTCGTTTGCATATCTGCAGTGAAGCCAATCTCATGTTTCAATATTTTATTTTACTTGAAAAATATTTCTCGCAATAAAATCTACATGTGCGTTTTTTATCTGGGAACTTGCATTTCATGCTTAACTGTTGAAAGGCAGTTTTACAAAATATACGGATATTTGAATATTTCCGAAGAATTTTATTTGAAACAACATGAATTAAAGAAATATTATATTTTTATAAGGTGGATTTCATATGCGGAATTATATCAAGCTAATAAACAATGTTATATTTGCATTAGATTTACATTTTAACAGTTATGTACCAGGATGTTAAATTTGTAAACTTCGAATATTTAAACTATTAAATATTTTAATACGTTTAATATATGATTAAATATTCATGTAACTTACATCAAATCCTAAACTCAATTTATCAATTTCTTAATGCTCATTTATACCGTCAAATTAACTTGATATCATCCGAAAACATTCCTTCAAAGAAATATTGAATTACCTTTATCATACTGTTTGTTTCGCATAAAAATCATTTGATGCAAAATGTGCAACAATGTTTTTCAATTATTCTATTCAAAACTCCGTTAAGTAAGTTAATTCCTTTTACATATATGGTTTTTATTCTTCTTCGAACAAATTAATTGTTATAGCGCAGAAAATTTGCGTTCTAATTAAGGTAATAAAGAGATGAAAGGTGGTGTCGCATCAAATTATATACACAACTATCTAACATAGGAATTTTCTCCCATAGTTTCACATCTAATTAAACTATCCAAATTAATTTATTTTCATGCGACTGTCATGTTACATTCCATGGTTTGTGAAAGAAAGCATTGCCATTCTTGATTACTGAATAAGCTTGAATTTAATTAAAATGTCCTTTGCATATTTACGTTCTCATACAATAGTATAATTGAATACGGAAAGGTTTGTAAATTTTCAATTTCGATATTCTGATACGTACGTATATTTTGTTAGGTACGATTCAAGACCTTCTGAACGCTATTGAGACACTTTTAGAGAGATATCAGTATCTGCGTGTGTAGGGGGAGCGGTGTATACAGCGGGATTGAAATGTCACGCAAATTACATTTTATAATCATACTGAGAAACTGATAATGTAGGATTATTTTTTTTTCAGTTAATATGCACCATAAAACATGACTGAAATATCGTCTGATATTTAAAATACGTCCCTGAAATACATGAGAATGTATAGGGAAAGTATTGGAATCATGCCGAAAATCGCAACTCGAGTTTTCGATGGATCTACACATTTCGAGACCCCTAGAATACGAAAAAACTATTTTTAGCGTGACGTCTGTGTGTGTGTTAAGGCTCCTCTATATACGAGCTGACTCATCAAGCATATTGAAGCCCACCCTAGCTGGAAGCGCAATCCATTAGCATTAGCTCTGTTCGTATTTTCACTTTAAGAAGTATTATTGAAATAATTATGAGTGGTTGTTCTGCACCGAACTGCTCTAATCATTCTAGAAAGGGTTTTAGGTTATTTCGCTTTCCTAGAAACGAAGAAAGAAGAAAACAATGGCTAATAAATTGTCGATGCGATAATTGGATGCATAATTGGTCATTGGATAATTGGTAATGGAGCATATTTGTGCGAAATTAAGTTCTACAATATTCTAATTGAAACTTCTTTTTTTATATAAAGTATTTATTTTAAACACTTATTTTACAATTTCTGTTACTGTAGTATGGATTATTAATGATTTTTAGTTGTTATAGTCTTATCTTAGTACACTTGGTTTGTAATCTAAACATCATCTTGAATGCATTATACGCTCTTCCAAACCTAGAAGAAAATAGCTTCAAATTATATATATATATATATTAAAGATTTATTCCTCTTGCACTAATATACTATTTCAAGTTTTATACACTTTGTTGTATTTTTAGATCATGATGAATCACAGAATTGGTGAATCCTACTAACAACAAACTGTGGCCAAGTGGAAAACTTGCCATGTTATAGTAATTATGCAAACATAAGCTAAAATGGTAAATAAATCAAAATACGTTTATCATGAAAGTTACTTGATCAACTATTGTTTGAAAATCCTTGATGGAAAAAAAGCCGAGCTCAGTAGGTTATTATTAGTATTTTCCTCTTTAAATACAAAGTAGTTAACAAACTTTCAAATATGTGAGGCAAACATTTAAAATCTTAGTAATATTAATAAATTTTATAAATCTATATTGCAAACGATATATTTATGCCTAATACAAAAGAATTTAAGTACCTTGTTGAGAACATCCTATAAAGAGAAAGACAGAACGCCAATGTTTACATCAAATGATTGGCGCCATCGACTTTGTGATAATATAATCGATGCCGTTTAACAGTAATTTCGTGTCATTCGAACATAATTTTTTAGCAGTTTTTCGAAAAGATAATAGTTGATCATTAAGTATATTTTATGATAAACGTATTTCAATATATTTACCATTTTAGCTTATGTTTGCATAATTACGAGTACTATAACATGGCAAGTTTTCCATTTGGACCAAATTTCTCAATATTCGGTAGATAATTCGCTTGTGGGTCTCCCTGGTGCTGATAAGATTTTGGTATGATTCGGATTTTTTGCAAAATAGCCAGCAAAAATCGTCAAAATCTAAAATAAAAAACTACGTCTAATCAAATATATCCATTAAATGCTTATCTTATACGTAATGTTTAAAGAAGAAAAGAATAAGACCAACCCCATTATACTAGGAAAAACCGTTCTCGAGATATTTTAATTTATTCGTATTTTCTCTACGCCACATTTGAAAATAAGTCCAGTTACCAAATCAGAACGAAAATTGAATTAAAATAGAATTAAATTTAATTAAAATATATAGAGCGTAGATATAAGTCTGCAGAGAAAGTCATGTGCTGCCCACGTCAGATTTTCATCAATCGAAGAACACAGCGTTTTAACAAGTTAAAAGGAATTTTACTTTACAGTAATACTTCTCGAGCAATTCTTATGGGAATGAGATTGAGGAGTTTTAGCAACACAGACTCTTTCAGGTAGTTCATAGCTAAAATAGCAACTCTGCCTATTCTCGCTTTGTCAACAACAGATCCAGCTTATCCAAAACGCCTTACTGATCTCGTAATTGCTGATTTTATTAGTGGGGTTAAACCATGGGTGTTTCTCATTAAACCCTTCAACGGATCTGAGAATGAGAAAAAAAATATTACTTTAAAATTAAAATTATTTCGCTTTGAGAAAACGCCATGTTCTCCGACGTATATAAAGCTTGTGAACCACATATCTGTAATTAAATTTCTATTTCAGTTCTGATTAGTAGCCTCATGACGTTTGACAATCTTTGAAGGACCGTACTGAGGATGTTATAGACAAAAAATCTGATATGGGCAGCACATGACTTTCCTTATATAATGAAATGAATTTACTAATTTTACAGATAAAAAAAAATGTCATTCTTATTGTAGATATTTATATTCTTTCCAAGATATTGAATTTTCTTCAATGAGTCGTCATTTTCATTGATTTAGCGTCATTTTTATCAATTTGGCGAAATTTTTGTTAATTTGGCCACAATGAAAATATGTCGCCAAGTTGGCGACATTCCGCCAAATTCGTCACCAAAATATCTCGCCAAGCGTTATGGACGGAGAAATAAGTTATTCTTACAGCAGATAAATGACTATTGGCTTTCAAATACAAAAGTATTACTCAAAGTATCTTTTTTCGTGAATGGAACGAGCTAGATCCACGAAAATGATGTCTGCCAATTTATCGCATGGTATTACATATGAAATGTGAACATGTTTCTCAATAGGAAATATTTTTTTTTATTATATATAACTTTTTGATATTTTTTTTTTTTGAAAAATGTACAATATCTCGAGAACGGTTCATGTTAGCGTGCAAAAATTTATGTTAATTAGTTTCTAATGAAAATTTACATAAGAAATGTCTATTTGCGCAACTTTATTAGCGGTTTTGATTTTTTTACGAGTTTTTCAAAATTTCACTTGAAAATTTAGGGGGGTTCTGAACATTCGATTGCGAATAAAAACAATAGATTTCCAGCGTTTACGGATTGTGATTTTCGTACCAAATTTCGTTCGAATCGTTCCATTCGTTCGTCAGTTATCGTCTCCACAGACTCACTGACACACATACACACACACAGACATCACTTCAAAAATATACGATTCGTGATCAGGGTTATGTTTTTATTTTTTGATGATTTTTATCAAAATTTCCCTCGGAAATTTAGGAGGTTCTGAACATTCTATTGTGTTTAAAAACAATAGGCTTCCAGTATTCACAGACTGTAATTTTTGCACCAAATTTCATTCGAATCGTTTCATTCGTTCTTGAGATATCGTCTCCACAGACTCACTAACACACACATGTGCTTTCACACACACACACACACAAACAGACATCACCTCAAAAATGTTTGATTGTTGACCAGGGATACTTGAAATGTGCTCTCCTCTCGAAAACTCGAACTTGAATTTTCGATCCCGTCTCAATACTTTCCTTATACATTACACTATGTATATAAGGAAAGTAAAAGTTAAAAAATCGGTATCGTGGTCCAAATGATTACAATAATAGCGTATTATTCTTTACTTAATATGATTGAAACAGTTTACGATTAATACCATCATGGAAAATGTAACTTTACCTCTACCTCCCCCACCCCACCAGAGGGGGCGAATGACGTCACGAACACCAAAAATCTGATGTGGGCAACACATGACTTTCCTTATATAATGCAATGAATTTACTACTTTTACAGTTAAAAAAATGTTATTCTT
The DNA here is from genome assembly GCA_951213105.1 of Amaurobius ferox. Lineage (NCBI taxonomy): Eukaryota > Metazoa > Arthropoda > Arachnida > Araneae > Amaurobiidae > Amaurobius > Amaurobius ferox. The sequence goes on from OX578146.1 coordinate 57,833,182, forward strand.
ATAGTAGATACTTGTATTCTTTCCAAGATATTGAATTTTCTTCAATAAGTCGTCATTTTCAATAATTTAGCGTCATTTTTTATCAATTTGGCGAGATTTTTGTTAATTTGGCAACAATTATAAATGTTGCCAAGTTGGCGACATTTCGCCAAATTCGTCGTCAAAATCTCGCCAAGCGTTATGGACGGAGAAATAAGTTATTCTTACAGCAGATAAATGACTATTGGCGTTCAAATACAAAAGTAATACTCAAATTATCTTTTTTCATGAATGGAACAAACTAGATCCACGAGAATGATGTCACCCAATTTATCGCATGGTATTACATATGAAAAGTGACATGTTTCTCAATAGGAAATATTTTTTTTTATTTTATATAAGTTTTTGATAATTTTTTTGAAAAATGTGCAATATCTCGAGAACTGTTCATGTTAGAGTTCTAAAATTTATGTCAACCGTTTTCTAATGAAAAATTACATAAGAAATGCCTATTTGCGTAACTTTATTAGCGGTTTTGATTTTTTGACGATTTCTTCAAAATTTCACTCGAAAATTTAGGGGGGTTCTGAACATTCGATTGCCTTTAAAAACAATAGGCTTCCAGTGTTTACGGATTGTGATTTTTGTACCTAATTTCGTTCGAATCGGTCCATTCGTTCGCCAGTTATCGTCTCCACAGACTCACTGACACACACACACATACACACACAGACATCACTTCAAAAATGTTCGATTCGTGATCAGGGATGCTTGAAACATGCTCTCCCGTCGAAAACTCGAATTCGAATTTTCGACTCCGTCACAATACTTTCCTTATACATTATGTATATAAGGAAAGTAAAAATGAATCACGGGGTTTTTCGCAACGATGATTAAAATTAGCATTGTTGTGAAAAGTCTCATTGTTTCAGTTCTCGGGATCATTTGAGCCATAAATAACCCATTTTATGCATGATTATGTGAAATTTTGTCTTATGCTGCCATGTTAAAAAAGTTTTTGATCGAATTGAAAAAAAATATGTTATCTTGTTTAAGATTTTTCGATAACTAAACCGGATATAAAGGTTCGCGAATCTTTGTTTTTCTTCACTTCTGTCATAACCCGTTGAATAGGACATCTGAGAACTTATCGCAGTAGAAAATGGCTTGCAAAAAATTACCAAAAGCAAAAATAAATATTTTTGGAACGGTTGATCCTAGACACATGAATGTGGTCTTTATTCTCTCAAAAAATTAAGTAAAAATTTTACAATCAATACAATTAAGTGTATTACTTTCCTTATATACATGATTTATAAGAAACGTGTTGTGAGGGGTCGAAAATTCGAATTCGAGTTTTCGACAGGAGAGCACGTTTCAAGCATGCCTGATCACGAATCAAACATTTTTGAAGTGATGTCTATATGTGTGTGTGTGTATGTGTGTGTATGTGTGTGTCAGTGAGTCTGTGGAAACGATAACTGATGAACGAATGGAGTGATTCGAACGAAATTTGGTACAAAAATCACAATCCGTAAACACTGGAAGCTTATTATTTTTATACGCAATCGAATGTTCAGAAGTTCAGAACCCTAATAAATTTTCGAGTGGAATTTTGTAAAAATTGTCAAAAAATCAAAACTGGCAATAAAGTTAGGCAAATAGACATTTCTTATGTAATGTTTCATTAGAAAACGATTGACATAAATTTTAGAACGCTAACATGAACCGTTCTCGAGATATAGCACATTTTAAAAAAAATTATCAAAAAGTCATATAAAATAAAAAAATTATTCCTATTGAGAAACATGTTCACTTTTCATATGTAATATCATGCGATAAATTTAGTGACATCATTCTCGTGGATATAGCTCGTTCCATTCATGAAAAAATATACTTTGAGAAATACTTTTGTATTTGAACGTTAATAGTCATTTATCGGTTGTAAGAATAACTTATTTCTTAATCCATAACGCTTGGCGAGATTTTGGCGACGAGTTTGGTGGAATGTCGCGAACTTGGCGACTTTTTAAAATGTTGTTAAATTAGCGAAAAACTCGCCAAATGAATAAAAATGACGCTAAATCAGTGACGACTCATTGATGATGACGACATGGAAAATGACGACTCATTGACGAAAATTCAATATCTTGGAAAGAATATAAATAACTACTATAAAAATAATCTATTTTTTTTACTGTAAAAGTAGCAAATTCATTGTAAAATATAAGGAAAGTCATGTGCTGCCCACACCAGATTTTTTAGGTTTGTATTGCAATTTCTACTGGACATTTCGAAAAAAAAGCATGGTGTTATCTTTCGAATTGTACCGAAATCTAATCAGCAACAGATTCATCCAAAATTGACTTAGGATGAATCTGTTGCTGATTGGCCTACCAAATTTTGTTGAATTGGCCTACCAAATTTTGTTGAATTTTGTGGAATAGTTTTCAGTTGCAGTGGATGCATACATTGCACAAAAGACAGACACGCAGATAGGGCCATACACAGATGCGCTACGCCATATCGTAGTTTTATGTTCTAAAGCAGAACTTGCTTCTCAACTTTTGGGAGACCGCTGCCCGGAAAATTATTTTTTATAAGACCAGAGCCCAGTCCAAACGAACTTACTCATAAATACCTTTTTAATTCAAAAATTTTTAATATCGTTCAGTATAAAATGGATTAATGTATTATTAAATAGATTTTACTCATGTCTTTTTGAAAAAAAATCTGATGTAAACAACACATGACTTTCCTTATATTATGTGATGAATTTACTACTTTCACAGTTAAAAAAAATGTTATTCTTAGATACTTATATTCTTTCCAAGATATTGAATTTTCTTCAATTAGTCGTCATTTTCATTGATTTAGCTTCAATTTTATCAATTTGGCGAGATTTTTGTTAATTTGGCAATATTTTAAAATTATTAATAAATATAAAGCAAAATATTAAAAAAGTCGTCAAGTTGACGACTTTCTGCCAAATTCGTTGCTAAAATCTCGCCAAGCGTTATGGATGGAGAAATAAATTACTCTTACAGCAGATAAATGACTATTGGCGCTAAAATACAAAATTATTACTCAAAGTATCTTTCTTCATAAATGGAACGAGCTAGTTCCACGAGAATGATGTCACCAAATTTATAGCGTGGTATTACATATGAAAAGTGAAAATGTTTCTCAATAGGAAATATATTTTTTTTTATTTTATATAACTTTTTGATAATTTTTTTTAAAAATGTGCAATATCTGGAGAATGGTTCACGTTAGCGTTCTAAAATTTATGTCAATCGTTTTCTAATGAAAAATTACATTAGAAATGTCTATTTGCGTAACTTTATTAACGGTTTTATTTTTTTGACGATTTTTTCAAAATTTCACTTGAAAATTTAGGGGAATTCTGAACATTCGATTACCTATAAAAACAATATAATTCCAGTGTTTACGGATTGTGATTTTTGCGCCAAATTTCGTTCGAATCGGTCCATTCGTTCGACAGTTATCGTCTCCACAGGCTCACTGACACACACACACAGACATACACACACATACTTTCACACACACACACATACTTTCACACACACACACATACTTTCACACACACACACACACACACATACTTTCACACACACACACACACACACACACACACACACACACACACACACACACACAGACAGACATCATTTCAAAAATGTTTGATTCGTGATCAGGGATGCTTGAAACGTGCTCTCCCGTCGAAAACTCGAATTCGAATTTTCGACCCCGTCACAATACTTTCCTTATACATTATGTATATAAGGAAAGTAAAAAACGGTATTGAGAGATAGAAATATTTATCCAATGTAAATCACCATATAGCTCACAAGGAAACCTCAACTTTTTTTCCGGCTAGTTTTAGCTGGAATTGGGTGGAAACGGTAGTTACTAGCGAGGAACTAATGTCACTGAAACATATCTTAAATTGAGCATGGAGATCCGCAAAAAAAAAACCCCCAAAATTTACATGGATTAGCATATTTGGTAGCTCCTATTTGAAGTTTAATATATATATTTACATAGTGTGTGTGACTAAGCATAAATAAACGTAAATGTGGTATGTTTATGTAAAAATGAAGCAATATTACATACATGATTGTACATTATTTTTGAAATGGAAACCGAATATTTTATTATGAATGCTATTAATTACGAATTAATTCGTTTTGTACCAGCCATAAACGTACATTCAAATGTGTTCAGAGTAGTAAAAAGAGAAGAAATTTTTCCCATACTATTCCATGTAAACTTTGGGATTATTTTTTCTACGGATCTCCACGCTCAATTCAAGAGATATTTCAGGGACATAAGTTTCTCTCTAGTACCTACCGTTTCCACCCCATTCCAGCTGAAACTAGACGGAGCAAAAGTTGATGTTCCCTTGTCAGTTGACCTGTGTCTAATTCATATTAAAATTTAAATGCGGCCTGGTCACTGTCATTTGTTACACCAGATGCTATTTAGACATTCTTGTTATGAGCTTTTCGACACATTCAGTATAATTATTCTAATTAGAATATTTCCACTACAAGTAATTTATTCATAAAAATACTATACCGGTAGAATAGATGGCAGGACCCGGTACTGGACCGCGGCTCGCCGTTGCGAAACACTGTTACAGACTCGAAACTTGTACATCCGTCAAATACTAGAGTTTCGATTTTCCACACAATTCCAATTTTTTACCTATACATGTATTGCAGGGAAAGTAATTAAAATGTCCATTTACCGGCGGTAGAAATATTTTAATAATACCTATAACCTTACTTTTATTACAATAAACGAACTCTTTAAAGATTATCATTCCAATACCGGGAGAATGTACCCCCAAACAAATATTCAAATAATGCTTAGTAATTATCATTTTTATACAATAATTGAACTCTTTAAAGAACATAAAACAATTCGCCTTGAGTATTTTTAGGAAAATATACATGATTTCAAAATTTGACAACTCTTAATAACAACATCAAAATTCTAAATCCATTTTCCTCTTTAAATTAAGCTTCGAAACGGATGCTGAATTCTTCCAGGGGGTTAATAGTAACGATCTTAGTGTGTTGCCAACGAAAAAAAGTATAATTTCAAATGATGTAATTCAAGTAAATGACTGAAGTTAAAAACGCGAATAATGTCCTCGGGGTCTCATTGTAAATTCTTTTCGCCCCAGACGTCTTCAGCGATATTTTTGTTTGTCATTCAGCTGCATACCAATGACATAAGAGGATTTCGTTGGAAGAGGGGGGATCGTGGTGTTTATCATAATGGCTTTATTTTAATTCTTAAAAGATGAGTTTCAGAGAAATTATTTAAGTCTATATTTATCGGAATTCTACGGACTTATAATCTTTGCTTTATAACTTGTCTGAATTTTATTTTCAATTGCTATTACTTTCTCTACAGTCCATAACAATAGATAGCAAAAGTATTGAAATCGTGTCAAAAATCGCAAGTGAAGCTATCGACTATCTACACGTTAAGAGCAATCTGGGATCCGAAACAAATATTTGAAGCATGGCTTTTGTAAGTCTATCTGTATGTGTCTGCCTGTCTGTCCATCTACTCAGTATATGTATCTACTCCAGATCAAAAACTAAATAGCCAAATTTCACAACATTTGATATAGCCAAATTTGATAGCAACATTTCACAACATTTGATCACATACAATCTTTTTGGGGCACATTGAGACTGTCCCAAAAAGATTGAAACGCGCTTTAATTCTTTACTTGTTATAGATAAGTGTGCAATGTAAATTGCGAAAATGTTGAAAGTAAGGAACAAAATAAGACTACGTTAATGAAATTGTCCACCCATTCATTTTCAAAGATTACATTTTTTCATTTTTATACGGCCTCCTTAGGCAAATTAGGTCAATCAGAAAATTTTTATATTTAATACAAGATCATTAAAAAAAACGCATATCTGTGTCTCTAAAATTGAGCGATTTCTATTTAATTAAAAATTGAACATTGTTAATGTGGACCATATATCAAATTAGAAATGTAAATTTGTGACATATCACAAAAAAGGTAAAACTGGATGATAATACATAGGTTACACTACCGCGTAGTGAGTACCACTGCTTTATATGATCGCTGTCTGTGTGAAGCTTTATTTAGATTCATTTGTAATAAAACATGTTGACACATATTAACATATTTTTGATCGAAACAATTTTTATCGCCAATGTGTTTATGATCCCTATTTTAACTGATGAAACAGCCTTTCACATGGTACGGAAAAGTGGCATAAGTGAGATTTTTCCTTTATCATAATTCAGTTGATTTTAAAGATACAGATATGCGGGTTTTTTAATGATCTTGTTTCATTAAAAATAAAAATTTTCTTATTGACCAAATTTGTCTAAGGCGGTCGTTTTATAAATTTAAAAAGTGTAACTTTTTGAAAATAAATGGGAGGGCTATTTCAATAACGTAGTCTTATTTCCTACCTTACTTTCAACATTTTTGCAATTTACATTGCCCACTTATCTCCAACAGGTAAAGAATTATAATTTTGGGACACCCTGTATAATTCACTTATGGGCGATCCTGGTGCTGATTAGATTTCGGTACAATTCGGAAAATCAAAACCTGCCTTTTTTGTAAAATTGTCTGTAGAAATGATCAAATTTGATTATACAAGATTATGTATGCTCAAATATATCAATTAAATGCTTGTATCGTGCGTAACCTTTGAATAAAACCAATCCCATTCAAGTACTATCCGTTCAAGATATTTTAGATTTTTCGCAATTTTGTAACGTCGCCTTTGCAAATACGTCTAGTGCAAGTTCAGTGGGATTTTTAATAATTATTCGCAATATTTTGTGCAATGAAAATCAATTTGATGAATTTTGAGAGAAATAAATAGAGAATTAATTTGAATCTGTAGTGAAAGCCATGTGCTGCCTATATCAGATTTGATTATTGTTTGCTCTGCAGATATAGTATAATGCATAGAGAACTAGATTAACGCAAGTTCGGACATTTTAATTTTATTCTTCCTATTTAATTTGAGAGCAATGAAATATTTTAAAAATTCCTAAACTTTGAAGGTTTCAGTACACCTTTTTTATTTACATGCAGACTTGATATAGACACTAAAAATAATAAAATCAAACTCAATGCAATATACAGAAATTTGTATAATAATTATCTAACTTGATTTTGTCTTTTCAAACCTTCCATAATCCTCCCCCCCTCTCCCATCCCCTACGATGATCTAAACTGAACGTTTATATGTTTTTTGATTATTTGGGAGCGTGTCGCAACTGCAATTGCTATGAACAATTACGATTAAAATTTAATTATTAATAAAGTTAACAGTTATATGTATTATTAACTATTGTAAACAATTAAACAATGTAATTACGAAAACTAATTTTTCATGACTACAACATGAGACGTTTCATAATTATCTGGTTAAACAGCTCAGATTCGGTTCCATATTACTATAAAGTATCAACAAATTAAAAACAATCTTATCGCACAAGAAATGAAATTTGAAAACGCTAGCTGTCCCAACCTGCAATCAAAACATCGATCTTTTTAGGATCAGCCGACTCTCTACCGTTGAGTTGCTAGAATGGAATTGCTAGCTCTTATCGTCAAAGTCAACTCTGCATTTTCCTCCCTCTAGTTTCAGATTGACGTACAACTGACAATCTGACTAACTGAATCTTACTATTTTTTCCTCTAATTAGCCTCCTGATGCAATTTTTTTCCGAGTTGGCTGCCTGTCTGGTCCGCTTTTGAACCTCCTGATTTTGTAATGGGCGCTCAATATCGCTGACTCCACTGAATCCATGTTAGTCGTGGTCACTTTCAAATATCTGACATCTTTATACTAACCTACAAGGTTGATTTGTTCGGGCGTCGTTGTAAAGAACCCTGCTGCTCCAACCAAGAATCGAACCACGATTTTTCTTACTAGTCAGCCGATGCCCTATGAAACACTGGAACGGAAATGCAAGCTCATATCGATTTGAGTTTGCACGATCAACAGCTGCTGCTAGGCCGTCAGAAGTACATACAGCAGGCGTAAATTCTGGTGGAGTTCACTGTAAGAAAGATGAAGCCATATATCAACATTAGGAAGCTGTGCAGTTTAATTAGATGCAGAAAGGTCAGAACATTCCTGTTATCGTAGCGTCGTTATTCCCTTTACCTGTTGGCCTCTGAAAATATAAATATATAACTATTCAAAATAAAAGAGGCATAGAACTTCAACATTTACATAACTCTGTATTATTTTGGGTTAAATTCTTATATTTATTTACAAGATGGCTTGGATTACTTACAACATCAAATATACAATTGCTACTAAAAATTAACATTCTTAAGTTTTTTCTAATCGTGTTCACAGACATTAACATTCTGAAAAGAATTTGTTTTTTCAGTCCAGAGGGAAGGACGACAATTAGAATAGCGACAATTAGAATATAGGGAGAGATAACTAAAAAAATATTCACCATATTTTATCCTACACTGAAATCTTTAATCAAGTGCACGCCACTGTGTGAAAGCGTTTATCGCATCATTGGCATATAAGATTTAATTTTCATTCGCACATAAGCATATATTTTACGTACACATAAAGCAATCATTGTCCAAGTGGTGAACATTTTCGTAAAGAGTTATGGCAGTTACCTAGGTGGGACAGACTAGTGGTTAGCGCGCGGACAGTCCGATCCGAGTTCGATTCCCGGTTCTAACGCAGACTATGGATGCGTTAAATCTGTGGGTTTCAAGAAGTTGGTGATAAGAAAAAGAGGGTACCGTTCCTGTGGATATCGCCCTCACTGTGTTCAGGTCTAAATTATGTAGCACTGTCTTAGCGGTTCAAACAAATACCTCACACTTTCGGTAGGTCGATCGGTCCGGGTCGAAAGAAAAAAAGAATAATAAATAAAATCGGTGGTTCTTTCAAACTCTATATAACAATATTTCACTGTATTTGAAGTGTTGAGCGTCTTTCAGAATAATGTATTAAACTTATGCATTTGTATTAAATTCAATATATAATAGTAAATTGTATAAAATTCCAAATTTCTACCTTGTTCTGTGTCCTAATATTTTTATAATTTCGTCTATGATTATAGACGAAATTGAAATTCCATTTTACCCACAAGTAATCTATATAAATAAAATTGAAAATATGTCTGTTTGTCTCATCAACACGGTAGAACGGTAGAACCAGATTTGATGAAATCTTGTGGGTAGCCTTGAAATTGCCCCACTTAAAATTTAGTCCATATTTCGAGTTTCTAAAGAAAATGGTTATTGAGATATTAATGGAAGGCGAAACTTTATCCTAGGAACTCTACTCTCTAACTCCCTGGTTCCTCCAAATGTAGAAGGTTGGAAATCGCTGGTTTAAAACGTGAAAGTGAATTAAAACTCTATCTCTGAGTTTGATAGGAGTTTATTGCGCTAATATGTTAATTTTGAAAATGGCAGGTTTGAAACTTGAATTTAAATGGAAACTCTATTACCATGGTTTATTTTTCATAGGCTCTTACTCAACAATAAAAGGTATTAAGAAATCAAAATGGTTATTTAATTATCAGCATTTTATGAAGAGGATTATTTCTTATATCATGTTACTCAGCAACGCAATTAAATCAAATGTGTTTGTTAATTTTTATTAATATTTTTTCGATTTGAATAATAAATAAATGGATATAAAAATATATCTTATAAATGAAAGGTTTGAATTTTGTTTTAATTATAGTAATTACAGACTGCGTACATCAGTTATATTTATTTTGGCAAAGAGTTTTCAAACATATATATGATGTTTAGGCAATAAATTCATATATTGTGTTTAGCCAATAAACTCATTTATTGTGCTTAGTCAATAAACTCATATATTGTATTTAGCCAATAAACTCATTTAACGATTGTTGAAACAGATAAGAGTAGAACGGAGATATCTTCTAATACAACTTTGGACTTTTCATTTAGTATAAATAAACGATAACACGATGTTTTATTCTTCAGTTCTGCAAATTCAGATGTACGAATTCAGCCGGATATCGCTAACTTGGCAACTTTTCAGAAATGTTGCCAAATTGATGAAAATGTCGCCAAATTAACAATATGATTGTAAATTTATCGAAATGACACCGAATCGATGAAAATTCAATATTTTGCATGATTAAGAACAATTTTCTAGATAATCTCTGTGGTTTTGTGAAAATTAAAATATATTTTTTACTAAATTTTACTGTAAACTGGACCAGGATGCTTTATTCTTCAGGTATGCCTGTAAAGATAAATTTGTATATCGAGCCCAGAGATTCTTATATATATTTTTAGAAGAATTACATTAAATACCAGACGCCTTCGGCGACCAACCTGTTAGCTACCCTTGAAAATTCTGAGCGTGGCAAACTCGCTGGCGCCATAACCCCGTAGAGTTAACAAAGTGGAGTTACAAAAGACAAACACTTATTCGGTTTTTAATTGTCCCTAGGCCAAAAACCGTATAAAAAACAATCACTGATGACATTTGCAAATATAATTTAATACCCATGCGAATATCCCCATCAGGATATTCGCATGGGTATCAACAAACACTTATTCCGTTTTTAATTGTACCTAGGCCCAAACCCGTCGCCATAGAACGCCTTGCGTCTGCGCGCGCATGTGGGTGAAAAATCGGAACTTTGCCGAGAAATTTAAAATTATTACTTCTTTAAAATCCAGATCCTGCGGCTATTTTAAATTATTTCTTGACCATATTGGGCTTGTAAGAATGCCTGATTATTGAACTTTCAAAAAATGTAAATTATTAGTCGAAATTATCGGCTCTTTTCCGAGGATTTAAAAACGAAAGTTCGTTTTTTTGAGCCGAAAGAGACTTTTGTTTTAAAATCTTTAAAAACTATTAGAATTTGTCCTTGAGATTTGAAATTGATATATTTTTACTCGCAATTGTCAGCTCTTTCTGGTCGTCTGATTTGTTTTTTTTCTGCGACATCTGGATGGTGGAGAAAAATGGGCAAAAAGGACAAAAAACGTTCGAAATCGCATAAAACACTAAATAACAAAAAAAAAATAATTCAAATTTTAAAAATCGGTTTTCACGTATCACCTCCCCCCCCGGGTCTCCGCTTGCCAAATTTCGTAGCTCTGAGACGCGCGGTCACTGAGCCTATAGTGTATAAGACACACAGACACACAGACACACATACATTGCCTTTTATTATATAGATTTTAATAGAATATTTTGAATAACAAAGTCATTTAGAATACTGTAGGAATTTACACATAATTGTGAATGTTAAGTTTCTTTATATTATTTTTTACGAAAGAAGAACGGGTATAATGCTAGTCTATATAAATAAAATTGAAAATCTGTCTGTCTGTCTGCCTGTATGTATATTTGTCTCATCAACACGGGAGAACACGGCAGAACTAAATTTAATGAAATTTTCTGGGTAGCTTTGAAATAGTCTCACTTAAAATTTAGTCCATGTTTCGAGTTTCTAAGGCCAGGGGTTGTCGAGATATTAGTGGAAAACGAACCTTTTTACTTTCCCTGCAATACATGGTAATGTATAGGGAAAGTATTGGAATCATGCCGAAAATCACAACTCGAGTTTTCGACGGATCTACACGTTTCGAGACCTCTAGAATACGAAAAAACCATTTTTAGCGTGACGTCTGTGCGTGTGTCTGTCTGTCTGTCTGTGTGTCTGTCTGTCTGTCTGTCTGTGTGTCTGTCTGTCTGTGCAGATTTTGTATCCACTGTAACTAAAAAACTAATGGACCGAATTTCACAAAATTTGGTAGGTAAGTCACTTGTGGGCGGGGCTGGTGCTGATTAGTTTTGGGTACGATTCGGAATAAAAGAACCTGCCTTTTTTTGCGAAATGGCCCGCAAAAGTTTGTATCCACTCTAGCTGAAAAACTAATGGACCGAATTTCACAAAACTCGGTAGATGACTCACGTATAGGTCACTCTGGTGCTGATTAGATTTTGGTACGATTCGGAAAAAAATAACCTGCCTTTTTTTGCAAAACGGCCCGCAAAAATCTTCAAAATCTAAACTAAAGAACTACGTATACTCAGACATATCCATTAAATGCCCGTTTAATACGTAATGTTTAACGACGAAAAGAATAAGACCAACCCCATTACACTAGGAATAGCCGTTCTCGAGATATTTTAGTTTTTCGTACTTTCCCTACGCCACTTTTCAACCGCAAAAGCTTGTATCCACTCTAGCTAAAAAACTAATGGACCGAATTTCACAAAATTCGGTAGATGAGTCACGTATAGGTCACTCTGGTGCTGATTACATTTTGGTACGATTCGGAAAAAAATAACCTGCCTTTTTTTGCAAAACGGCCCGCAAAAATCTTCAAAATCTAAACTAAAGAACTTGGTATACTTAGATATATCCATTAAATGCCCGTTTAATACGTAATGTTTAACGACGAAAAGAATAAGACCAACCCCATTACACTAGGACTAGCCGTTCTCGAGATATTTTAGTTTTTCGTACTTTCCCTACGCCACCTTTGAAAATAAACCCGGTTACCGAATGAAAACGAAATTTGAATTAAAAGTGAATTACATTTAATTGAAATAAATAGAACGTGGATATAAGTTTGCAGGGAAAGTCATGTGCTGCCCACATCAGATTTTTTCTTGATGTTCTACTCTCTAGCTCCTTGGTTCCTCCATACAAAAAAGTTTGGAAATCGCAGGTTTGAAACGTGAAAGGGAATTAAAACTGTATCTCTGAGTTTCGCTGAAGGTTATTGCGGTTATCAAGACTCTTTCTTACATCATGTTGCTCAGCAACGCAATTAAATTAAATATGTTTGTTAATTTCTATTATTATTTTTTCGATTTGAATGATAAATAAATGGATATAAAAATATATCTTACAAATGAATGGCTTGATTTTTCTTTTGCTTACATTAATTGCGGACTGCGTACAACACTTACATGTATTTTCGCAAAAAGTTTTCAAACTTATATATTGTGTTTAGCCAATAAACTCATATATTGTGTTTTGCCAATAAACTCATATATTGTGTTTAGTCAATAAACTCATGTAGACCATTGTTGAAACTGAATAAAGAACGGCTATATCTTCTAATACAGCTTTAGTATTTTCATTTAGTTTAAACAAACGGTATCAGGAGTTCTACAAATTCAGATCTACGAATTTGGCGGGATATCGCTAACTTGGAAAATTCTCTTAAACGTTGCCAAATTGACGGAAAGTCGCAAAATTGATAAAATGACGCTAAATCAATGAAATTATTTTTTTTTTGTTAGAAGGGAGTACTAAAATGATGTTTCGGTAGCATTTGTGTGTCAATCCAACCGTGCTACTTAGTAACACATGTAACGAATTTTAAAATGATAAAAAAATTAATAAAAATATTTCTAAATCCATAAAAATATCTTGAAATTGATGAAATTGCGCTAAATAAATGAAATTAATTGTGTTTCGTTTGGGGATAGTATTGTGATGATGTTTTGTCAATTTGTCGCCAAGTGGGACTATCAGTTCTACAGTCTCACTTAGCGATAAATTTGGAGATTTTTAAAATGTCCGCTAAATTGACGAAAATGTCGAAATGATGAAAATTTCTAAATTTGTTTACGAACTGGGCCAGGAAGCTTTATTCTTCAGATCTGCCTGTGAATTCGCTTTTGCATATCGATTCCTGAAATTTTTATACATGATATACTGAGTATATTATATAACAATGACAATTTCATTTGATAAACGTTCAATGTTCAAACGTTGTTATTCAATACAATGATCGTTTGTCATTGTATTGAATAACAATGTCATTTAAAATACTATAGGAATTTACACATAATTGTGAATGTTAAGTTTCTTTATATTATATTTTCCGTACGAAGAAGGCGTATCCTGCTAGTATTTTAATAAAACTTGCTATCTTAGTTATAACTACAATAATTTGATCTCTTCAAAACGAATACAACAATTAATCTGACTTCAGTATTTTTAAGGAAATAAACATGATTTCAAAATCTGACAAATCTTAATGACATCATCCGAATTCCAAATACATTTTCCTCTTTAAATTAAGCTTCGGAATAGAAGCTGAGCGTTTTCTGGGGTAATGGTAACGATCTTGATATGCTGCCAACGAAAAAAATATACTTTTAAATGATACAATTCATGTAAATGACTGAAGATGGAAACGCGAATAATATCCTCGGGGTCTCATGGTAAATTCTTTCTGCTCCAGACGTCTTCAGCGGTATTTTTGTTTGTCGTTCTCCTGCATACCAATGACGTAAGAGGATTTCGCTGGAAAAGGGGAGAATCGTGGTTAATAAATATTTATCATGAGGGCTTTATTTTAATTCTTAAAATACGACTTGTCGAGAAATTATTCTCTAAGTGTGTATTCTTAGGAATGATGGGGATCTATAATCTCTGCTTTAGGACTCAGATGAATTTTAGTTTGAATAATTATCTCTTTCCCTACATACATTGTATCATATGTAGGGAAAGTAATGAGATGCAACAATCGAAAATTCCATTTCGAGATTTTGGCGGAAGGCCACGAATAAAGCAATTAAGGACATTAATTGAAAGTTTATATGTTTTTAACACCTTACAACAAAGTTGAAATGTGTTTATGACTTTGTTCATTCTGTCTGTATATCTGTCTGTCTGTCTGTCTATCCGTTAGCACGATAACTGCCGTAAAAATGACTTTATCAAAATGAAATATTAGTATGTTGTTCAGACAGTCTGTGGGACCTATGGTAATATAAATGATTAATATCACCCAATCAAAGGAGTGGAAAAATATCAATGAATAAAATGCTGTTTTTATAGAGAGAGACAGCCGATTTATATTTCGATGACGTCATTTGAATAAAGTTCATTTGATTTCGATGAAGTTTTCAAATATAATAAATTATTGTATTATTATGACAATTTTAAAAATATTATCAAGGAATGTATCGCATTTTAGAGATGCTTAAACCAGGCAATTTATATTTCAATGCCGTCATCTGAATGAAGTTCATTTTTTTCGATCAAGTTTTAAATTTTCAAATATAATAAATTAATGTAGTATTGTGATAATTTAAAAAATATTACCGATCAATGTTTCGCATTTTAGAGATGTTTAAATAAAATTGCATTGAAGTTGGAAAGTGTTTCATAATCAATGCTTTATGCATGATTGATCTTTCTTGTTATGTATATATTACTTTGTGTATGTATGCATGCTAGGGTGTATGCGTGTATATATATATATATATATATATATATATATATATATGTGTGTATATGTTTGTTCGTCAGCCTGTGGATGCGATATTTCACGAACAAATGGAGCGTTTCGGGCGTAATTTAGTACGATTAGTAAAATGGATGAATTCTGGAATCTGTTAAAAATGCATAAAATTATGTGATTGAAAATAGGGTTTTTTAAAGACAATTCACATATTCCAAACCCCTTCACCAGGCAGAACACAGAGTGTGAATTACCAAGAAAAGGCAAAAGGTTGAATTACAACATGTTGATATTGAGAACAGAGATTAAAAGCGCCTATATTGAAAGCTCCATATGCGACTACAAATAACACCTTAGGTCGTTTTAAGGAACAACAGAAATGATATAAAAATGACATGTACACTGGTTTCCGAAAGTTAAGCACGGACGGTAAAATCAACAAAAATGAAAAAGTGAAGCTTTGATTAACTCAAAATTGTACATGAAGGTAGCAAATATGTTTCTGCATTAAAGAAAATAAGAATTATGTACAAAGATGGAAAAAATATTTACTTATCGTAAGTTGTATGATAACGTCACATTTGGATCATTAACAAAATGGTGTTTAAAGGCAAACAAACCAAACAAAACTTACATTAATATGGTATGTGACCACACCGGACCTTCACACAAACTTTACAACGATTTCCCATGCTTTCAATGAGGCGATCAACCACCACAGATGCGAGCAATGGCCATTCCTCGAATAGGGCAGTTTTCAACTCTGTGAGGCTGGCTGGAGGAGACAAACGTGCACAGAGACAGCACGCCCGAGAACATCCCTAAGGTTTTCAATGGGATTAAGATCTGGGGAATACGCCGACTACTCCATACGAGAAATGCCCTCGCTTTCCAGGTATTCGGCAACGTTTTCAGCTCGATGGGGACGGACATTATCGTCCACAAAGAGGAAATAAGGACCAGCTGTAGCAGCTTAGAGTCTCGCAGTGGAGTCTAGGACTTCATCTCGATACCGCGCAGCCGACACAGAACCGCCTTTAAAGATATGCAGCTCTGTGCGATATCCCATTGAAGTTTCAGACCACACCGTGACGCTGCCATCTCTGAATGCTGGATGTTTGATGATGACCTTGGCTTAATTGCGTGGGCATCGCTCTCCCCAGACCCTTACACGCTTATCGCTTATCATCTGATTCCAGGACAAATCTGGGCTCGTCCGTGAACAGGACGTTGCACCAATCTGAGAGAGTCCAATTGACATGCTGACGACATCACTTCAATCTTGTCTCTCTGACTTGGACGGTAAGTGGAGCACAAAAACGTGGTACTCGGACGTACAATCCCTTCGGTGCACAATACTAGCAAGTATTGTCTTACCAAGTGCCGCTGCAACCATGGATGTAACAGTTGTGGAGGTCGCTCGTCGATTCCGCTTGGATACTACAGCAATATACCGGTAATGAGAGGGGCTGGTAACCCTTGGACGACCGTGTACAGGTCTCCGGACAACTGTTTGACTTATTTGGAATTGTTCCCGTAATCAAGAAATTAGCGAATGATCAACGCCAAAGAAAACGGCGACATCTTTCATTGACTGCCCTGCTTGAATGCGTTAGACAGCATGACAGCGCCCACTATCTGTCATCCGTCTTTCAGCCATAGAAACACGAATATTATCAAAAACAATCCTACAAAAGTTATAAACACTTCGCATTAGCATTTAAATGAACCTCCCCAAACTCTTCAGAATTCTGGCGTCTTCAACGACTGCCTAATTTAGTATATATCGGGACAGGCATTCGTGATTGGGTGTAACGTACGATATTTGCTTACTGTCATCTACAACCACAGGGATTTTCAGCCACTCAAATTCAAATACGCTTTCAAGATATGAAAATTTGCATTGCGTGCTTACATTTTGGAAGTCAGTGTATATGAATGACGGATTGTTAAATCAAAATTGTCAAAGAAAAACTTAAATAAAATGAATGTAATCATTCAATTTCGACTAAATAGTTAGAATGTCATTTGCTGTTTATAAGCGAGAGATTTGATATTATAAATGAAAATATTGAAAATGTCATACAATCTGATATTAAAATGTCATTGATATTTTATTATTGTATAAATAACATGCATAATTACTTGAAATTACACTGAATTTGCACTTGTAAATCAATTTTTGTTTTCATTTGGTAACTGAAGGTATTTTGAAAACCGCAGCCAAAATGAGTAAACATTAATATATCTCGAGAACGGCTAGTTCCAGAGTAATGGAGTTGATTGGGTTGATTGTGATACGCAAATAGACAAATCGTGTGTAATTTTTCCTTAGAAAACGATTGACATAAACTTTAGAACGATAGCATGAACCGTTCTTGAGATATTGCACATTTTTCAAATAGATTTATCAACAACTCCCACTGTTGAGAAAAATATTAACTGTTAAGAAACATTTTCACTTTTCATATGTAATATCATGCGAAATATTTGATGACATCATTCTCGTGGATCTAGCTCGTTACATTCATGAGAAAACAATACCTTGAGTAATACTTTTGTATTTGAGCGCCAATAGTCATTTACCTGCTATAAGAATAACTTATTTCTCCGTTCATAACGCTTGGCGAGATTTTGGCGACGAATTTGGCGGAATGTTGCCAACTTGACGACTTTTTGAAATGTTGCTGAATTACGAAAATCTTGCCAAATGGATTAAAATGATGCTAAATCAATAAAAATAAGAACTAATTGACGAGTATTTGATATATTGGAAGGGATATACGTATCTACTATAAGAATAACCTATTTTTTGTTTAATGTAAAAGTAGTAAATTCATTTCGTTATATGAAGAAAGTCATGAACTACAGACAGCCAATTTTTTGATATTGTGACGTAAAGTCTATGATAGGAGCATCTAGATGAAATCGAGTGAAAACTGAAATTGCTATCTATCTATAAATATATAGTGGATTAATTGTAGGACTTTGAAATCTTGTAAACGAAGCAAATGAGTCTAAAAAATACGAATGGATTTATTGAACTTTACTGGTGTTTTATTTTGTAAAATGCTATTCAATCAGAACCAGTTCGGCTCTATGGGATTGTGGCCACCGCTGTGTTTTCCATTTTTAATTACTTAAACAATAATTTCAATTAATCTTTCCCAGATTTACGAGATGTTATCAAGTTATAATTTTCTAAACCAGAATGAGAATTACATAACCGTATCATTTAGCTCTGCACACCCCATTAATTACAGATTTCGGCAGCTGGTTTTCACATATTTCTTTGTCTCGTTCGAGCTCCTTGTTCTCTACTCGAATCCGTTAGTGTCAAAATGAAATCAATAAAAACAAACAAACTTAGCATAAAATTCAGATGCATGGCCGAATTCTAACCTTTGTGTAACATTTTCTAGTCTTTCTTCCTTCTGTAGATCATTGAGCAGTCATTAATCTTCATCACTGTCAGATGAAGCAACTTGCGAAGCGTCCAAATACTGTTTTATGTATGAGTTTATTAATAGACTATCTATAATTTAATATGACTACTTTAGGACTTTTACGAAATGTATGTATTTTTACTTTCTAATACGTAATATTGAAAAAGTATTGTTTTCACGAAAATTTTAGATTTTCAAGGTTTTGATCACAATAAATGTTCTAAGACCGCCTAAACATGTTTTACCAATTTTTGGAATGTACATATATGGAATGTATCTATCTATCTATCTCTCTCTCTCTCTCTCTCTCTCTCTCTATATATATATATATATATATATATATATATATATATACATATATATATATATATATACATTTACATATATATACATATACACATATATACACATGCATACATATACATATACATATATATATATATATACATATACATATACATATATATATATACATATACATATACATATATATATATACATATACATATATATATATATATATATATATATATATATATATACATATACATATACATATATATATATATATATATATATATATATATATATACATATATATATATATATATACTTATATATATATATATATCCGAGTGAAAAGGAAGAAACGTTAAAACGTTGAAAGGGGAGAACCAAATGCGTTGCATATAATGGCAGGGGAGGATGGCGACTCTCCTTCCCGTTTAAAGCAGCTTTTACAGCCCGGGCAACGCTCACGGTACCAATACAATGCAATGGTCAGTCCTCTACATGTGCATAGACAAATGCACCCGTATACAAGAAGGGCAAGAACGACATCGACGCAGAAGGAATGGATGCAAAATGAAAAACGGTCCTAGTACCAGAGCCTATATATCAACACCTAGGCATGTGTGCCAACACACCAGTATCGCATAAATCACAAAATTCAGACCAATTCCCGATGGAAACGGCTAAAGTTTTCTTTATTACCGAATAAAGAATTATAGCATGCTCGCAAGAAATAAATAAGATAGTGTTTTTTTAAAGCTTCGGTTACGATTTTTTGATTACATTTATTACAATCCCTTTTGAATTTGTTGTATGCCTGGTTTCTCTTGAAATGGCCGACGAGGATGTTTCTGAAAACATTCTTAGTAAGGTTTCGTTCTCCAATCTATAAGATGGCCAATCCTGATTTTGTAAAAATCACGTTTGTCGTATAAAGATGTATAAGTACCATATCTTTGATGTTTATTTATTGATATGTCCAAAAAATTCACTGCACCATTCTCGTCAACTTGGTTTTCGATCAATTCCAATACTCTTGGATAAAAGGTGAAATCGAAATTAGATGCGCTATCAAAACACCCCAATAGCACATCGTCCACATAACGGAAATATGGCATCTCATAAAGAATATGTGTGCCTTTTTCATAAGTAGATAGATAAATATTTGCCAAAATGGATGAACAGGCTCCCCCCATGGGTATACCTTTAACTTGTTTGTAATAGCCATTTCCGTCATGTAAAATATTCTCTTTTAACACCAATTCCACGAGATCCAAATATCTACGAAATGTAATATACACTTTTAGGTCATATTCTTCATGTAAATTCTTCAGTATTAGGTACAGCTGTGTTAAGTCAATATTGTTAAACAAATCTCGAAAATCATAGCTTTTAAATCTGATGTCCTTGTCATCCATGTACCATGTCCTTGATATATATATATATATATATATATATACAGGGTCTTTATAATTAAAGTTCCACTTCAAAATGGCTATAAAAGAAAACTACTAGACAGAATGTTATCAAACTTGGTAATAGTTTACAGGAGGTCATGGGATTTTATTTTCGGCAAAAAAAAAAATGTTCAAAAACTCACTGTCAGCGAGGAATGGCACTGTATGCAATATCGTTAAACGAAATAAGACATGAAAATATCGGTTTAAAAAGTTTTTAATCGTTTCTAAAACGTGTTACAAATCATGTTCAATATGGCTTCCACCATTTTCTGAAAGCAAGTTAAATGGAATTACTGCGTTCTCAAGAGTAGCTGTTAGTATATCAGGAAGAATGTTACGGACATGTCGGTGTATCATATTTTTCAATTCCGTCGAATTGCTTATGTTAACACCATAAAGAGTGGCGTTGAGGTAACCCCATAGCCAGAGATCACAGGGGTTGAGGTTTGATGACCGGGGTGGCCAAGAAATGGGGACATGTCGGCTTAGGCCGGATTCAGACTGATCCGTTCGTGCGTTGCCTATCCGTTGGGAGCTGTACGTCAACCAATCACAGGCTCGAAAGCACGACCGTGCGTTCATCCGTTGAACATGGTTCAAGTTCATGTTCAACGGATGCGTTGGTCACGTGATGCGTTACCTCTGAAAAGACACCAATGAAAAGGCCTTGTTATAAACAAGATGGCCGCCACTTCGATCAGAGGATTTCCAAATGCAAGAATGATTTCGGATATACAGCAGACAATATGAAAATATTCTGATTGGTGAGTTATGATTTGTTTATTTAAAAGGAACATGGGAAGTTTACTCTTAAATCTATGCCAGATTGACGATCACTAGATAAATTACTTGTGTGATCACTCGTTCATTTGAACGTGTGGTCATAAAATTTTATTTTAATGTAAACCGATCGCCTAATTTACTAATTTGGAACTGTACAATGACCCGACTTGATACAATTTAAAAATGTATATCTGTGATTAAAGTAATCTCCCCAGTTCTAATGTTAAATAATGTACACTAGTACGCTCTCAATGAATGAGTGTTTGAGTAAAATTTAT
The DNA here is from genome assembly GCA_951213105.1 of Amaurobius ferox. NCBI lineage: Eukaryota > Metazoa > Arthropoda > Arachnida > Araneae > Amaurobiidae > Amaurobius > Amaurobius ferox. The sequence continues at coordinate 57,854,723 of OX578146.1, forward strand.
TGTAAATATTTTATAGATATATAGCATATAATCGCACTCAGTTATTCATCATGACCATACCAAATATTTCTACCCTTCCGGACTTTATCGGTATTTCAAGTTTTGCGATGTCATACTTTTTCACATAGTCGTCATGAAAAAATCTGTCAGGATGTGTATGTGATGCTATTTATAAATTGTTGAAATTCCCTTTAGATATAACAGTTTTTCTATAAATTATAATTAAATTAACATCAGAAAATAATGGTTTAAATAATTATTATTTGTACAATGTGTTTAGTATGTTTTTGAGTTGTTTTTAAGCATTCCATATTTTGTATCCTTATGTGACTAAAGTAAACAACTCAAACCATATTTTGTAGCAGACTTCACATATAGCATATTACTTTCCTTATATACATAATGTATAAGGAAAGTATTGTGACGGGGTCGAAAATTCGAATTCGAGTTTTCGACGGGAGAGCACGTTTCAAACATCCCTGATCACGAATCAAACATTTTTAAAGTGATGTCTGTCTGTGTGTGTGAAAGTATGTGTGTGTGTGTCAGTGGCTCTGTGGAGCCGATAACTGACGAACGAATGGACCGATTTGAACCAAATTTGGTACAAAAATCACAATCCATAAACACTGGAAGCCTATTGATTTTATACGCAATCGAATGTTCAGAAGTCCCCTAAATTTTCGAATGAAATTTTGAAAAAATCGTCAAAAAATCACAACCACTAATAAAGTTACGCAAATAGACATTTCTTATGTAATTTTTCATTAGAAAACGATTGACATGAATTTTAGAACGCTAACACGAACCGTTCTCGAGATATTGTACATTTTTCAAAAAAATATCAAAAAGTCATATAAAATAAAAAAAAATATTTCCTATTGATAAATATGTTCACTTTTCATATGTTATACCATGCGATAAATTGGGTGACATCATTCTCGTGGATCTAGCTCATTCCATTCATGAAAAAAGATACTCTGAGTAATACGTTTGTATTTGAACGCCAATAGTCATTTATCAGCTGTAAGAATAACTTATTTCTTAGTGCATAACGCTTGGCGAATTTGGCGGAATGTCGCCAACTTGGCGACTTTTTGAAATGTTGCTAAATTAACGAAAATATCGTCAAATGGATGAATATGACGCTAAATTAATGAAAATGACGACTAATTGTCGAAAATTCAATGTCTTGGAAAGAATATTAGTATCTACTATAAGAAAAACCTATTTTTTTACTGTAAAAGTAGTAAATCCATTACATTATATAAGGAGAGTCATGTGTTGCCCACATCAGATTTTTTGTTATGTGGCATGCAAATTTGGGAATCTTAACACTTTCGTAATTTTTTATATTGCACAATTTATTCTGGCATTTATATTAGCATTTATCAACTTCAACATAGGGTCCTCGTCCTAGCTATGAATGTTGTGATAATATATACTATCGAGACTACTTAACACGAAAGTGAAAGATCGGTTAATATGATAGGCAGGCTGTACCTATATATTGGTTTGTTTCATGCAAAATAGTAGTTAAGAAGCAGTGGTGAGTTAACATACTGCCGAATGCCAGGAATCTCGCTTCAGAGGAGGGCCTCATTTTGAACGAAAAATAAAAGTGAAATATCTTTAAGAAAAAAAAAATTCTTAAAGATTTTTAATAGTTAAGAAGGAAGTAAGGACGAACTCGAAAACGAATCCCAAAAAGTGGATTTAAAGTGTCTGTATTCGTATTTATGTGGAGAAAACATAATTCAAGCATTTCCAAATGTTGAAATAGTACTTCATACTTATCTGCGTTTGACGATTTCCAACGCTAGTGGGGAAAGGTCATTCTCTAAATTAAAACGAATTAAAAACAACTTAAGAAGCGTAATGACTGAAAATAGGGTAAATCATCTGTCAATTCTTAGCATTGAAAACTGTCGACGTGGTGGCCGAACGGTCAACGCGAGCGTTTCCAGCGATCGATCGGCCGCCACATTGTGGGTTCGAGTCCCACGTAAGACATGGATGTTGTGTATTATGGACGCAGTGTGTTCCGCCCCCCTCTGGTGCGCCTGGGGCAACGTCCTAGGACGGCAAAATGGTTCACGATTTCAGCCGCACATAGGGCAAAAACGACGTAAGTCGACGTAGAGTCTAGTGCTAGAGTAGTCTAGTGCCTGGCCATTGGAAAAAAAACATTGAAAACTACCTTGTTAAAACGTTAGATTCTACATATATTATTGATACTTTGTTGTAGCAAAAGCCAGAAAACGTCCAATTTAAAGTACCCTAAGAAGTTTTAACTCTTTTCTTAGTATTGTGCTGTAATATCAATATTTACCGCACAGTTTAACAAATAAAAATGTATAATATTTAAACACTTGTATCGTTTAATATTTTCATAAAATATTATTATTCTCATTTTAATTTAATTTCTGTTCAAACTTTTGGGTGCAAATATTTCAAGTATGTTTATTAGATGAAACAAAAAGCGTAGCAGGATTTGTATAGAACGAGATTCAACGTGTTTATTTTTAAGTACTTTTTTTTCTAAACTGGCTTTTAGAGTGTGTGTGTGGAGGGGGGGGGGGCTCCTCGGAAAAGATTGCCGGGGCCACATTCTCCCATGATTCACCACTGTTAATATGAAATGTATGTTCTCCTTTATCCAGTGCCAATGCACTTCTGTGTAACAGGCGGTTTGTACTTATTCGCATTTTATGTGTAAATCCCAGGAATATTGAAAATAGTGACTTTTAGATTTTGCAATTGTAAATCAATATTTGTGTAACAACATTTTGTCCATTACATCTGTAAGCAACATCTTAATTGCTGATATGTTATGTTGATAACATCTTAATTGCTGATATGTTATGTATATATTTATGTTATATACATTTATGTTATGTATATATTTATGTTATATATATTTATGTTATGTATATATTTATGTTATATATATTTATGTTATGTATATATTTATGTTATGTTATGTTATGTTATAAATTTTACTGTAATTATTATTTTTTTTTCGAGAAAAAAATGACAAAACAGTTAAAAGCACAGCTATTATATTTATATGATACTGGTATGTGAAAAAACTTTTGGAGAGTAATCACTGATCTGAAATTTCTTACTCTGAATTATTCACTCGTTATTAGCAGAATGTTATAGCATATTTTGCAGCATTACAATTAGATGTGTTATATTTTCATTTTGCTAACTTGTTTGAATACAGAAGAAATCTATTTAGAAATATTTTTCAAGGTGCGTGTAGTATTCAAGTTCAAGTCTGATATTTATTACCATGAATTTTTATCTACAGCTAGATACCATAATTTAAAAATATTCAATCTAATAGTTGAGGACAAGCAGTTTTGATGTGCTTTTTTTTACCAAGGGTTATAAAGTGATACTTATTCTGATTTAATTTGTTACCGAAATTTAAAGTGTCTAGAAAGAGCCGAATTATATTTCTTGAAGGACTGAAAAATCTATAGCTGATGCATACATCCTCTTCTCTGATCCCTTAAGATTGTGAGTAAGTTAAGGTATGTTTTTGTCACATTAATTTAAGTGCTTGACATTTACTATTCCTAGTTAATATACTGTAAATTAGAAATTCCTTAATTGGTGATTAAAAAGTGTAAAGTGGATGAATTTAAGTAAACGTTAGATGTTGCTATGCTGTTAAAAGTCAAATACTTGTATATAGAACTTTGTGGGGTAAACTGTTCCATATTTATAATATATGCTAAGTAAATTTTTATAATGACAAACACATCTAACATATAAATACTATCTTGCTGTAGTCATTTTAATTCATAATCTGCAATTTGAATCCTCGTGATTCGTTTATCAGTCTCTTAAACACACACATGTGGGTTAGTCATTTCATTTTCAAGGACTTTCCAATGATGGTTCGGAAACACCAGACCTGTGCATGCAAGCTGCTCACTGAGTAGAGGAATATTATCAAGAAATTAAATTTAGCATTTTTGAAATTAAAGTTTTGAAAATTAAAATTTTCATTTTCATTACAATAATCAATCTGGTCAACTAAAATTTTTTAGAATAAATGCTAATTTTATTCTGATTTCCAGTTTTATATAAGCTAAACAATTTGAAATCAGCTGTAAAAGTTACTGATTTTAGATTTAAATTGTATTTTGTGAAAATAACCTGATTCAAATTAAATTGTAACTATCGTGAAAAGGATCAAATTCAATTTAAACTTCATTCATTGTCATTGTAGGACTAATTTTAATCTGATTCATATATTGCACATGTAATACATAACCCATTTGTCTTAAAAAGTTACTGCTAGCTTGGGACACCACCACAGTATGCATCAACATATCAAGTGCTTTTATTGCCCACACAGAAGGTGTTTATTTAGGACATATGCAGGCTATGATGCCAAGTAGTAGCACATGCCACACTGTATCAGCCACATATTTTTAATATAAGCTGCATTTTAATATTTTCTTTGTTAGCACAGCCTATTCCACTGAATAGTGGGTGCATATATTTAGTTTGCATAGGTCACTTTTTATTTTTAGGTAGTGTAGTATAGCAGCTTATATCTAGATAAAATAGTGCTCATATATTATTTGTTTATAAAAGTTATTGCTAAAATAGTGACTGTTATAGATAGCAATTTTTAATTTTTCAATTCATTAGTTTTTTAATTGGTAAACATTTAATGATTTTTTAAAACTATTTTAACTAATAAAAGAATTTAATATTCCAAGATAAAAATATTTTTATATAGTTTAATTTAGGAGTCAGAGTCGGTATATTTTTACTAATTCCGACTGCACAGCTCTGAATGTTCCCAATGATCAGTTTGTAAACATATGATGAAAATATTGCATAAAATTGCTAATGACCATTATATATATGGAAACATGACATGTTGTTGTTGAGACCCAGACCGTCCGACCTACCAGAAAGGTGTAAGGTAACAGTTTGGACGACCGGGAAGTGCACCCAATTTATACCGGAACCCAGTGGGGAGGCATCCACAGGGACCGTACCCTCCTTCCCCTACCACCAACCTCTCGGAAGGACTTTCGGACCCACATGTTTATCATGATCGTACTCCGCGTGAACACGGCGGCAGTTGTGGCAGCGTGCAAATCCAGCGCGCAAACCACCAGGCTACCGCGCCCGAAAAGTGCCAACAGCACGCGAGGTTCCCAGGTGGTCACCCACCCAAGTACAAGCCGCGCCCGATGCTGCTTGAAACATGACATGTGAAAGGCCCAGACCATACAGCCAACCCAGGGGTTTACGGCAGTTTGATGTATGGCCGGGAAACATGACATGTGAAATATGCCATGCTAATGTGGATTAAGATGTAGCAACTTGTTGGCACTAAAGTTAAAGCTTCATATCATACCAATATTTTAGAAGCATTTTCATTGTCCATGAAACATTATCTTTTGAAAATGTTTCATATAAGCTGAGATAGCAACACTTTTTTTAATCTGCTTCTCCTGCATAAAAGGCATATTTGGTTGTAGAAAATTGCATTTTTGTATAACTAGCTGACAGCCAGTGGTTACTTTTTTTTATCAGGTACGACCAACGATAGAACTGAAAGCCTCACTTTTATGATCAAAATCTACTGCTTTATGGTATACATTAATCCAAATACAGAAATTTCAAATATAATTTTAAAGTTTAAAAAAAAAGATTCATAACAAAAAACAAAAAAAAAAAAAAAAAAATGAATGAAGACATGGGTTGCCCATGTGTGGTTTATGTCAGGCCTTTGCTGATATTCTATTCATTTAATTTTGTAAAATAGTTAAGAATGAGAATTCTTTAAAACAATACATTTTATTTTTTACAGGTTTTTCTGAATGCAAGTATGGACTAGAAAACATCTCAGATACCATAATGTATAGGAAGCTAAATTTGGTAAGTATTTAGTTCTTACTCCAAAAGAGTGCATGAGTAATTATGATGCAAAGTTTTTGGAGGGGTGTGCTGGCCCCAATGTGTGTTCTGTCTGGTGAAAAATATTGAATAAGACAAGTCCAATATTCAGCTTCACTGTTCTTATTAAAATGTTCTCTGTAGAAGCGAAGCTGAATATTAGACTCGTTTTCAAGTATCTTATAACAATGTCTATTCATATTACCATTGTTGTAAGTAAATTGTCACCAACTAAATGGGCTTGCAGGTATTTAAAATATGGAATCTAATGTGGTTTCACATAAACGAAGAAATATATGATAAAAATTTATCAGACTGCGGAAAGACCCAATAAGTTCAACACTTTTCTGTATAAGGGAAAAATACTTTAGTAATGGGCAGTTGATCAACAAATTTGGAATTCTAATTCAGATATGTTTTCAAAACTGGAGTCACAGTTAGTTATATTGGTTTTCAGTTTAGATTCAAATGTGGATTTCAGTTTATTTGCTAAAGAAAAAATTATTAAATGTGTGGTTTATACTGAAATATTCTATTAGATTTATTATAAGAAACATTTGTTCTTCATTTCCATTCAATTAATGTTAATGCATTAATAAAAAATAATTATTTTTCTCCTTTAATGATAATGTATTTCTTCGTTTTCTTTTTTCATTATTCAGTATTTTTCTGGTTTGAGTGGAAGTAAAAACAATATCTGAATAAATTTATACAAGCACATACGGTATCTTGCATCATTAATTTTAAATGGTTATAAGCTAGTTTTATTATATTGATGTAAAAAATATAACATTAGAGGTTTTAAAGTTGAAAAAACATTATTAAGATCATGTTAATAAAATCAAAATGTGTTTTTGTGAGCATGTCAACTACTGAACTCAGCTTTGAAATTTTAAACAAATGTAAAAATTATCACAACTCAAATTCTAACAAAATGAGCACATTTTATTTTTTTAACTAAATGTTAATTCTGGAAGTCCAATTGGATTAAATTTTTTTCATTGTTAAAAATAATTTGCATATTATTTTGATGGTTTTATGTCGATGTTAAAAACAAAACTGGCGAAGTAGCCACAAAGAGGAACTACTGAGAAAACCTATAAGATGGCTTGATGGAGCTGTATCATCAATGATGAGAATTTCATTTATATTTATAAGTACTATTTATTTAATTAAACTATATATATATATATATATTGATATTGCAACAAACAGCTTGTCACCAGCTTCTCAACCAGCTACTATATGCTCTCGGCTGGTCTGGGTTTTCAACAAACAGCCTGTTTTGATTGCTCTCAAACCAACATAATTTTAAAATACACGACAATGTGGATTATTCCTTTTATCAATTTTGTATTCTCCATGAAGTAATGTGAAATACTCAGTAAAATCCTACTTGAAATTGAGTGAAGTTATCAAAAATTTTTGCTATTGGCTGGTATTATAAAGTTGTTGGCCTGAAAGCATTCTAAACTGATTAAAGAAATAGAAAAAAAATATATAAATGCAAGTGGAAATGTTAAAAGTTACAATATTATGGGAAAATAGTTTTATTTATAAAGGTAAGTATAAGAAAGAAGTTACTGCAATTTTTCTAAAATGTCAATTTCTTCTTCCATAAACTTCAGCTTGCCAAGTTTAATCTGTTAAAGCAATTTAATATTTCAAAGATCGAAAAAAAGATAAGAAGCGAAAAGAATTTGTAGTAATATGCATTGTTTTATTGAAGATATCAGCTAGGAAGACAATTCGTTTATGTGAGAGAAATAAGCATTTGTCTTATCGGATTATATTTATACTTCACACAAAATGCTGACACCTGATTTAATAATTTTTTAGCACAACTCTCATTAACTTTGAGTCAGTTGCTTATTAATCATATTTGTCTATTTCAATATTATTTGCTGACAGTTGCAGAATATAATTGTAAAGTCAGTTAAAGCTAAATCATGTTAATATTTTATTGTTCCACATCAGAAAACTGGATTAGCTTAAGTTGGATCAGATATGAAATTAATTTACTGCTTAAAAAAATAGATGAAATTTTTTGTGTTTGGATAATACTTTTCACCGTCTAAGTAGAAAACTTAAAATACCAAGAAAGTCTAGGTATTTTGTAAATAGATATACCTTGGTAGCCAAATAATACTTTAACAAACACTGATGAATATACAAAAGGCACAAAATATAATGTAAAAAAAATGCATAGCAGAATGGGCACGAAATAGTCATTAAGAAGCACCCACAATTTGCAAAATTGTAAATCTACTAATATATGCACTGAAACCTCTGAGTAGTGCATAAGGTTCATGAAGCCTTTTAACCAAAAATTACAAAATTTGGAAAGCAAAATAACATTTATAGTATTTAAGGTAAGTATTGTTCAACTTTACTTTTAAAAAATGTAACATATCTGGTAAAGATCTCATAAACTACGTGATTTTTCACATCCAACATACTATTAAAAATCTGAGTTCTTTTATAAGCAAATGAATGGGAATTCAAAAGATTTTATTTTTATAATTATATATATATATATATATATATAAACCCAAGGCTGTTTATTTAAATTTAAATTTCAATTGTTGGTAAATTGGTGCATTTCGAAATAACTAAATAATTAAGAAGAAATATAATTAAGATTTTTGCAATATTAGTAGAGAGAGACTTTCACAAATAAATAATCTCATAAATATATTAAACGAGAACTGTGGTCAAAAATACACAGTAAATACAAATAAGCTCAATTCAAGAATTTACCAAAATAGGATTTCAGTTGAAAAATCCCTAAATAGAGAATTTGAAAAAACAGATTTACATATATACTGGGATATGGCCATATCCCGGAAAATATGAAATTGCATCCTTCACCCGGCCCGGGGAAACGGACACCACTCGAGCGGAAAGCCCGAGAATTCCAGTAATTTTTTTAAGCTGGAGAAGACATAAAATATTCACAAGGGGAACTGAAATATGAAGCCCGCCATAAAGTTTGTAGGGGGGCATAATTTGGGGGACATGCCGGCCTTGCCCAAAGAAATTTACAAATTTAGAACACGTTCCCGGCCCGAAGACCATTAAGTCACGGCCGAAATGATTTTTATTCAAATGTGTTTGTATAAAGAACTAAGATAAAAGTTTTTCAAACATTTATATTTACATATAGCTAAATTCAACACAATTATCTCATGTACTCTATTAAAATTCACTTAATTTTTTTTCAAACTTAAATACGCCCGGCCCGACTTTTTAAACACTGAGCCCGGCCCGACTTTTTAAATACTGAGCCCGACCCGACTCACTGGACAATTCGGGCCTGCGCTGATTGACCAAACCACAGCAGACCTCAATATGAATATATTATCATAGCACAATATGAAAATCAATCGGACAGCTGCTGTCAAATAGTAAACAAATCCTAACCAATCAAGTTAAGCCGCACAAAGATTTCGTCTTTCCCACACCATTTGCACCCCAATCGCCTCATACAGCGTGGAAGAAGGGGAGAATCCCTTACGCTCGAGAACGCCATGCGTTGACGGATTAGTGTGAATCGGCGCTCTGCGTTGCTCCTCTGACGGATAGACAACGAAACGGACGAAAGCGTCAGTGTGAATCCGGCCTTACAATCCGGTCGTCCGTGAAATGTTGCTTAAGTAACTGTTTGACACATGTACCAATGTGAGGTGCAGCCCGTCCTGCATAAAAATCGTGGTATCTAAGCCACTGTTTATGGTGATAACATAAACAGTGGCGGAATTGAAAAATGTGATACACCGACATGTCCGTCACATTCCTCCTGATATGTTAAGAGCTACTGTTGAGAACGCAGTAATGCGATTTAACTTGCTTTCAAAAAATAGTGGAAGCCACATTGAACATGATTTGAAACACGTTTTAGAAACGATTAAAATCTTTTTAAACCGATGTCTTCATGTCTTATTTCGTTTAACAATATTGCATACAGCGCCATTCCCCACTGACGGTGAGTTTTTGAACCTTTTCTTTTTCGCTGAAAATAAAATCCCATGACCTCCTGTAAACTATTACCAAGTTTGATAACATTCTGTCCAGTAGTTTTCCTTTTATAGCCATTTCGAAGTGAAACTTTAATTATAAAGACCTTGTATATATATATATATATAATATATATTTCAATAGTTTGGCTAAAGAAAGGGTCGAAGTCCGAACCGTTTTGTCTTGAGAAGACGTTTGCCTGCGTGCTTATCACATTCACCCAATGGTTTATCACGTTATCGGTACCCAGTGGGGTGTTGGTAGATACAGTGAACGTACCATCCTTCCAATAGTGCATCACCTCTCGAATGGATATTCAGACCAAAATATGTATCGTGTATTTTCTTTCCGTAGACACTAGGATAGAATTCTAGTGTCGTCGGGTATTGAACACGTGACTACCTCATCCGAAATCTCTTGTCATAATCACTGGGCTACTCCTATACTCTTGAATGGATAAAGTTCTTTATAAAGGTATTTACCGACATTTTTATCTAACATTTAAACAGTTAACTCTATTACTGATCTGAAATTAATTTGCAGCATCTATTTTAATGTTTCAATATCCCGAGGGAACTGGCAGAAGCAGCGATTAATTAATAAAAGAAATCATCTTGAAATGAAATTTCCTCCGGCGTTTCCTATTGAATACTTTAAGCATTTTCTTGAAACTAAGTTAATTAAATGTCAACACATTAGAGTAAATCCTTATTTAGTGAACCCCAATTGCTGGAATCAGATTCCTCAAGGCTATAAACTCGAAGTGCGCCAAAGGAAATTATGAACATATAAATTGTCCTAAATAAAATGTGCTTAAATAAGAATATCAATAAGTATGAAGTCATAGAAATGTTGTTAGAGGTTAAATTGATATGTTCTTTTATCTCTAACACCTCTAATTGTTAGCTTAGTCATATTCTTTTAAGCCACTTGGATACTTTGTTTTTTCCCCACATACAGAAAGTCTTGTATACACACACAGAGATTAAAATAATGAATTTAATCTCACTATAAAAAGCAAGAAAAATCAATCATATATAAAGCATTGATTATAAAACACTTTTCAACTGAAATGTAATATTTTTTAAACATCTCTAAAATGCAATAAAATCAGAGGTGATATTTTAAAAATATCACAATACTACAATAATTTATTATATTTGAAAACATAAAACCATATATTATCGGAAAAAAAAATAAACTTTATTCAAATGACGTCGTAAATCGCCTGACTCTCTATGTAGAAGCAATGAATATTTCATCCGTGCACTTTTATTCCATTCTTTTCATACAGCGATGATATTTTTTAAATTATCACACTATTACAATAATTTATTTTACTTAAAAACTTAATACCATGGAGACAAAAGTACTTTCTAACTCCATACTTAAAACTTCATCTACAAAGGCAATGTTATAAAATCATTTGCTACTTTATGCAAAATCAATGAATATTTCATGCATATCACCAATATTCCAGACTCCAGAGCTAAATAATTTTGCGTTAAAAGAAGTTCATCAATTCTTATACAACTCATCTTAGAGCTTGATGTGTTTACATTTTGCAGACGTTAAAATTAGACGTTGTTGTAGAAATAATCAAAGTTTGATGATAATTTAAACTCAAAAATATTGTAATTGCTTTGGCGTAGAATGTTGATTTACAGAAATTACGTAAAAGTAAAGCGGTTTTAAGACGAATGCAAAAAGTCACCGACGTTCTCTTTCTAACTCCATGCCATTTACCATGAAGTTAAAAAGAAGTAGATACAACTCCTATGGATGAAACGTTGAAAAATGCCATAATACTTTGAGAATTATATTTAGCTGTCGCTAGTGTTAGTAAAGTAGCTGCTTCTATTAGTTGACACAATATAAATGCATAGTATTTAGTATATGTATTTCTGATTATTTTTAAATTAAGAGTTCCTTAATTATGAGTATTATTAACCAGTATTTTTTCATAGTTGTAGGGTAGAGTACTGAATATAGGGAGATAAAAGTAAATTGAAAGGTAAAATTATTTTGAATATTTAGGAATACTCTTTATTGTTTCAGTTCTGCTTTGCATTGAGCAAAACTGACAGTTTAAATAAATATTTTAGGCCTTTCTCCGTAGAAATGCATACTATGCAGGGCAACTTATCTACTGAGAATTATATTTAGCTGTCGCTAGTGTTAGTAAAGTAGCTGCGTCTATTAGTTGACACAATATAAATGCATAGTATTTAGTATATGTATTTCTGATTATTTTTAAATTAAGAGTTCCTTAATTATGAGTATTATTAACCAGTATTTTTTCATAGTTGTAGGGTAGAGTACTGAATATAGGGAGATAAAAGTAAATTGAAAGGTAAAATTATTTTGAATATTTAGGAATACTCTTTATTGTTTCAGTTCTGCTTTGCATTGAGCAAAACTGACAGTTTAAATAAATATTTTAGGCCTTTCTCCGTAGAAATGTATACTATGCAGGGCTACTTATCTACTGAGAATTATATTTAGCTGTCGCTAGTGTTAGTAAAGTAGCTGCGTCTATTAGTTGACACAATATAAATGCATAGTATTTAGTATATGTATTTCTGATTATTTTTAAATTAAGAGTTCCTTAATTATGAGTATTATTAACCAGTATTTTTTCATAGTTGTAGGGTAGAGTACTGAATATAGGGAGATAAAAGTAAATTGAAAGGTAAAATTATTTTGAATATTTAGGAATACTCTTTATTGTTTCAGTTCTGCTTTGCATTGAGCAAAACTGACAGTTTAAATAAATATTTTAGGCCTTTCTCCGTAGAAATGCATACTATGCAGGGCAACTTATCTACTGAGAATTATATTTAGCTGTCGCTAGTGTTAGTAAAGTAGCTGCGTCTATTAGTTGACACAATATAAATGCATAGTATTTAGTATATGTATTTCTGATTATTTTTAAATTAAGAGTTCCTTAATTATGAGTATTATTAACCAGTATTTTTTCATAGTTGTAGGGTAGAGTACTGAATATAGGGAGATAAAAGTAAATTGAAAGGTAAAATTATTTTGAATATTTAGGAATACTCTTTATTGTTTCAGTTCTGCTTTGCATTGAGCAAAACTGACAGTTTAAATAAATATTTTAGGCCTTTCTCCGTAGAAATGCATACTATGCAGGGCAACTTATCTACTGAGAATTATATTTAGCTGTCGCTAGTGTTAGTAAAGTAGCTGCGTCTATTAGTTGACACAATATAAATGCATAGTATTTAGTATATGTATTTCTGATTATTTTTAAATTAAGAGTTCCTTAATTATGAGTATTATTAACCAGTATTTTTTCATAGTTGTAGGGTAGAGTACTGAATATAGGGAGATAAAAGTAAATTGAAAGGTAAAATTATTTTGAATATTTAGGAATACTCTTTATTGTTTCAGTTCTGCTTTGCATTGAGCAAAACTGACAGTTTAAATAAATATTTTAGGCCTTTCTCCGTAGAAATGCATACTATGCAGGGCAACTTATCTACTGAGAATTATATTTAGCTGTCGCTAGTGTTAGTAAAGTAGCTGCGTCTATTAGTTGACACAATATAAATGCATAGTATTTAGTATATGTATTTCTGATTATTTTTAAATTAAGAGTTCCTTAATTATGAGTATTATTAACCAGTATTTTTTCATAGTTGTAGGGTAGAGTACTGAATATAGGGAGATAAAAGTAAATTGAAAGGTAAAATTATTTTGAATATTTAGGAATACTCTTTATTGTTTCAGTTCTGCTTTGCATTGAGCAAAACTGACAGTTTAAATAAATATTTTAGGCCTTTCTCCGTAGAAATGCATACCATGCAGGGCAACTTATCTACTGAGAATTATATTTAGCTGTCGCTAGTGTTAGTAAAGTAGCTGCGTCTATTAGTTGACACAATATAAATGCATAGTATTTAGTATATGTATTTCTGATTATTTTTAAATTAAGAGTTCCTTAATTATGAGTATTATTAACCAGTATTTTTTCATAGTTGTAGGGTAGAGTACTGAATATAGGGAGATAAAAGTAAATTGAAAGGTAAAATTATTTTGAATATTTAGGAATACTCTTTATTGTTTCAGTTCTGCTTTGCATTGAGCAAAACTGACAGTTTAAATAAATATTTTAGGCCTTTCTCCGTAGAAATGCATACTATGCAGGGCAACTTATCTACTGAGAATTATATTTAGCTGTCGCTAGTGTTAGTAAAGTAGCTGCGTCTATTAGTTGACACAATATAAATGCATAGTATTTAGTATATGTATTTCTGATTATTTTTAAATTAAGAGTTCCTTAATTATGAGTATTATTAACCAGTATTTTTTCATAGTTGTAGGGTAGAGTACTGAATATAGGGAGATAAAAGTAAATTGAAAGGTAAAATTATTTTGAATATTTAGGAATACTCTTTATTGTTTCAGTTCTGCTTTGCATTGAGCAAAACTGACAGTTTAAATAAATATTTTAGGCCTTTCTCCGTAGAAATGTATACTATGCAGGGCTACTTATCTACTGAGAATTATATTTAGCTGTCGCTAGTGTTAGTAAAGTAGCTGCGTCTATTAGTTGACACAATATAAATGCATAGTATTTAGTATATGTATTTCTGATTATTTTTAAATTAAGAGTTCCTTAATTATGAGTATTATTAACCAGTATTTTTTCATAGTTGTAGGGTAGAGTACTGAATATAGGGAGATAAAAGTAAATTGAAAGGTAAAATTATTTTGAATATTTAGGAATACTCTTTATTGTTTCAGTTCTGCTTTGCATTGAGCAAAACTGACAGTTTAAATAAATATTTTAGGCCTTTCTCCGTAGAAATGCATACTATGCAGGGCAACTTATCTACTGAGAATTATATTTAGCTGTCGCTAGTGTTAGTAAAGTAGCTGCGTCTATTAGTTGACACAATATAAATGCATAGTATTTAGTATATGTATTTCTGATTATTTTTAAATTAAGAGTTCCTTAATTAAGAGTATTATTAACCAGTATTTTTTCATAGTTGTAGGGTAGAGTACTGAATATAGGGAGATAAAAGTAAATTGAAAGGTAAAATTATTTTGAATATTTAGGAATACTCTTTATTGTTTCAGTTCTGCTTTGCATTGAGCAAAACTGACAGTTTAAATAAATATTTTAGGCCTTTCTCCGTAGAAATGTATACTATGCAGGGCTACTTATCTACTGAGAATTATATTTAGCTGTCGCTAGTGTTAGTAAAGTAGCTGCGTCTATTAGTTGACACAATATAAATGCATAGTATTTAGTATATGTATTTCTGATTATTTTTAAATTAAGAGTTCCTTAATTATGAGTATTATTAACCAGTATTTTTTCATAGTTGTAGGGTAGAGTACTGAATATAGGGAGATAAAAGTAAATTGAAAGGTAAAATTATTTTGAATATTTAGGAATACTCTTTATTGTTTCAGTTCTGCTTTGCATTGAGCAAAACTGACAGTTTAAATAAATATTTTAGGCCTTTCTCCGTAGAAATGTATACTATGCAGGGCTACTTATCTACTGAGAATTATATTTAGCTGTCGCTAGTGTTAGTAAAGTAGCTGCGTCTATTAGTTGACACAATATAAATGCATAGTATTTAGTATATGTATTTCTGATTATTTTTAAATTAAGAGTTCCTTAATTATGAGTATTATTAACCAGTATTTTTTCATAGTTGTAGGGTAGAGTACTGAATATAGGGAGATAAAAGTAAATTGAAAGGTAAAATTATTTTGAATATTTAGGAATACTCTTTATTGTTTCAGTTCTGCTTTGCATTGAGCAAAACTGACAGTTTAAATAAATATTTTAGGCCTTTCTCCGTAGAAATGTATACTATGCAGGGCTACTTATCTACTGAGAATTATATTTAGCTGTCGCTAGTGTTAGTAAAGTAGCTGCGTCTATTAGTTGACACAATATAAATGCATAGTATTTAGTATATGTATTTCTGATTATTTTTAAATTAAGAGTTCCTTAATTATGAGTATTATTAACCAGTATTTTTTCATAGTTGTAGGGTAGAGTACTGAATATAGGGAGATAAAAGTAAATTGAAAGGTAAAATTATTTTGAATATTTAGGAATACTCTTTATTGTTTCAGTTCTGCTTTGCATTGAGCAAAACTGACAGTTTAAATAAATATTTTAGGCCTTTCTCCGTAGAAATGTATACTATGCAGGGCTACTTATCTACTGAGAATTATATTTAGCTGTCGCTAGTGTTAGTAAAGTAGCTGCGTCTATTAGTTGACACAATATAAATGCATAGTATTTAGTATATGTATTTCTGATTATTTTTAAATTAAGAGTTCCTTAATTATGAGTATTATTAACCAGTATTTTTTCATAGTTGTAGGGTAGAGTACTGAATATAGGGAGATAAAAGTAAATTGAAAGGTAAAATTATTTTGAATATTTAGGAATACTCTTTATTGTTTCAGTTCTGCTTTGCATTGAGCAAAACTGACAGTTTAAATAAATATTTTAGGCCTTTCTCCGTAGAAATGTATACTATGCAGGGCTACTTATCTACTGAGAATTATATTTAGCTGTCGCTAGTGTTAGTAAAGTAGCTGCGTCTATTAGTTGACACAATATAAATGCATAGTATTTAGTATATGTATTTCTGATTATTTTTAAATTAAGAGTTCCTTAATTATGAGTATTATTAACCAGTATTTTTTCATAGTTGTAGGGTAGAGTACTGAATATAGGGAGATAAAAGTAAATTGAAAGGTAAAATTATTTTGAATATTTAGGAATACTCTTTATTGTTTCAGTTCTGCTTTGCATTGAGCAAAACTGACAGTTTAAATAAATATTTTAGGCCTTTCTCCGTAGAAATGTATACTATGCAGGGCTACTTATCTACTGAGAATTATATTTAGCTGTCGCTAGTGTTAGTAAAGTAGCTGCGTCTATTAGTTGACACAATATAAATGCATAGTATTTAGTATATGTATTTCTGATTATTTTTAAATTAAGAGTTCCTTAATTATGAGTATTATTAACCAGCATTTTTTCATAGTTGTAGGGTAGAGTACTGAATATAGGGAGATAAAAGTAAATTGAAAGGTAAAATTATTTTGAATATTTAGGAATACTCTTTATTGTTTCAGTTCTGCTTTGCATTGAGCAAAACTGACAGTTTAAATAAATATTTTAGGCCTTTCTCCGTAGAAATGTATACTATGCAGGGCTACTTATCTACTGAGAATTATATTTAGCTGTCGCTAGTGTTAGTAAAGTAGCTGCGTCTATTAGTTGACACAATATAAATGCATAGTATTTAGTATATGTATTTCTGATTATTTTTAAATTAAGAGTTCCTTAATTATGAGTATTATTAACCAGCATTTTTTCATAGTTGTAGGGTAGAGTACTGAATATAGGGAGATAAAAGTAAATTGAAAGGTAAAATTATTTTGAATATTTAGGAATACTCTTTATTGTTTCAGTTCTGCTTTGCATTGAGCAAAACTGACAGTTTAAATAAATATTTTAGGCCTTTCTCCGTAGAAATGTATACTATGCAGGGCTACTTATCTACTGAGAATTATATTTAGCTGTCGCTAGTGTTAGTAAAGTAGCTGCGTCTATTAGTTGACACAATATAAATGCATAGTATTTAGTATATGTATTTCTGATTATTTTTAAATTAAGAGTTCCTTAATTATGAGTATTATTAACCAGCATTTTTTCATAGTTGTAGGGTAGAGTACTGAATATAGGGAGATAAAAGTAAATTGAAAGGTAAAATTATTTTGAATATTTAGGAATACTCTTTATTGTTTCAGTTCTGCTTTGCATTGAGCAAAACTGACAGTTTAAATAAATATTTTAGGCCTTTCTCCGTAGAAATGTATACTATGCAGGGCTACTTATCTACTGAGAATTATATTTAGCTGTCGCTAGTGTTAGTAAAGTAGCTGCGTCTATTAGTTGACACAATATAAATGCATAGTATTTAGTATATGTATTTCTGATTATTTTTAAATTAAGAGTTCCTTAATTATGAGTATTATTAACCAGCATTTTTTCATAGTTGTAGGGTAGAGTACTGAATATAGGGAGATAAAAGTAAATTGAAAGGTAAAATTATTTTGAATATTTAGGAATACTCTTTATTGTTTCAGTTCTGCTTTGCATTGAGCAAAACTGACAGTTTAAATAAATATTTTAGGCCTTTCTCCGTAGAAATGTATACTATGCAGGGCTACTTATCTACTGAGAATTATATTTAGCTGTCGCTAGTGTTAGTAAAGTAGCTGCGTCTATTAGTTGACACAATATAAATGCATAGTATTTAGTATATGTATTTCTGATTATTTTTAAATTAAGAGTTCCTTAATTATGAGTATTATTAACCAGTATTTTTTCATAGTTGTAGGGTAGAGTACTGAATATAGGGAGATAAAAGTAAATTGAAAGGTAAAATTATTTTGAATATTTAGGAATACTCTTTATTGTTTCAGTTCTGCTTTGCATTGAGCAAAACTGACAGTTTAAATAAATATTTTAGGCCTTTCTCCGTAGAAATGTATACTATGCAGGGCTACTTATCTACTGAGAATTATATTTAGCTGTCGCTAGTGTTAGTAAAGTAGCTGCGTCTATTAGTTGACACAATATAAATGCATAGTATTTAGTATATGTATTTCTGATTATTTTTAAATTAAGAGTTCCTTAATTATGAGTATTATTAACCAGCATTTTTTCATAGTTGTAGGGTAGAGTACTGAATATAGGGAGATAAAAGTAAATTGAAAGGTAAAATTATTTTGAATATTTAGGAATACTCTTTATTGTTTCAGTTCTGCTTTGCATTGAGCAAAACTGACAGTTTAAATAAATATTTTAGGCCTTTCTCCGTAGAAATGTATACTATGCAGGGCTACTTATCTACTGAGAATTATATTTAGCTGTCGCTAGTGTTAGTAAAGTAGCTGCGTCTATTAGTTGACACAATATAAATGCATAGTATTTAGTATATGTATTTCTGATTATTTTTAAATTAAGAGTTCCTTAATTATGAGTATTATTAACCAGTATTTTTTCATAGTTGTAGGGTAGAGTACTGAATATAGGGAGATAAAAGTAAATTGAAAGGTAAAATTATTTTGAATATTTAGGAATACTCTTTATTGTTTCAGTTCTGCTTTGCATTGAGCAAAACTGACAGTTTAAATAAATATTTTAGGCCTTTCTCCGTAGAAATGTATACTATGCAGGGCTACTTATCTACTGAGAATTATATTTAGCTGTCGCTAGTGTTAGTAAAGTAGCTGCGTCTATTAGTTGACACAATATAAATGCATAGTATTTAGTATATGTATTTCTGATTATTTTTAAATTAAGAGTTCCTTAATTATGAGTATTATTAACCAGTATTTTTTCATAGTTGTAGGGTAGAGTACTGAATATAGGGAGATAAAAGTAAATTGAAAGGTAAAATTATTTTGAATATTTAGGAATACTCTTTATTGTTTCAGTTCTGCTTTGCATTGAGCAAAACTGACAGTTTAAATAAATATTTTAGGCCTTTCTCCGTAGAAATGCATACTATGCAGGGCAACTTATCTACTGAGAATTATATTTAGCTGTCGCTAGTGTTAGTAAAGTAGCTGCGTCTATTAGTTGACACAATATAAATGCATAGTATTTAGTATATGTATTTCTGATTATTTTTAAATTAAGAGTTCCTTAATTATGAGTATTATTAACCAGTATTTTTTCATAGTTGTAGGGTAGAGTACTGAATATAGGGAGATAAAAGTAAATTGAAATTATTTTGAGTATTTAGGAATACTCTTTATTGTTTCAGTTCTGCTTTGCATTGAGCAAAACTGACAGTTTAAATAAATATTTTAGGCCTTTCTCCGTAGAAATGCATACTATGCAGGGCAACTTATCTGATGCCAGCGCCACCTGAATTATTGTCTCAAACGATATTGACATTTTCTTAATTTGAAGTTATATTTCCTTACTTTTACCTACATGGTTTATAGTTTATATTCCTGCCACAACATGATGTAATTGAGTGTTCATAAATTTTAATGAAATTAAATCTAAAACTGTCTTCAGCTCATATAGATAAGATAACACCATCCCTTTACCTCAATGATTAAGGTAAATAAGAAAGTTAATATTGAGATATCATCCCAATTTAGAAAGTCAGACGCTGAATATTTAAATCAGAGTTCGATAGAATTTATTCCTTTATATTAAAAATTCATGCTTTAAACCATGGAGTTAGAAAGAAGGATATAAAACTTCTATGGATAAAAATGCTCGAAAATGCCATAATGCTTTGATAATTTTATCTGGGTGCGGATAGTGTTAGTAAAGTAGCTGGTATTGTTATTTGACACAACAGAAAGGCGTAGTATTTAGTATATGTATTTTTGATTAATTTGAAATTAAAGGTTCTTTCTTCAATTATGAGTATAATTAACCGGTATTTTTTCATAGTTGTAGTATAGAGTATAAAATGTATGAAGATAAAAGTGAGGTGAAAGGTAAAATAATTTTGAATATTTAGGAATATTCTTTATTGTTTCAGTTTTACTTTGCATTGCGCTAATAATTTATTTTTAAAAAATTGATAGTTTAAATAAATATTTCAGGCCTCTGGTGGACTACATATCTTATCGTAGTGCCACCTGAATAAATGTCTCAAAGGACAATGGCGTTTTCTTATTATGGCGTTTTATCTCCTTTCTTATCTCCATGCTTGAAACAATGAAGTGAATTCAGAATTGATTTATAGATAAGATTTGTTTAAGCTGAATTGTGTGGTCCATGAAGTTAGAGAGAAAATGGTATGACCAGTAATTGAAAACTTTAAATAAAAAGCTTGAAACATTACACTTAATAAATTCGTTGTTAAGGGGATCTGAGAAAGCGTGGATTAATTGTGTTATGTTAGTAATTGGTATAGTATACATGTTTTGGGAGTCATACAAGAATTAATAATACTGAATGGGAGGGGTGCATGGCTCGCATGAATATGTGGATATTAGGAATTGTGGATGTTAGGCGGATCTGTTGCAACTTTGCATACAGCGCGGTCGTAAATGTCGCAAAAAAAAGGAAGAATTCGAATTTTAGTGTGAACAGGCCCAGTGGGTCTTTTACAGAGTAAATAGGAAAGATCAATCATGCATGAATCATTGATTAAGAAACACTTTCCAACTTCAATGCAATTTTGTATAAACATCTCTAAAATGCGGTACATTCCTCGGTAATATTTTTAAAATAATCACAATACAACATTAATTTATTATATTTGAAAACTTCATCGAAAAAAATGAACTTCAGTCAAATGACGGCATTAAAATATAAATTGCCTGGTTTAAACATCTCTAAAATGCGATACATTCCTTGGTGATATTAAAATTATCATAATACTACAATAATCTTTTATATTTGAAAACTTCATCGAAAACAAATGAACTTTATTCAAACGAAGTCATCGAAATATATATCACCTCTATATAAAATCAGCATTTCATTCATATACATTTTTCCAATCGTTTCATTCATTACAATACTATAATAATTTATTTATTTAAAAATTTGAAAAATTGTTATCTACCATATTTATTTTAAAATGTGAAACCTGTCTTATATATAAAATAAATAAACACTTGGAAAGAAATTTATTATATAATATGTATCTTTTCTCTTTCTGGAGGATAAAACAAGAGTCAGAACTTAATTGGATTTGTTTTTCTCCCTATATTAAATATTTTTTATTTAAAAAACTACCTAACATATTTTACTGAAACTTTTTTATATATTTTATGGGGTAATTTGAATATTTCCTAAAATTTTCGAAGCAATTTGTGAATTTTAAATTTGCTTAAAAAACGTTTGAAAAATTAGATCCCATGGGGTTCAATGTATTTCAATTTTTCAACCCGGGTTCAGCCCAAAACTAATTGGACGATATTATTCATTTATTTCCCATAGGTTACACCGACCGTCTGAAAAACATACTAAAATTTAATTTCGATAAAGTCATTTTTACGGCAGTTATCGTGCTAACGGACAGACGGACAGACAGGCAGACAGAATGAATAAACAAAGTCATAAACACTTTTCAACTATGTTGTAAATTATTAAAAATGCAGAATGATAATTGCATCAAAATCAGAGCAAGGATCACTAAGATCTACACATTTTCAACAATCTATACATTTTCAAACAGTTCGTATACTTATATTATGGCACAATATTGGTATTCACCACTCCTTTTGGAATTATTTTATGGAACAGTTGAACGACGTTCTGGTTTAGGGCTCAATTCAAAGTAACTATGAAAATTCAAGTTCATGAAAATTCAAATTGATGTTCATAAATTTGATTACTTAATGGCTTTGTCTTCTGAAGCAGAGACCGCGATATATGTTTTAACTCTAACATCCGAGAATTATAAGAAATCTGTTAAAATTTTGGAAGATTGTTTCGAATGTAAAAACTTATTAATTGATTCTCATATGAAGGAACTGTTAAGTCTGACATCTGTTAGAAGTTCACGTGATATAAAAGTTGAGGCAGATGTATGGTAATGTGAAATCCAGATTAGATAATTGAAATATCTCGGACTAGATCCAGATTCATATGGTAGTTTGTTTTATCCGATACTTATAAACATATAACTCATGATTTAACATTAGACTTTAATTGACAGAGTCTGAAAATTTCAAAGTTTCGAAATTGCATAATATTTTTTATAAAAATTGATAGAAAGAACGCCTCGGCATATTAATTAAGGTAACAGTTTATGAAACAAACTACAAAAATATGTAGATTACCGAAATTTCTCGGAGAGAGAATTTATGAACAACATTGAAATGTTAGAGTTAAAAACAAGAAAGATCAATCATGCTTAAAGCATTGATAATGAAACACTTTCCAACTTTAATGCAATTTTATTTAAACAAGTCTAAAATGCAATGCATTCCTCGGTAATATTTAAAATTTATCACAATACTACATTAATTTATTATATTTAAAAACTTAAACCTTCATCGAAAAAAATGAACTTCATTCAAATGACGGCATTGAAATATAAATTACCTGGTTTAAACATCTCTAAAATGTTATACATTCCTCGGTAATAATTTTAGAATTATCATAATACTACGATAATTTATTATATTTGAAAACTTCATCGAAAACAACCGAAATTCATTCAAATGACGTCATAGAAAAAATAACACGCCTGGCTCTCTCTATAAATGCAGCATTTCATTCATAAATAACTTCCTATTCATGTCATTCATCACAATACTATAATAATTTATTTATTTAAGACCATGGAGCTGCAAGTAATTAAACTCTATGCGTAAAACTTCATCGAAAAAATTGAAGTGGGCCATGTGATCGTTTCATATCATGGTCACGTGATCGTTTCATATAAGAGGTGTAATTATTATTTTAATTTTTATTTAAGAAACTACTGAATATATTTCGCTGAATTTTTTTTCATATATTTTATGGAACAATTTGAATATTACCTAAAATTTTCGAAGCAATTTGAGAATTTTAAATCCGCTTAAAAAATGTTTGAAAAATTAGGTCCCATAGGGCTCAATGTATTTCATTTTTTCGACCCGGGTTCAATCCAAAACAAATTGGGTAATATTATTCATTTATATTCCCATAGGTTCTACAGACCGTCTGAACAACATACTAAAATTTCATTTTGATTAAGTAATTTTTACGGCAGTTATCGTGCTAACGGGCAGACAGACAAACAGACAGACAGACAGAATGAACAAAGTCATAAACACTTTTCAACTTTGTTGTAAAGTGTTAGAAATTGAAATGACTTGGTAGTGAATATGTGTATAGTGCAAACTATTGCACCCGTGGTGTAAGTGGAATGAAGGTTATTAGTGTTACCTCTGAAAAACCTGTCCAAAAGCATGTATACAGCAGTTACCATCAATCTGGAAGAGTTATCTGACACTCGAAGGGATAGGAATGTTATACGTGAGGATATTTATTAAAAAATCGTTTCGTCAACATTTGTAAGTGATACTCTACGACTATCTGAAATAGGAAATAATAAGGTATTGATAAAAGGCTCATTTAAATGATTGATTGAAATAGATAACGACTTTTTTGAACTAACGTTTTGTGTAGTACTAAGAGACGCATTATCAGCAGAGATTTTTTATAGCAGGAATTGAAATACCAAAATATGCTAATGTTATATTTGCCATAATTAGAGTGAAAATACAAAGATATGTTCAAAAAACAATGAAATTTCACCGAGTATTGGTACAACCTGCGAAGATACGAATGAAACATCTGACGTTAATTTTATTGCAAATTATGATGTTGATAAAGCTGAAAAATGCGAAATTGATGTTATAAAGAGCTATCTGAGAGAAAAATATAGAGCTATGTGAGGTTATGCTAATTTAAGAAAGCCATAGACCGTGCAGTGCTTTAAAAAAAGTAAGGTATTTAAAGATCAAAGTAGCTAAACGCATGAATAGAAACCGTTCCAAAATATCTAAATCAACATATAGGCGAAGGAAATTTTCATCCACAGAAAGATAGGATGCTCTGGATGCTAAAGGAGTGAAATAAGAAAAATAGTCCACGTTCAAGATGTTGTCGCCGAGCCGTTGTTGAAGAAGAGAATGGAAAAACTTGTAGTCTTAAAGTTCTCCACAAATGTGATTTAGTAACCGTAAAATGAACTCAATTCGGCTCTGAACATAAGCTGTGTTCTAACTTTCTACGTCACTGCGAAGTCACAAAAGTTAAGCTTTATAACCGCTACAAAGTAGTTAAATTAGGCCTACTGGAAGGATATCGCATCGCCAATCGCCGAAATTAGATAATCTAAAATAATGTTAACAGATTTGTTGCAGGATATAGCACATGAAAAAGAAAACACATTTGATATTAATTACTATTTTTTGAATTTTATATAATTTTGGGAAACTGCTATTTGAAAACGTGCTTTATTTCCAGAACGGCTCATTATAAACGGCGTTTTAAAATTTGTAAAGTTCGTAAGTTCGTTTTCTATTGAGAAATGACGTATGAAATGCATATTTATTCATCATTATTGAAGTTCTGGGCTTTTAAGAGATTTATTCAAAAATTAATTATAAATCTTAATAATAAATATATATGCATATATATATATGCATATATATATATATATATGCATATATATATATATATATATATATATATATATATATATATATATATATATATGCATATATATATATATATATATATGCATATATATATATATATGCATATATATATATATATGCATATATATATATATATATATATATATATATATATATATATATATATATATATATATATATATATATGCATATATATATGCATATATATATATATATATATGCATATATATATATATATGCATATATATATATATATATATATATATATATATATATATATATATATATATATATATATATATATATATATATATATATATGCATATATATATATATATATGCATATATATATATATATATATATATATATATATATATATATATATATATATATATATATATATATATATATATATATATATATATATATATATATATATATATATATATATATATATGTATATATATGCATATATATATATATATATATATATATATATATATGTATATATGCATATATATATATATATATATATGTATATATATGCATATATATATATATATATATATATATATATGTATGTATATATATGCATATATATATATATATATATATATATATATATATATATATATATGTATGTATATATATGCATATATATATATATATATATATATATATATATATATATGTATGTATATATATGCATATATATATATATATATATATATATATATATATATATATATATATATATATATATATATATATATATGTATGTATATATATGCATATATATATATATATATATATATATATATATATATATATATGCATATATATATATATATATATATATATATATATATATATATATATATGCATATATATATATATATATATATATATATATATATATGCATATATATATATATATATATATATATATATATATATCTAAGAGATGCAAACTATGTCCTGTGGCTGACCCCTTGCAAATCATCGACAAAGACCATGCGTATAGAATATTTTGTAAAACCTATAACACCATATACTGTATTACATGTCTATCTTGTCAAACTAAGTATATCGGACAAACTAAAAATCCTCTGCATATTAGAATTAACTTACACAGAAGTCAAATTGGAAAATCCCAGAAACATGCGGTACCGGTTTCCAACTTGGAATTAAGACATTTTCAGAATCATGATTTTACTAAGATCACAGTTACTATACTTGATATAGTACCCAGGCTTCAAGAAAGATTATGGTGGGAGAGTACTCATATTAAACAGTACATTACAGCCTACCCATATGGGCTCAACACGGTAATTTACAATGAGACCTTCAATTTGGAATATTGCAGTAATGATAAAACACAGCCAGTGTCAAGAACTTTTTCTCAAAGCAAAACCCATCGCTGGCATAGAGGGAAAAAACACAGAAAGATCAGTTATAAACGTACGGTAGAAGAGATCCAAAGATTTATCGAAAAATTCAAAAATGACACAACAACTAATATAAGTTGGATTAAAAACGTTATTTATGGAATAAGATTTAAATATCTGCCACGAATATGGCAATATGTGTTGCAATATACTTCTACTGACCCTCATGAACATACGGAGGAGAATTGTAAATTTATGGCTATGGTATTGGATATGATTAAGTTAAAGGCAAGTAGGCATCGTATTGAATTGAACCCTCAAAAACAGAAGATAATTACAAAGGAATTTTTTATGACTACTTTTAAAAACAAGATTTTTGACAGAATTCCTTTCACTTCTATTTTGAATGGAATTAATAAATTTTTACCAATCCCTTTTATTACTGTTAAATTGAATTACCGTTATGTTTGTACTAACGGCAGAAAAATATACAACTATAGTCATATATGTAAGAATACCTCGTTGTATGACGTGGAAGAGTGTAATTGCAAGAACAGTGTATATAGTGACCCATATCACAAACATATTATTACAGGAAATTTAAATTTTATTGAAGACCAACAACTAAAAAGTATTTTCAAATTGGGAACTAAGTTTCGAGAACAAGAATTTGAGTGTGTATATGATGATTTACATAACGATCTGTATCAATTCATTTATCGTTTAGCTGTGAAATACAGTGTTCCTGTTCAGACATTTGATGAATGGAAATATCATTTTATTAATGGTTTCAAATTGCACTATCAAAAGAGATACAAAAATACTAAAGTATCATCCATACCTAGATCCATCAAAAACATCAGAGATAGCTTTGTAATCACTTATACAGATAAAATCGTGGCTAATTACGCATTTACCTGTAAAAAATATTATATGGAAAATTTACAGAAATGTTACCTTGATCAGGATATGTATACATCGGTATCGCATAATAGTAAAACTTTGACCAATCGGATCAAAGCCTTATACAAAAGAATTGATATTGATCTTAAAAATGTTAAGTTCCCTTACTTAGTGCTTATACCAAAGTTGCATAAGGAACCCGTTAAATTCCGCACTGTCACCGTAGGATGCGGAACTTATTTGACCATTGCTAACTTAAAACTTTTAAATATCCTAAAGCAAGTTATGATTCACCTTCAAAAGCAGGGAACCGTTATTATCAAGAACAGCCATGATATCATTAAAAGACTTAAATTCTGTGACAAGGAATTGCGATTCAGAAGTTATGATTTTCGCTATCTTTTCAATAATATTGATATTGCACAACTTTACCTTATATTGAAGGAATTGCATGAGTTACATAATTTGAAAGAGTACATTACATATCGAAAATATATGGACCTTATCAATCTGGTTTTGAGGGAAAATATACTTTTTGACGGAAAGTGCTATTATAAACAGATTAAAGGAATTCCAATGGGGGGAAGTTGTTCATCAATATTGGCTGACATATATCTCACTAAATATGAGCATGGAACACACCTATTATATGAGATACCGTACTTTCGTTATGTTGATGACGTGCTGTATGGATATTATGAAAATGCAGCAGGATTGGAATTCAATTTTTACCCCAGTGGCTTGGAATTGGTTGAAAATAAACGTGCAGAGGATGGATCGGTGAATTTCTTGGATATCACCATTAAGTACAATACAAGGAATGGAATTTATACGAGTCTACACGACAAAAGAAAAAGTTATGGCATAAAAATCAACAATATCATCACTTGGAAAACGAACCTCTCAAGATTCATTTTTAGAAATATACTTTTGGGACATTTCAAGAGAAACCAAATATGCAACACTTTAGCAAAGGATTGCATATCAAGTAACAAGGGGATAATATTAGAGGCATTAAAAAAGAATTACCCTGTTAAATTCCTGAAGAAATATTATAATTCTTTTTTCAACAATAAAAATGAAGCAAATTCTTTCAAAAGGGATTTTGCGGAATTGGGATAGTTTCTGCATATCACTTGAAGACTTGCACATGCGCATAGTTATTTATATAATAGGACATTTTGTGTTTCCTTAGTTGTGCGTTTATTGACTTCCATTCTCAGTGGTCTGTTTCTCCATGGTTGGGTGCTTCTGACTGGGCACATATGGGGGATCAACCTTTGCAATGCATTGGTTCCGTGAGCGTTTGCCCGGGCTGGAAAAGCAGCTTTAAACGGGAATGAGGAGTCGCCATCCTCCTCTGCCATTGCATGCATTGTATTTGGTTTTCCCTTCCATTGAGCTTAATCCTCGTTTTTGATTTCAATAGTACATTTACTTCGGATTAAAGAGCAGCATTTGCGCCTATTCCTTGGTAATATTGGTTTACATCTTTGTGATTACGTATAGCACTTGTCGTATATTATATATATATATATATATATATATATATATATATATATATATATATATATATATATATATATATATATATATATATATATATATATATATATATATATGCATATATATATATATATATATATATATATATATATATGTATATATATATATATATATATATACATATATATATATATATACATATATATATATATATATATATGTATATATATATATATATATGTATATATATATATATATATATATATATATATATATATATATATATTTGCAACTACTTTTGGTTTAAATCTAGTGCTGCCATCTATAGTTTAGTATTCTTACTTTTAATATTGTTATCGTATTTTTGGAGGGTTGGTAATCTTGTATTGACGTTTATTGCTTTATTTTGGCTCATTCAACTGTACTTTTTAGTACAATCTTCTATTAATTATTTTCTTATTACGTATTCGGACAGGATTTTAAGTGAATCCACTTTTTACACTTATCGCATTATTTAATACATAAGTGTTTTTTACTTTATCTATATTTAATCTAGTTTAGAACTAATGTAACTATAACATTATGTTTACGCATATCTTGTAATTTCCTACTGATTTTCATTAGGATTAGGTTTTACATGGACTTAATTGTTTTTACTTATATACAAGCAATTATTTTATTACTTTTATTATTATATCTATGTTATATTGTCATACTCATCAAATTACTTATACTATTATGAATTACACATATTATTTGATTTAGTGACTGGCAAATATATTTATACTTATTATTATATAATTTGATAGATATTGCCCGGTATTTTCAATTTATGTTGGGAATTGTTTAGACCGATATCCCATTACCAACTTTGTGCCATGGATAATTTTGAATATAGTGATTACCCTACTAAAAATTATAATTTCAATAAATGTAAGAATAAAAATTGCAAAACCTGCCCATTTGCTTCTCATACTCAAATTACAAACCATGAAAGTCTTCTGCCTTTCTGCAAAATTTTCAATTGCATCTACCGTTTAACTTGTAACATATGCAATCTATCATATATAGGACAAACTAGTAATCCCATTCATCTACGTATGAATGTACACAGAGATCATGTCAAAAAAGATATTGTAAATAATAATTTTCTTCCTACAAAATTGAATATAAACACTTTGCCAAACACGGTTTTGAAAATATAACTATACATATTTTAGATATAAAAACAAAATCAGCAGATAGGATTTATTTTGAAAACTACTATATTAAATCACAGTGTACTCTTTTTCCATATGGATTAAATCAAATGTATCTAAATGGTAATGTTGTAAAAAATAATTTTGTAGATAATAAATATTCTATTTTTAATCACCTTTTTTTGAAACCCCATTTAAATGATAGTGAATCAATCAAACTCAAAAGATTTAAACGAGGAAAGGGACATTCCATACTTAATGATCATAAATCTGAGATTATAACTCTACATAATCAATTTAATAGATCTTTTCAATGGAAATTCATAAGATCCTGGGTTTTTGCGGTAAAGAAAAAACATTTAAATAAGGTTTATGCCATTTTTTTAAAATTAAATCTTGCTAATGAACATTTTAATCATATTTTCTTTGATTTGCTTATTACAAGATCACAGTTTTTAAATTTAAAACTAAATCAATTTCATTATAATAATACAACTACTAATTCTTATTGTGTTATCTCTTTCACACATCCTATATATAATTCTATAAATTTTGGACATCTGTTTAACAAGTTTAAACATTTATTGCCTATTGGTGATTTATTTGTTTCAAATACATTCAAATACAATAAGTCTATTGGTAGGTCTATATTTAATTATAATGAAGTTTCACAATCGCTCTCTATTGATCATTCTTCTCAGTCAATTGTAGATAGTGAATGTATTTGTAAATTAAACAAATTTGCTAAATTTCTAAATCCAGACTTGGGGCATATAGTTACAGGAGATTAAGACATTGTTAGTGACAATGTGTTAAGAACCATTATGCCATTTGGCACTAAATTTAGGATACCTTCTTGTAATAATTCTTTTAAAGTTTTAAAATCAATTAATCTAGATCTAGATAAATATATATATAAATTAGCTTGTAAATACGCTCTGCCATTAGAGGCATTTAATATGTGGAAATTTACTATATTAGAATCAATTAAAAATGCTATTAGAGATATTAAATTGTCTAGATCTTTATATAATATTGATAATATTAAACATTCCATTAATGATTTACAAAGATCCTTTGTTATCACCTATGTTGATAATGTCTCTAATAATTATGCTATTATCTGTAAAAAATTTTATATTCAATTTCTGTTAGATTATTTAAAAAATAATAGTCTTTTTAAACCTGATTTACATTCCATCAATAGTATTAAATTGAAAATTATCAATATGTATAGTGATTTAAAAATTAAATATAAATATCTTAAATTTCCTTATATAGTGCTTATTCCAAAATTTCATAAAAATCCTATTAAATTTAGAACAGTTACTAGTGGCCATAATACTTACTCTACTACTGCGAGTAAATTATTACTAAATTCTTTAAATCTAATAAATATTAATTTAAGCCAGACTAGCAATAATTACCATATTCTAAATAATAGTAAAGAATTAAAGAATAAATTAACATCTCTTAGAAAAATAATAGGATTTCAAACTTTTGATTTTAAAGATCTTTTTAATAATATTAAGATATCTGATCTATATGATGTAATTTTAGCTCTATGTAATGCTTATATTACACCTCTTTCAAATCAAATTAAATTTATAAATTTTCCTAAACTTCTTCACTTTGTTATTTTCAATAATTATATTTTTCAAGGAAATAAATTATACTTACAAGTCTCAGAAGTTCCACAGGGTGGCTGCAGTAGCAGTATGCTAGCTAATTTATACCTTTATCATTATGAAAAGTCATTTACTTCAATAGATTATACTTTTTACAGATATGTTGATGATCTGATTTGCTTAGTACATACAGAAAATTATCTCATAGATATAGATTACTATCCAGACAATTTGGAATTAATTCCTAATGAAGCTACTATTAGTAAAAATGGTAATTTTTTAGATTTAAATCTTTTTATTGATCCTTCTAATAGAATTGTTACAAATTTATATGATAAAAAAGACTTTTTTAATTTTAATATTAATAAAATCTTACCTTTTAATTCCTGTAACTCGATTCAATTGTTTAGAAATATTATACTCAATCAGCTTTTTAGAATTTATAGATTATCTGATAAAAAATTTCATGCTATGCATATCAATAATCTCAAAATTACTAGTAATTTATATAAATATCCCTCTTATTTAAAAAATAGTATTGTTAAAAAATTTAAAATAGCTGGATTTTTATAATTCTTTTCATAGTATAATATAATTCTATTCATAGTATCTTATATTAGCCAGACATCTCCATTGTCTTGTTTTTTTTTTTTTTTTTTTTTTTTTTTTTACATTCACTTCCCACTTCAGTATTACTATTAATTGCCCCTCTTTTTAGTAGTTCTTTTTGTATATTAATTCTTTTTCTTAACATTTCGCATCACAGTTTTTCAATTCTTATGAATGGCAACAGTAAATGGTTTTTTATTTTTTCTTTACGAATGGCAACACTGGTCTCTTCTATCAGTGTTCCCTGTATTGAATCGATTGTACATACGCTGTGCTTTTTCCAGGTATTCATTTTTTCTTTTATATTCCTTCTTTATGTATGTCGTCCAAGTAGAAATAGTTTATAGATTTAATCTATCTATTTCTTCAGAAACATACATTTTTGTGTTTGCTTCTACAAAAAACTTGGACATGATTAGATTTTTGTAGAGGTTAACAATTCATGATTTAGGCTTAGAGCCTCGTCCACGAGTAAGGTGTTTGTGCTTGATTTCGTTTGTTATACTTATTTCGATTCCATACCTTTGTATTATATAATTTTCATTGACTTGTAGATTCGATATTTATTTTATTTATTTTATTTCCATTTGCTTGAGGATTAGTTGATTTTTATACTTTTGTTTTGTAAGCCAGTTATATAGTTGAATTTAGTTTAAGTTTTTCTTTTTTTGTTTCCATACCTTTTAATTTGTTTGATTTACTGTAACTTGAAAGCTTGTGTTTGTATTTTTTATCCATTTGATTGATGATTTGCTGTATTATATTTTATTCTGTGGGTGTTTTAAAAAGTTAGGTTTATCGTGTTACATCTTCTTACTTTCCGTTCATTGGATTTTCAAACTTCTATTATTATATATATATATATACATATATATACATATATGTATATATACATATATATATATATATGTATATATATATATATATGTGTATATATATATAT